>OX377203.1:77348937-77810668 GCA_947396885.1 Heligmosomoides polygyrus polygyrus | reverse complement strand
AAACTAATTTGGAATGTATGTTTGCTAATTGATACTATCTCACGTCTGTCTTATACAACGTAATAAATTGAATTGAATTGAATTGAAAGTCGTTCAGGCGATCCAAAGCTTTACACCCTGGGGTAGTCGAGGTCGCACAACACGAATCTAAAGTTTGTTTTTGCAGTATCGATCACCGTCAATCGATACTGATCAAATTACGTGGCGCGAAAATAGCGGAAAATACCCGTCTTCTACGTGCCAGGGGATTCGGAAGACGTCGCATGACGTCCCTGGGACTCGGAAGACGTGCCAAGGGCGTCGCTCAACGTGTTTGGGGATCAGATAGACGTGCCGAAGAGGTCGTGCAATGTGCCTAGGATTCAGAAGGTGTGCCGAAGACGTTGACCGCTAAGGATGGATCATTGAGGAGGACCAGTACCAATAACTGGGAACCGTTTCACTAAGGGAGGACCAGTAGTGAGGAACCAGTAGATCGCCCTATCATACTATACACTGTACGTACTACGAGCTTTTGTACTCCTAGGTAAGGAAAAAAGCTGTACAAGTAGAGCAGCTAGCTCGGTGTGATTGTTCTTAGCTTAGTAATACTGCAACATCGCGCGAAGCGCGAGGCACGCCGACAGGCGTGACGGAGCACTTGTTTACTATATGTAATGTTATTAAAGGTCTGACGAAGCTGCTAAGCAGTGAAAGCTTGCCAATAAAGAACATCGGAAGAGTCTCAATTGTGCCATCTATATCTAACTAACAACACTCTTGCAACTTGCAACGGAACCCAGTAGAGGTCATCGCGACATACATCACCTCTGGTCTGTTGGGCCAGAGGTGATGTATGTCGCGTGCAGTTGACTTGACTGGCCTCTAAACAGTAACGAATCGACCTAGGAATGCTTGCTTCTCTATAAAGACGATAAAGGATAAAGGACGGCGTTGCTCAATCCTTTTTGGGATAATTTACTCTTTTCAGACGAGGCTGGTACCAATTCCTGACCCAGGAGGGATGGAAGGTTGCTTTGGACGGAGAATCCGAGTCTTGAACCTTGAATCGAAGTGCATTCAACAGTAGGCGCCTCCGACTGCGCCACCACGCGCCCAGTAGATCACTTGGAACAATTAGTGCCTTAAGGAATGAGAACTTCGCTGTACCACTAGGTTATGCGATTTGGGATTTAAACTGAAGGTTTATCAGTTCATTAATGGTAACGATGAAAGACCAATATGCACAAAACATGCGTCTAGAAGCACTTGTGATGAAAGATCGATTGGCCAGACTAGTCCTGTTCCTGCTTCGAAATGTATGCTCAAAAAATCAAAAACTTTATTTCAGACACAATGCTTTCGTGTCAGAAGCAGAGTGATCTTGATGCGAAGTAGGCGGATTGCATTGTTCACAGTCTTCTCAACTCATTCAAACATCTGGTGCTCGCCTTTAAGTCCATTTCTCGATTCCAACTTATCAGTACGGCTCTTTGGTACTCAGAAAGCAGGACATTGCCGAACTCGAATTTGGGCATGACTGCTTCACAAGCATATTAGGTTGGTGCAAAGGAAATGCAGGTTTTTTGTTTTATTGGTTTCAACACTATTTTTTGGACAAACTAAGACCTTTCATTAGGTGTTATATCGCTAATTCAAAAAGGTTTTTATTTTATGATGTCAAAACGCGATTTTCACCAAATTTCGCTGCTTTGGATGACTGGGAGCTTCTTTTTGGCTCAGTCACTAAGCAAACTTCGCCTGTTATCGTAGAGTATCGATTTCTCATCGCAGTTCACAATCCGTTCAAGAAACGGATCGTTGGCATTGCGCAAAAGATGGGCCAACGACATCTCAAGACGACGATTTTTCTGACCTCCGGTCAATTCAGCTTCTTGCTCTTCCCATTTGCTTACATTGGCGAACAACTGTAGTGAGATCAAGATCGAGGTCCTCGGCAACATCCCACGTGGTTTTGTGCGGATTAGCTTCGACCGACTGAAGCCTTCAATGGATCATTATCAACGGCTGCCATGTGGTTCGTCTTCGAAGCTGGTGCTGCCGGCATGAAGATTTCGGAATCAACGTCGTACTATGCTATCGTTGATACTTCCTTGGCCCCACACTTCGCTGACATTTCGAGCGGTTTGAGCGGAAGTCCGGTTAAGTTTCAACTTGTAGAAGTAATTTTGACGAAAATCGCGTTTGGACATCTGAAAATAAAAACCAAATTATTTTTAAATAGGCAACTTGAATTAAATTCCACATAGATAGGTGGAAAGCACATACGATAAGCTTTCCAACAATTTATAATACCCTATGAAAAAGTCCCAGCTCATTTATAAAGTGTTGAAACCAATGAAAGAAAAAAAAACCCTGCATTCCATTACAATAGTTTGAATCAGACATTGTGAATCTGACTGCATCATAGTAGTCCGATACCATCCCTTCGAGACAAA
The DNA here is from genome assembly GCA_947396885.1 of Heligmosomoides polygyrus polygyrus. Taxonomy (NCBI): domain Eukaryota; kingdom Metazoa; phylum Nematoda; class Chromadorea; order Rhabditida; family Heligmosomidae; genus Heligmosomoides; species Heligmosomoides polygyrus. Next base: position 77,808,230 of record OX377203.1, on the reverse strand, counting down.
ATTTTTATTCTGAGCACCTTTACATATCGTGGAAGACGGAATGATTTAGTCATGATGTGCAGAAAGTTAAATGGTTTGGCTAACCTTCCCGTTAAGAAATTCTATTCACTCTCTTCTTCTAGTAGAATGTATGGGCAGTGGAAATTCCGGTTCCCTAGGAGAGGATCTGCGTCCCACCTCTGTCGCCGTGTCACTAAATTTCCGTTGTTCTGAAAGGAGTACACTCTACCGAAGCTGATAAGATGTTGCGTAGAATTGAACAGCGCTAGTGGTGCAATGGATAAGATTTTGAACGGGGTCGAGTCATGTACAGAATTCCCGTTCTCCTTGGAAGCATCAGCAGGTGAAAAGCTGCCCTCAGCGAACGAAGGAGGGAATCTTTGCGTCCAGTTCACACCAGCAACCTAGGTACGTTGGTGGCTTCGTACCCGCGCTTATCCACTCGTGAGCTCTGGAGAGTCACACGGACGCTTCAAGGAGTTGAAGTTGCTTTAGATGCCGCAGTAGCCCTGGCTCTGGAGCACTTAAAGACAACTCGACAGATTCGGCTGCTCTTCTGGATCTCAACAATGCTACATCTGCATCGATGATCGCTCGATGCACCGTTTGGAGGAGGACGGGGAGGGGGGGGGGGGTTGCAAGTCATAGATAACGAGCCGTTTCTGAATTTTTGTGACTTTTTACCGTCACTAGTTGGACAAAAGCAGAAGGCTCTGTTCACAGAAACCCTCATCCATCAGAGTTTTACAATACATAATTACTATGCATTAATTAGGTTTTACTATACATTAATTAACGCACATAATTCAGTTAATCCGTGAGTCATGGATCAACTGTTAGGAGGGACGGATCTATCCTAGTCCGGGGGGCCACACAACTAAAAGATATCATATGTAACAAATCCACTTGAGACTTACCGAGCGGCTCCTACAGAACAACATGAGACCTAAACAAGAAAATTCATGAAGAAAAGAACGAAAAAATTACATTTGTTGCGGTTGTAAGCAGGCAAAGTTGTGTGCCCTCCTCACCATGTTAGTTCCTGGTTATAACATGTCAGGCGACGGTCAGCATGCGGCATGCAGCTTCATGCGACCTCCCCACCATGTTAGATCCTGGTTGTAACATGTCAGCCGGTGGACAGCACGCGGCATGCCTCCATTCCGTCGCTCTCTGTCCGCCGAGACATTTGTAAACCGCGGCGATTTTTTATTTTATCGTTTATTCGCTCGTTTTCGGTTTCTTCTAGGTTCCAAATCGTTCGACAGGAGCTGCTCGGTAAGTTTCAATTCATTTTGTTACCTGCTTTTTAGTTATGTGGCCCCCCGGACTAGGATAGATTCGGGAGGGACATCAAAACTGATGGTGCCTTCAGGGGACAGGGCGACGTCGGCCGTCCTTTTTTGACCTCAACCATGAGTGATTGTTGGCGATCTGATACCCTCGGTAACGGACCACCCTAGCTAAGCGAGTAACGCGTCGGGGTATGGATGGAGATTATGCGCCGAGCGCCGGGAATCAGAAGACCTCATCCATCGTGGGTCGTGGATCTCAAGACGTGCCGCAGACGTCCAACGTGCGTAGGGATTCAGAGGAGTAAGGAGCACCAGTAAGGGACCAGCGAAGAAGGATCAGTAAAGGGGCAGCAAGCGGTGGACCAGTAATATATCTCAGTATCGTCCAAGTGTTTTGGAATGCCGAAGACGTGTCACAGAAGTCGTGTCACGTGTGTGCGGACGTGGAATACGTATCATAGACGTTATGACTACGTCGTGATACGTGCGTAGACCTCAGCAAATGTGACACGGACGTTGCAGCTCAGATCCAGAAGCGTGTCACAGATCACACTTTAAGTAGCATCCAGTGGATTTTCAGATGAGCATTTAAAGGTTTCGGTTAACGAGTGTGCTTGACTCTTATTCCGCTACTCTGCTGGCACATGGGTAAGGTACAGGGGGAGGTTGGAAGAATGACTACAGGAATCGAAGGAGTACTATTGCCGTCGGACAGCAAACGGTATCGTCTGGTCGATGACTGATTGGATTGGTTCTGCAGATTAATCACTTCGGATTGGGACTCTTACGTTCTGTTTCTCTCATCATGGAGAACGGGCGCTTGGAGAATAAATCGAGAAAATCTTAATCTTGGAGATCACAATCTTGGAGAATACATGCGACAGAGGGTGAACAGGCTTCATAGCCGTTTCGAAGTTTTCCGTTCCATCGTATCCTGCTGTACTATTCTACATAGTTATACTAGATCTTTTCTGCAACGAAAAAAAGCCTGAAGAAGAAAAGAAGACGATCGTGGTGGGCTGTTCTCGGAGCTTGAGGGCAAAGTCCCCAACCAGACCTGGTGAAGGATGAAGGTCCGCCAACTCCTTCTGTAGGATTCATCCAACACACAATATACTCACCCAGTTGTCACACTGAAGGGTCACAAACGATAGGAAGGTTAAAGGACGGCGTTAACCATTCCCTTTCAGAATACGCCACGCATTATATCCTCGCGAGATACCACCGAGGATGCACGCGACAGTCAGCGCCTCGTCAAACTGCGCTATATTACGCGTCCTTCGTCTGAGATTCGAGAACGGCTTATAGAATACTTTACTAGTCAAGCGATCAGTACAATTTTCGTCTAGCAACATCCCATAAAACACAGTAAAAGCCTAATTTGTGTGACCAACCAGACAACATGACAATGAACACCAACATGAGGAGCCCGGTTCTTCCTGGGAAAGCCACGGCATTACAGCGAATCTCACATATTTACAGGACCACTGTGAAGGTGAAGAACGGTGCAACATAAAACACGTACTCGTCATTGACTTAAATCGGAAATTATGTCCTTAATAAATATACCAGCTACAGATGCACACTATACAGAATACATTCCACTGAACTCGTGGAGAATCCATCCATCATCTCCCGAATCCGAACATATACAGATATCGCTTTGGTAAGTGAAACACACGCACTCAACACAGACGGACTAGATGCTGGCCGACATGCGACGGAAACTGCACGTCCACTCTGAACACCACGACCCTCCGAAAGGACCAGCTCCTAGTTCTGTCGGCTGTCGCCGCCTTTAAAGCTCCACTGAGCAGAGGCACGCCCGGTGCTGCTGCTGCACCTGGCGCTAGAAGCCGAACGGATTCTGGTTCTGCTGATGACTCGCGAACTGACTCATCAAATGTTGTTGCTGCTGTTGTTGTTGCTGCTGCTGTTGCTGTATTTGAAGCTGTCGCTGAAATACGTCATCCTTCACTGAAGAATAAACAAATAACAAACAAAGTGCATCAATATCTACTTAAGGAAAATGACGGTTACTGGTCAGTCCAAGTTGGGGGGTGGGCAAGAATTTTACAGAAATCTTCAAATGACTCCGTGAAGCGCTTAGGCATCGGTACCCCTGTGAAGCTCTTCTCTTCCAGATTTTCTTAAATTTCATCTTGTCTTTAACACCATAGCCTGACCTTCTTGCCCCAAGTAGTTCAATTATCGTTCGAGTTGTTTACTTTTCCCATATTCGTCTCTAACAGTATTTACTTTGTAATCTTTCTTATTGATTTTTTCTATCCTCTATCTTTACCAGCATCTAGATACTAACCAAGATGGAGAATAGATAAAAACATATAAGAAATGTTAAAAATATTTGTTATTACCAACTTATCTTAGTCGTATTATATTCCTTTATATTTATTTTTGAATCGTTTTTACTGACAGTCCCCTCCCGTTACAACGCATCCGGATAAGGCCTGAGTTATACTCCCGCGGGAGCATCCGCGGAAGGTCCGCGGACCAATGGTGCACGGCGGAGGCGGGCGTGGCGAGGTGCGGCGATTGGCCAGGTGAGGAGTCTCGGCGCGATTCCCGCCCTTCCGCGGATGCTCCCGCGGGAGTATAACTCAGGCCTAAGACGCGACTGTCGATATAACGTAGATTTTCTCTGGCCCCAGCCAGCTTATGTACCTTCATGCCAGTACAAATCAACTCCGCTTGAGACGCGTAGGATACAACGCTACTCCTGTTATAGCGCGGTTTTGGGAGGAACTCTGCACTCAAAATGACTCTCGTTATAACGCGACCACGGCTCAGTTCTGGTCCCACACAGAAAATGGAGAGGAGCAAGACGCGGACTTCGTTTGTGATCAGACTTATCCTTACACTGGCTCGTTCACGGTCACTACCAGCACCCGAGGTTCAATGTGTTATATGCGTATCGACGTTTTTCACACGTGCGCGGTCCACATAAGTCTTCATAGTTAGCTATATGTCGAGTACAGTATACGACTGCCGATAGTCGTTGGAAGCTGCCGTAAATCAGATTATTCAAAACAACATCCTACACATTTGTTCCAAGCCTAGCGCAGCTGGTATTGACGCTATATGCTGTTGCGATTAGAACTCTCGCGCCATGCAATACTTGCACCTGCACCTCTGCTTTCCGAGCTCGCCGCCGGCAGCGTCCCTACCCTATCCTTAACCATAGCGGCGAGCGGCGTTGCCCTAGAAATGTGTGCGTATATGGGCTAACATCTTGTCCGGAAGGGAGGGCAGCTCGAAGTCCCACTCGACGCGAGAGTTTTTATTTATTTATTTATTCATTTATTCATTTATTTATTCGTGCCAGTGCAGCATAAGATAACAAACAACAAAAGATTTTTTAATCTCACACTTTTAACATTAGGTTACACAGTTTTGTTGTTAATCACGACTTTTAATTGTGCCGCTGCGTGGCGCGACACCGTAGCCGAAATGGATATCGATCGGGCAGCGCGAAAAATCAATATCTGCAGCGATTGTGGTGCCGCGCCGTGTGACGACTCAAGTATAAACTAGGGCTAAGTTACTTTTGGTACTCGTTATTCCTCACACTTATCTGTCATACTTATGCATATAGGAGAGCATCTCCTAGGACAGAACCTCACTAACAATCTAAGGATGTTCTTTGCTTTCACATTCTCATTATGATCACATATGTTATTGCTACAGTCATATTAGTCACTGTATGCGATTTTAGATAAATATGGACATAGAATGATGCAAAAAGATCAGCTCCGGTTAGGACACGACTCCCGTTATAACGCGGATTTTCTCCGGTCCCTTCAAACGCGTTATAACGAGAAAAGACTGCGTATTTTTTTTCTTTTTTTCATGCCACTCATAGTCAATATATACCATTTTCACGTCAAACTGGGAACTTTTCTAAACAATCTAGACGCTTCTGAAACCAAAGTGAACATCTTCCAGGTCAAAAAGAGCTCCTTACACATTAAACTAGAGACTCTCCAAAAGGGTTGGAATTTTTTCGACGAGAGCCATACTGTATAAAAACACTTTGGTCGCAACCTTAAACACATGTACGACCGCGAGAACCAGCATTTTACGATATGGTTTCTCGGCGCTGTCCGAGTTGGTGGTTGCGATGATTTCGATAGGTCCACCTAGAGTGTGATAGAGCGCATCAGGTAGACTTAAAATGCAAAAATAAGACCCGCAAATTATCAAATACGATGGAAAATTGAAAGAAAAACACCAACCATACGCGTCGGCAGGCGAGACCTGGCTCTTGGCCTAAAGGACTAACCCATCCTACCGAACGAGGGTCCTACCACGGGAAGCCGCATAACGACGCGCGAAGTGAGCGTCCTGTTTTGCTAAGGCCCTAAAATGACCGGAGTGGCCCAAGATCGCTCATTTCGCGCGTCGTTGCGCAGCCCCTTGTCGCAGAACCCACAGAGGGTAGGTGAGCCTTTTCAATCCAAGCCAAGGCCCCCGGCAGACGCTAATGGGTGAGCGTTCTCCCTTTTGCTTTGTATCTGGTGTTTTCCAGATCTCGTTTTTGCATTTTAGGTCCACCTAGGATCCTCTATCACATGGGTGGACCACCGAAATTCTCTGAACCCACCCAATCCAGATAGCGTGGTTTTCCCTATTCCCAAATTTATTTATTTATTTATCAGGTTGTTTTCACAGCAATCCTCTGACAATTCGAAACGCTAACCGAACCGGAAAGTGACTGGCGATGCGCGCGAGACCACCGCCTCTCGCCAAATGCGTCACATGAGCCCGGTTGAAACATATTTAAGCAAGCACTGAAAAATACCATGTCGTGGGTGAAGGCCTGCTGCTGCTGCGACTGCTGATGCTGCAACGCGAACGCTCTCTGCATCTGCTGCTGCTGCTGTTGCTGTTGTTGTTGCATCGTGAACGACGGTTGTGGCTGTGGCTGCGGTTGCTGCAGCATCTGTTGTTGCTGCCTCTCCTGCACCAACAGCTGCTGCTGTTGCTGCAGCATGTACATGTCGCGTACACGCTGCTGCTGAAGCGCTAGTTGCTGTTGCTGATCAGCAGTCAGCTGCTGTTGCTGCTGCTGCCTCATCTGCGTCTGGTACTGAAAAATGCACACATTAGTGTCTACGCAGCATATAGCGCACTTATGAGAAAAGAGTCTGAAGCGCATCTTGAACGGCGACTGATTTTTCGCCTTCAAGATTGTCAAGGGAGAGTCCAGGCAATGGCCTAGAACGTACTGGGTCACTAGACCGTTTAGGGGCCGGAACGCTATTGCTGCACAATATACATATACCTCCTCCATGTCGAATTGGACACTTTTCAAATCAAACTGGACACTTCTAAGCAAGCGTAAGGCTTTTGAAATCACAGCGAGCTCTTCCAAATCGAAATAAGCTTCTTCGATACTAAACTAGAGGCTCTCTAAAAAGGTTGAAATAGTTCTTTGTTCAATGTAAATTTCAGTATAACCTTTTTTGAAGTTTCAATTCGCCTACCCAATAAGTGAACACATTCTTTAAAGAAGAACAATAATAATTAAGCTTACTTTACAGAGTAGGTAGGAAGACAGTTGTAAAGAATACACATATCCTCACTTTGACGGTTCAATTAAGTGAACTATTACGCTATCAATTAAATAAAAGCTGTGGCGAACTTTTTGAGTGTATGGCGCGATCTAATCTTTTAACGCGCTATATGCTTGCTTCTTCACTCTGCTTTAAGCATTTTATTTATTACTTTTCTCTAAAAATAAAATACCAGATTTTCCCTAAACAAAAAGTAACCATCTTATTGAGTTTGTATTAGGTTGGAAAAAAGTCTCTTCACACTTCGAAAATTTTTTTACCGTTCTCCTTGTAAACACACTAGCCAGTATTGAGTGCTGATTTCATAATCCTATTACACTTGTCTACCGTTCGCACGCGGACGCAGGTAAAGACCTTCTTGTACTTCGCTACCTATCCAGTCTTCCGGACTCAATGCCAGATCTACCTCATGGCCATTTTCAGCACGGCATTCTTCGTGAACTCATTAGAGGAACTACAGCACGTCAGCCAGCCAACCAAATTAACCATATATTATTGGCTTGGGATCTACTACTCGTCGCGCCTATTATGAGTGGTTCGGGAAGTTTCTTTAAAGGGAGATTATTCACTCAAGGACAAAGCAAGGTCAGGAAGGCCAACTGAATTGGACGACACTGAACTACTCCATCTGCTTCGTACCGATAGTAGGCAGATCAATTGGCAGAGAAGCTCGAAGTGTCTCGTACGATAGTGAGAATCCATCTGAAGGGTCTTGGCTTTGCATGGATATTTGGAGCTTGGATTCCGCATGCCCTGTCAGACACTCAGTGCAAATATATTAACATATTGCAAGACTCACAAGAGAAACAATAAAGGAGCTGAGCTGGGAGGTGATGCCACATCCGCCGTGTAGCCCTGACCTCGCCCCTACCGACTACCATCTCTCACGTGCTCTCAAGCAAGAAATTGGAGAGAAATATTTTGAAGAGAATGAAGACCTCAAAAATTGGATTCAGCAATGGTACGACAATATTTTGAAACGAATGAAGACCTCAAAAATTGGATTCAGCAATGGTACGACTGCAGTCCTTCAAGCGAGAGGCATTAGAAAAGTAGCCAGTCTTTGGAGAAGTGTAGTGAACAAAGTGGAGTTTGTCTCAATTGATTTGACTTCGTAGTTGTGAAGTAATAAGTCTTTGAAAAAATGAAAAGACTTTTTTCTAACCAATAGTTTGACCTGCCTGAAGCTCATTTCGATTTGGAAGAGTTCGCTTTGATTTCAAAATAATTTCTCAGACTAGCTTAGAAATGTATAATTTGATTTGAAAAGTACCCAATTCGACGTGAAAAGGTAAGAATTTGATGAGAATACAATGCGTTTCAAAAGTATGTAGCCACCTTAAATTCAACATTTTTTCCCTTCGCCTTTGTTTCTACGAACCAGCGTTTGTCGCATTCAATTCCTCGTAATCGGAAGTACCTATGTTGCTTTTTACAGGAAAAAGCCTGATCTCTAGCAAAAATAGATCGTTTTTGAAATCTTTTGTTTGTTTCAAAAGTATGTAGTCACTCTCAAAAATACGATTTTTATTAAAAATTAATAGTCAATTGGACCACCATTTTTTCTTATTACATCAAATACCTTGCTACGCATGTTACTAACAAGTTTCTGGATCACTTCGTCACCGATGTTGTCAGAGGCAGTCAAAATAGCGGTTTTCAGCTCCCCAACATTGTTGAACTGCCTGTTATTCAAGTAGACCTGCCGGACCAAGATACCTCACATGCTCTCCATTGGGTTGCAGTCAGATGAGCAAGCTGGCCATTCCATTACTCGGAGTCGATTACGTTGGAGCCAGTCTGTGGTCGATTTGGACACATGAAGTGCAGCGCTGTCCTGCTGCAGAACATGTGTCTGCCGTTTTCTCCCCGTTAGGAAGGGCAGCAGGCTGGACTCCAGTACGGCTTGATACCCTAGACTGTCCATACGACATGATGGGAATCTGAGCTTCAGCTTCCCCCTACTGCAGAAACCTGCCCTGTCATCAGAGACCCGCCTCCGAAGTTCCGTCGAGAGAAGGTGATGGGAGCCTGTCGAAGATCTCTCCAGTAATACCGGTAACCATCGGGACCATCCAGATTAAATTTTTTGTCGTCACCGAAGATGACCTGAAGCAATAAGCGTGTGAAATTCATGACGTCGACGAAACCAGAAAGTTCCTACATTTTCCCATTGCGTGCCATGTTTTTGCGGACAAACTCCAGTCGCGCCTGCTTGTGGAAGTTCGTGAGATGAGGTGCTTTCTGCATGGTCTGTCTGTAGATGTGTTCGTTCGAACACAACGCCACATCGATGTTCTTGATGCAGATAGATCCGTCTCAGCGCGAACTTGGTTGACGCTCCATGTGGAATTCGACAACATGCGGCTGATTCGTCGACGATTCTGGCTCGAAATCACACGCGGACGACACACACCTTGCGAACGTCCGAGCTGACGAGCAATGGCGCGGTTTCTCAAGCCAGCATCCTTGAGCGCTCGGATCTGAGCTTGTTCGTCGATAGTCAGGACACGTCCACGGACTGGCGTAGTGGTTATTTTTGAAGAACAGGTCAAGCTGGCTATTTATGACAGGAACTTCCCGCCAAAAAGAGCGCAAAATTTGAATAGGAGTGTAAAAATGCCCGATATTCTGGAGTGGCTACATACTTTTGAAACAAACAAAAAAATTCAAAAACGCCTAGTTTTTGCTAAAGATCAAGCTTTTTTCTGGAAAGAGCAATCTAGCTATTTTCGTCTACGGGGAATCCAATGCTGCTAACGCCAGTTCGTAGAAACGAATGCGAAACGTGAAATTATCAATTTCAAGGTGGCTACATACTTTTGAAACGCACTGTAGTAGCACTCACGATCAGGGATGTGCGTAAATGAAATTTGAAATTTCCTAAATCGTAACTACGAAAAACTGTCGTAAATCGTAAACCGTAAATTGAAAGCGTCACCTGACGTGTAATGCGCCACAACTAAATTTACAGAGGTTTTTTGCTGATGTTGATCGGATGCGATTCAATATTTAATTAACTGCCGTGCTCTCTTTTTTCAGGTCTTCTTACTATAATATAATAGTAAGACATCTTTCAAACCAAACTTCAGACGTTCCAAGAAAGTCGAAAAACGGTAGATTTAAAAACTTAACTTAAGCCTGTGCATGGTATTCCAACGAAAAGCCTGCGAAACAGCAGATACAACAGCGGAGAAGTCACTGTCCCTTACAATGTTAGAGAAATGAAAAATTTCGTCGGATTCGAGAAGCCTGTGCATAGGACGGTATCGCCTGACACAGTAAAAGACTAGAGCATCAAAAAACTACTCCAAAGGGAAGTGGGAATGAGCTATGAGAGGGGACCATTAGAGTGCGCACATCTTTCTAACACTGTCCACATGAATTTTGACGCCTGCCGATCGTTGATCAAAGACCAGACTTACGAAACTTTACGATTTACCCCCCAAAATGTGGTGAATCGCAAAAAGAATTGCCACAAATAGCGTATACAGTAAATCATATTTTTATTGTAAATCGTAAATCGTAATTACGCACACCTCTGGTAACACTAGAATGTTGAAAAATTGCTCCTCTAGATCAAATAGATGGCTCCAGATCCTTCCAGGTCCAGAAATGGACTCGTCTGACAGTTCTACTTTTAGAATAAGACTGAAGTGAAACTACTTGCTCGACCCTCCAAACATTATAGAATTGTTTAAAAAAATTCATAAGGTTGCCTTCATACCTTGCAATTGCAGGTAAGGATGTCGAAATGCTTGCAATGGAACTACGTCACACGTGGATGGAATTCTACAGATAGCAATCAGCAGTCAGGCCCCTGCAGCATTGTCGGCCTCATAAACCTAATTCCACGTTTGCGATTCTGCACAAATTTAGAATCAGGTTTCCCGCCATACCGTACTTCCGCCAGAGGTCGCGATATGCGTCCTTGAAAGCCAGAGGCCTCCAGTAAAGAGCCATAACCTCCTAACCGGCTCGATGTTGCACACGAGTGCGGAGTACAACCGAACAGCGGTGATTATCGAGAGTATTCGAGCTGGACGTTCGCCAACTGGAACAATTCGATTCTTCGGTGTCCGAGATCAACCTGAGAAAAGGCTCAGGCGCCGATTCTCGAGGACCTGGGGCAATCGTCGAGGAAATTGGCGTCAGTGTTAAGTGTCAGCAAGAGCACAATTCGTCGGATTGCAGACGGTGTAAGTCGTACACAGTAAAGGTTCGACACAGATGCTCTCAGAGACAGCCAGAACCAAGCGGGATGCCCGCTGCCGTCTGCTACTGGGCTGCTCAATAAATGAAGCGACTGGGCAAATCAGATTCTTCTCTGATGAAGAAATGTCTAGTGCTGAAGCAAAGGTCAACCGCCGAAATGACCGCTGGCTCGCCTACGATCACGAATTCCTCCCGACTGCTGTCGGAAAAAAATTTCCGCAGGTGTTCCCATCCCAGATGTTGTGTCCAGTAAGAGTGATGTCACACCGCCACATTTCTTTGAGAAAGGACAACTGTCACCAGGGAGGTTCATCTGCGAGTTTCGCAGACCGTTGTGAAATCACGGATCGTGACTGTAGCCTCAGGGAGGCCAATGTCTTCCAGTAGGACGGCGCACCGGCTCACACAAGCCAGTTTGCCCCCACATTTAAACCTCCTGCACTAGTACATGTCAATCTCTTCGCTGTTCAAGCAGCACTCAAGAACATGGACAGCGCTCTTCTAAAGAGAGCGTACGAGCGCTTCAGGACATGGATGGAGGCGACTGAGGGAGGATATATTGAGTAATTTTCCCTAGAGATATCCCCCTGCTTGTGAGTCGAATAGATTTCTACTTCGTTTGTATTATGTGTTGATAAATTTGTTCGGAAACAATGTCCGGATTGAACCCCGCACCTGTACGAATCCCCAAAACCGCCCAAACCAGGAACAACCCGAACCCACCGCTTGTTGCGCCTCCATCCGCATCTGCTGGTGTTGCTGCTGCATCGTCTGTTGGATGTGCTGGTGTAGTTGCTGCGACTGCTGTGGCACCTGTACCGGCTGGTGTGACAATGGCTGCTGAGTAGGTACTTGCTGGTGGGACAGCGGTTGTGAATGAACCGGTGAAGGGCGGTGGTGTATCGGCGACTGCAGAAGAGGAGGCTGCTGCATTGCCTGCTGCTGAACTGGAGACCGCAGAGGTGGCGCCGGAGGTGGCTGTACATGTTGTTGCTGTTGTTGTTGTTGCTGCTGCTGAGCGTACTGCATGGGTCGAGGCGGAACAACATGCTGCGGCTGTTGCTGCTGTGGTTGCGGCTGCTGATGGTGAAGGTGTACCTGCTGCTGGACGCCGAAACCGAACGAGTTCTGCGGAGATGTCGGCAGAGCCTGCGGTTGTGGTTGACCGAAAGGCTGAGCGTGCTGAAACAATGACTTCTATCGGCATCCAGTAATACCACAGCGAAGATATGCTGCTCACGTGCTCAAAACCAACGCTGGCTTGATGTTGCTGACTGACCGGCTGTGAACACGGCATCGGCTGCTGCATCTGCTGCCTAGCCCCCATTCTAAATGCGAACTATTCATGACATGACTGAAAGAATTTTAGAAGAGCAGAACAGCAAAAATGGCGTCCCTCTCTAACTAGACGCACTACGCATTCTACTATAGTGTCCGGAAAGTTTTGAGAATGTTTCGCCTATCCGATTTGAATCAACGCAGTGGGCGAACGCGACAAGACAAATGGTAAAAGACGGCGTTACTCAACCCAATCACTTCTGGGATGCGCCACGCATTCTACTTCTACGGGATGTCGTAGAGGCGATTTGAATGCGTATTTGGCCATATAAGGACTTGTGGTGGGTTACCGATGAACAAGTCAGCGCTTTATCCTTCAAAGACAAGTCTGGTACAAATTCACCTCCCCGGAGGGGTGGAATGCTTGGTTCGTCTGAGAAATCAGAACCAGGGATCTGGTATCGAGTGCATGCGACAGCCTGCACTTAACAGGACTCCAGGCGCCTTCCTCACTCCTGTCGTTCCGTCCGCTCTGCCATTCAAGCCCAGAGTGAGTTACAGTCGTCGAATGGCGATTTCGAACGCTCTCTCGCAACCTGCTTTAGACGGCACACCCGCTTCTCTGAAGTAGATTTTAGCCTCGGTAATGCTCCTCGGTCAAGACATCCTCGTCCTTCACAATTTGCACTCCAATTCTGGATTCCGAACGTTACCAGCGCGATTATTTGTCCCTGTAGCATGCCAAAGTAGCTCTTCTTGTTCAAAAATCACAAGCAGCGCTGTATCTTTCGATCATGGTTTTTCACTAAGCCTTACGAAATACAGTACTATGTGTTCCTTTAGATTGAAGAATAAAGGGCGGCGTTAAGCAATCCTTTTGGGATGCGCCAGGCATTCTACTTATACGGGATGTGGAGGTACTTGAATGCGTATTTGGCCATACAATTACTTGTGGTGGCCAGCGACTGAAGAAACCAGCACTCTGTCCTTGCCAGACAACGCTGCTACCAAATCACCGACCCCGGAGAGGTGGAAGGCTTAATTGGTCTAGGCGGGAAATCCGAATAAAGAACCTTGTATCGGGTGCACGCGACACCCGGAACCTCTCCGACTGCGCTACCCACTCCCACTCTGAGATATCGATATAAAATTTGAACCCCTGTGACACCCTTGCTGGCAACAAAGTTACCGCCTTCGATCCGTGTTCGTGATCTAAAAGTGCCTAATCTGCAACACGCTGTAGTGTTTCTGCTAAACCTCGACTTTAATAGCAGCGCAGGACTGTGACATGATCATTTCGCGGCAAAACTGCTGCAAGCATTACTATCGAACACATTCAATCGAATACAAAACTTGACGCCTCGGATGGATTCACGACGATATCCCTAACGCTCATACGCCGCCAAAAATGTATTCAAGCAGTTTCATTCGCGATCTAGCTTCTACCAACACCGTCACTAGCAGAAAGGTTATATTCCTTTAAACAGTGTTTACATTTTTGGTTCATGTCGCGAATATGAGCAGCGCCAGTCACTACATCTTACCCACTCACAGCACCGACCAAAAACATGCCGTGCAATTAGGGTACCGACGGTAATCACCAACTCTTGATGTCATACCTATTCGATGAAGCCTTATTAGCTGGAGTGTTCCCACCTCCGAATGCTGCCCATATTCACGACCAGAAAAACATCTCCACGTACTTATTATCTGAGTTTCGTCATATTGATGCACAGTTTGCCCACCGATGCAACTAATTAGGCAAAAAGATAGCGAGCAGGAAGCTAAACCCCACAGAACCGTCCCAATAGCTGGAGAACACAGATATACTACTCTTGTATGCTACCACAGCTTGAGAAATGCACCACAATATGGTCGCCAAATACTCACGTCTGATGAACCTGTCCGGACGAGAGCGGGGATTGAACAGGTTGGTGTTGTTGTGGAGACTGGACAACCTTAAACGATCGGGATTTTGACAATTCAAGAGCAGTCGCTGTCTGACAAGAAAATACTGCTTTTGGTTACAGAAATGTACCACTTTCACGTCGAACTGGGCACTTCTCCAATCACATTGGACACAGTTTTAAGCTATCCTAAAACTTTTGAAACCCAAGCGAGCTCCTCTAAATTGAAATAAGTTTCTTCTACATTAAACCAGAGGCTCTAAAAAGGTTAGAAAATTTTCTGTTCAAGGAAAAAAAATTTTGAAGAAAAATACTTCAAGGCGTGTTTTAAAGAGCAGGAAGGCGGCCATTTTTTAGTGACAAAAAAGGGATTGCACCACGCCCATATTTCTGCTTGCATGAAGTTGGACGCCTGTTAACGATACAACAAAAACAACTACAAAGAACACACATATCCTCACTTTGATGGTTCATTTAACTGGCATTTACCACTATCAATCAAATAAAAGTTGCAGCGAACTTTTTGAGTTCACGGAGCGCTCCGATCTCTCAATGCGTTACATGCTTGCTTCTCTGCTGTGCTTTAAGACAAATTTTAATTGGTTGTTTTTTTTTTCTAAAAATAAAAATTTTACAAAATCATTACATTTATTGGGGTGATAAACTAAAAAATTTCAAAGAAAGTTATTCCTCAAACAAAATTTATTCTAACTATCTCACTGAGTCTGCAGTTTAGCCTACCTGAAGGTGGTTTCTGTTTGGAGGAGTTCAGCTCTGATTTCAAAAGTCTTCAAGCTAGCTTGAAAGAGCGTCGAATTTGATTTGAAGTGTGCACTTTGATTTGAGAGGTGCCCGATTCGACGTGAGAATGGTATACATGGCCAAATGAAGCCATCGACTATCCCCATATTCATGCGCCACAGTTTGTGTCTAGGCCTCAGGCTGGTTTTATACTTCGATTGCCCGTCGGCTTAAAAAAAAAGTTTTTTTAACCGTCGAAACCATACTAAGACTAGCAATACCGATTAGGAGACGCATACGATCGATATCGATAGATTTCGTAACGTCGCGCCAATCGACGATTGAAGTATGAACCCCACTAGCACATTGGGAACTGAATTGTCCTGCATACTACAACGACTTTGAAGCTTATTCCAGGTCAAGTAAACAGTCGTGTGATCGGAGCAGAGCCACTCAACAACCCAGAAGGATGAAGTGGTTGACTAGCAGTGGCGTCTAGCGCTAACACGGTTCCATTTACGTTTCCCCACCTGCTGCTGATGGAATGCTGGACTCCTCAGTGGTGGTGTCATGGGCATGATACACTGAGGCGACATGCTGAACGCACTTCCACTTCCGTGGCTGCTCTGAAATCGCCGCCTTCGTGAACCTGGCCGCTATTCTGATGAGTTTATTTGCACGAATTCTCACCGGGAATCCGTAACTGTTTGGATTCGGATACTGTGGGCTCGACGGTATCGTTGTCATAGGGCTGCAGATCAAATTCGATTGCTGCGGCACGGAAAACGGGCTTGGTGTCGACGCTGAAACATCAGGCACAATTGCACACCATTTGCTCTTCAAACTGGACACCCTCCTAAACAAGCTTGACGCTTTTGAAATCAAATTAAATATCTTCCAAGTCGAATTCTTTCACAATAAAAGGACTTTCTTAGACGATTAGAATAATTTTTGCTTAAGAGAAATTTAATAGGGTTTTCTTTGAAATCTCCTATTTATTTTTTAAAGAAATAATTTTAATTTTTATAAAGCGTAGGAAAACAGCAATCATTTAGTATATTCAAAAGGAGATCGCGCCTACACTCGACTGGATGGTCGCAATTTTTTATTTTTTGATTAATAGCGAAAATTCCGTTTTCGTGCAGTAACACAAATGTAAACGATAAGCAAAAGCATTTCTTAAAAACACACACACTACTTTTAATACATCAATCGACTGCCGCCTTCATGTGTTTTAAAACACATTTTAATTCATTGCTTTTCTTTTACAAAAAACTGCATCGAGATTCAAAG
Source organism: Heligmosomoides polygyrus polygyrus (assembly GCA_947396885.1). Taxonomy (NCBI): domain Eukaryota; kingdom Metazoa; phylum Nematoda; class Chromadorea; order Rhabditida; family Heligmosomidae; genus Heligmosomoides; species Heligmosomoides polygyrus. The sequence continues at coordinate 77,791,907 of OX377203.1, read as the reverse complement.
AGTGAGTTCACTCATCGGGGCAGTCGAATCTTAAGAATTTCAAAGAAAGCTGCAAAAATTTTCTTGGATAAAAATTATTTTGTAGAGCAAGAGTAGTGAAAAAAAACTCGTTTTAACTTCGAAAATGTGTGGTTGGATTACAAAAAGCGTTCAGCCTGCTTAGAAGAGTGTCCAAGTTGGTTTGAAACGAGTCCAATTTTCAAAATTTTTCAAAAAAATCCAAAATGGTATATACACGACTAACTGTTCACAATGTACCTATGGAATGCAGGACAAACAAAAATAAATAAAATATAAAACACCCACGTTGCGGTTTCGGCGGCTGTACAGACGTTAAAGGCTTCTGCTCAGTACTGACCGGAGTTGATGTTCTCTTTTCACACGGAACGGAAGCCAATGGCTTCTGCTCGCTCGCGGACGGAGCCGGGGCTCTCTGTTCGCACGAGACCAGCGCCAGCGGCTTCTGCTCATCAGTAGTAGTGGGAGAAGAATTTTTCGTCGGCGGAGGCGCTGAAGCGGTCTGGATCGCTTGCGCTTGAGCAGCCAGATTGGCGGCTCGCACTGCTGCCACTTGCTCCTCCTGCTTCTTGAGACGAAGCGACTCCGCCTGCTCTTCCTCCTAAAGAACAATCCTTCACAAGTTGAAGCAGCATACCGGCTCAACTGAAGTGAGTGTAGGAATTGTGAAAGAGAAAACCTGACGAACCACGACCTTCACTCCATGTCCCACGAGTCATTCACTGTTTCTTAAACGGTGAATAGGTGTTCCCTAGCATGAAGAGGAAACAAAACGTGCTCTCTATCAATGAATCTTATATGTGTAAGGTCTCATAACCGCTTCGTAACGGTAATCAATCAATCAATCAGGCTTTTCAGCTGTACAGTTTCACTGTGAAGATGGCATGAGCAGACAACGGTGCGGAGCCAGCTCGCGAACATCAACAAGCTGTGGGGGAGTCGTGGATACGTGTCGGCAGCGACAGACAGCTGACCGCTCCAGGCCTCCATCCGAGGCGACTGGCCCTGTTGCCACTCGTTTACTCGGCAATAAACTCTTAGTAGATGACTTGTCTCCACAGCACGATCCACTGGTATGCTGCCCTTACTCCTTCAACAAAATCTGAACCGCGAAGCTAGCTCTGAGCGCAGAACGACAACTTTTTAGGGTTGCTTTAAACTGTTCCATAGAACCATCAGCATTCCCCCCGCCAAGTGTCGGTCTCCATCAACTCGCCTCCCATCGCCGACGCAAAGACAAGGGAGGTGAGCTAACCAATCTGTACTGCTCCAGTATGTGTCATTAAGAATGTTAAAACTTTTTATTGAATTTGTCTTTCTTTTTTAATTACTTCTCGACTATAGTTATTTTGTTGTTATTACACATTAATAAGGATGAAAAGATAAAGGTCAGAGTTACTAAGTTGCTTTTGGGATGCGCCACACATTCTATTTCTACAGGATGTCGCGGAAGGATTTGAATGCGTATGTAGCCATACAATGACTCCCGGTGGCCAGCCGACGAACACGTCAGTGCGTTGTCCTTCGCAGACAAGTCTGGTACCAGCTCAACGACACCGGAGAGAGAGAAGGCTTGGTTGGCCTGAGAAAAAAGAAATCCGAACCAGGAACCTGGTATCGGGTGCACGCGACAGTCGGCACCTCCTTTGAATGCGCTACACGCGCCCTTGCTGTTGAAAAAGCTCAAAAAGAGGTACGCCCATACGTTGAGTGGGCGACAGACATTGTCACGTTTCGAGATTTGTTCATCTCCGCTTTTACGCAACAAAACTGACCCGCTTTTGGATCGAATCATTTTGTGATGATGACCCTTGTGATGAAAAGGGAATGCGTATGATAACAGGAAACGTTCCGGACAGTGCTTGGACGCCGACGAATCCCTAGGCATTTTCGAAAGGCGAACCTCCACCAAAAAAGGTAATTGTCACTGTGTGATGGTCGGCGGCTGGTGCGATCCATTACAACTCTTTGGCACAATGCCAAACGATCACAGCAGAGTCCTACTGTAAGGAAATCGACGAAATGCACCGAAAACTGCGTCAACTTCAGCCAGCACTGGTCAACAGAAGAGATTCTTTTGCACGATAACGCCCGCCTTCACTTTTCACAAATCACTGTTCGAAAATTGAACGAATTAAGGACTGAAGTTCCGCCTCACCCGCCATATTCTCCAGACCTCTTGCCAACCGACTACCACCTTTTCAAACACTTTCTCGCTGGTAAAACCATCAGGACCAAGCCAAAACAGATTGTCGAATCTCGATCACCTAATTTTTTCGCTGCTTGAAGAACTAAACTGGTGGACCGCTGGCAAAAGTGTGCTGATTGCTTGTTTCGACCAAATCTGATAAGATTTGAGAAAGTTATGATAGTTCAAAGTGAAGCACTCAAAACGCTGAAAACTTTCCGGACAACCTAGTATGTGCTTCATTTCTCTTGCATTTGTGTAATGATAGAAACGAAATGTAAAATTACGTTGTATCGTTTTGAAATTGCCACTGCGGCATGTCATTAATTCACGTCTTGCCAGCAACACACATGCTGGTCACACCTAATTTCAATTGCATCAAGTATTCATTGCAAGAAAGCCTGATCACAGTGAACTTAGAAGCGCAGCATTCGTCTGTAGTACGCGTCATGATACAAGTCACGTCCGCGGCATGCATAAGAACATGCATTGTGCACTTAAAGAAGGGGAAGGAGACTTCACTGCAACAAACTAGCGACGGAGAGCCTGCTATCCTGCTGCGACGACGTATCTCTTAGAAGACGTTGAAGCCTACGTAAGCTGCCGGTGCTCCTACCAACGCTACGATTGAACTTCAGCTCATGAGGTCACACAACGGAATGGGTGCAGACGATTCGAACGAAAAAAACTTCACCTCGAGCGCCAGCTTCATCTCGGTTGGAACCTCACTGAGCGGATCGTCTTCGAGAAGAATCTCCTCTTCCAGTAATTGCGCAGCTTTCTGCTCCTCCTAGAGTTCGGCGACAAATCACAGAACAACATCAGGCACAGCAGAACTACAGAACTATCATGCAACACACTAGGCGTCAAAACGACTACCTCTCGAAGTTGCGCCTGACGCTTCTCCTCCAACTCCCTCGCCTTTTCCTCTTCCTAAACGGGTGCAAAGACTTCACAGACATTCACATGGAGCACGTACGACATTGAGGGACATATACGTGCTGAATGATGCAGGGCAGCTCTTTGAATGCTCAATGCAATTAGCAGCTTATGAAGAAAAGTTGTTTACGAATTCATAAATTCAGGCAAACGCGTCTCACTCACAACTTTGATTCTGATCTCCTCTTGCCGCTTACGTTCTTCCTCTTCTTTTTTCAGTTTCTCAGCTGCCTGAATGATGAAAAACTAACAGATGACGAAAAACTATATTGCGAAATATCAAAAGTATGAACACAAAATAAGTGGCTTCCGATAATTTGAAAGCGAAAGATTTATGGTTGTTCTCTTCAACAAATGCAGCCAAGTAGGAAAACAATGCACTCAAGCCCGACCTCCTTGGCTTGCCGCTCCCTTTCCTCCCTCATATGTCGTTCTTTCTCGGCCTGCTCTTGCAATCGCTTCTCTCGCTCTTCCTGAAATCGGCTATCTACCATACCCATCCCGGCACAACAATCTAATACTGTAATCAGCCATTTAGTCGTTGCTCAAGTAGTGGAGAAGATTGCTACAAAAAGCCTCCATCACTTCGAATTGATCACAAGTTCGATGAGCAGAGTGAAAACTTTGAGCAAGCGAAGTCATTAAAGCAGTGCACATAGGATCCGACCGAAAATCCGGATAATTGGATGATTCGAACAATGACAATATCGCGGACCCCCGGTTTTTTAAATGATTCGGATACGGACAAATTCCCGAGCCTCGGATTTTCGCTTTTTTTAGCGAGTCGGATATCCGAAAACAATCCAGTCCGATCCAGTGTATATAGCGCACACAAACAGTTTTTTCCGAAATTGCACTTGCTCTCCACAACTATGAAGAATGGAAAGTTAAAAGTATAGAACACGGGTAGATCATCAAGACGAAGGAAGGGGAAAAATGTAAGTGATTTCGATGTTGAACAGTCTCGAGGGACTCTTCACAGTCCGCGACGGCAGCTACCGTGTCGCTCGTGGAAAATATATGAATCGATCAATCTTGAGCGATGTCAGGTGGAAGTCGATATGTATTTCATGCACGAGCGACCATTCGCACTTTTCGCTTCCGTTACGGACTATGAACTCCCATAAAAGAAGAAGCGTCGATAATGACTATGAACACTGGGAGGCAGCAAGAAGCATAAACGACGGCGTTAATCAATCCCCTTAGGAATGTGCCACGCATTCCACTTCCATGGGATGTTTTGAAGGAGATCTGAATGCGTATTTAACATATACAATGACTTTCAGTGGTCAGTCGTTGGACAAATCACTATCCTGTATCCTTCCCAGAGAAGTCTGGCACCAAATTACTAGCCCCGAAGTTATAGAAGGCTTGATTGTCGACGGCGGAAAGTCCGAGCCAAGAACCTGGGATCGAGGTCACGCGACGGCCGCTACCACCTCGACAGCGTCAAAACGCGCTCCGCTGCTCTGGACATGAACTAAAGCTAGACTCGACTAAATAACGCTGCACGCTAGCTTCGTGTTTTCTACTGGCTGCGTAAAGGCACCTAAGGAACCCAACCTAATCTCTGAAAGAATGAACAACGAAGTGAGTTATAGATAGGGTCAGTATGAGACGCACAAGCAGATAGCACCCTGCAGATCCTATAAACCCGCAACATGTCACCATATAAACCTCACTGAAGTGTTCCTTTGTTTATACAGAGGGTCGTAGCGTAGTCAGAAGAGGCGCGGGCTGTCGCCAAATACCGCCCAATACCATGTTTCTGGTTCGGATTTCTCGCCCAAGCCAACCAACCAAAGCTTAAGCCTTCCATCCCTCCGAGGTTGGCGAATTGGTACCAGACTTGTCTGGAAAGGATAAAGCACTGACTGGTCCATCGGTTAGCCACCACAAATCATTGCATAACCAGATGCGCTTTCAAATTGCCTGCACGAAATTCCGTGGAAGTAAAATGCGTGGCGCGTCCCGAAAAGAGAATGGCCATCGCCGTCCTTCATCCTAGTATAGAGAGTCGCAGGATTTTTCAGGCTCTAAACGACGCATCAACCGCAACTAATCGGTCAGAAATCGTTGCATCTCATTCATTCGATAAGAAAATCAACGCAGATCAGGCTCTCCGTCGTTGTCCGCTTCCTTTCCAGCTTCTTAGGCGTCTGACCGCCAAAATGTTGTTCCAGTCCTTGAATTTCGCTACTGTAGAATGTCTCCCTTCTCTTCTACAGTGTTGTTTCGCTTAATTGAGTTCCTTACCTCATTTTACACAATGGTTTCGGTCTTAATATTCGTCAAATTTACTTGTTGCGTTTTCTCTGCGGCTTTTTGGTGCTCCTGCTGAACACAGAGGATATAAAAGGATAAAGGACGGCGTTACTCAATCCCATTAGGGATGCGCCATGCATTCTACTTCTAAGGAATATCGTCGAGGCAATTGCGTTCCAATCAAAATTCAGGATGGTAAATTCGCACCTGGTGTCGTGCGCATGCGACAGCCAGCATCTCCTTCAACCGCGCTACACGCGCCTTCATGGGATATACCATGTAGTAAGGGTGCCCCAAAAAATGTAAGCACTGTTTGAAAGGTGATAACCTTGCTCACATTAAAGGTAGTGAAGAAGTTAAGGGCTCATATGAAAGCTTAAGAAAATAGAAATTTTCTGAAATATGAGCGGTATGGATTCCGCCATGCAGTCGCCTGAATTCTTGCATTTTGCACTCGATTGGCCATGTTTCACTTGAATCCTTGTTGTAATTTCACCTCAAAGGGACCTATCAATTAATTTATAGTTTTTCAAGGTTTAAAACTTGAAAACACACTACACCTTGCAAAGAATGCAGGGTATCTTAGAAAATGCAGGTACTATTTGAATGTTCCAACATTGCTGCTAGCGAAGCTTTTTAAGATGTTTGAGACACATATGAAGGCACATGGTAGCAAGATTCTGTAGTCGGGATTGCGCCATGTCCCACCCAAAACCTTATATTTCAGACTCGATTGATTGTGCATGGGTGACTAGAGTGGGTGGTGCTCTGGAGAAGTAGTCGCCGAATCGCGTCTGCACTTCGACGATGTTTCCGAGCTTCAAATATCACTTCAGGATAAACTTCTTCTCAACGAAGGAAAGCCTAGGGCCGGGCACGACTCTTGTTATAGGTTCGGATATGTAGAGCAATAGCCAGATCGATAAATTGTGCAATTAATAAATTCACATGTCACATGCCTTTCACATCATTATCAAGTTCTAAACGTTAAAAGAAGCACAACGCAGGTAAATGTGGCCAAGTAGTAACAACACTGCGTGTTCAGCGTGTTCAGTTCCAAAGGTTTCAGACGAGTGCATGGCCGATCTTGACCATTTAGACGTCACAGATTTTTGCTATCCTGTGCTTCCATACGAGTCTCAAACTGCTCCAAAACCTTCATTAGCAGCAATGCTAGAACCTTTCAAATAGAATGTGCATTTTTTAAAAGATAGCCTGCATTTTTTGCAGGATATAGTGTTTTTAAATTTGAACCCTTAAAAGAAACACAAATTAATCAACACGGCACATTTAAGGAGAAATTACAAAAGTGTTCAAGTAGAACACAATCAATCGAGTGTAAAATGCAAGAATTCAGACGAGTGCATGGCGCAATCAATACCACTCATATGTCAGAGAATTTCTATTTTCTTAAGCTTTCATATGAGCCCTTAACTTGTTCAGTTCCAAAGTTATCACCTTTAAAACAGCGCTTACATTTTTTGGGACACCCTGTAAATGACGATGTTGATGATGATGAGCTTGGAGCTGAATCTTGCCCTCAATTTCCTTGAAATTAGGGCAACAGTTCAAACAAATGCTCTTTATTTAACTGCTATTGTCAAATTCAAGAACTATTAAAAACGGCGCTGAACAGAAATTCGTTTGAAAACCTCTACCTTCACCTCTATTCCTTTGATACTTAAGGTCAGAGTGAAATGACAGAAATTCCCGTTGTTAATGCACATGCGCTTCGTGTTAATAGTGCTTGCGTACCTCCGCTTTCCGTGCCTTCTCCGCCAACTTCTGCTTTTTCTCCTCTTCCATTCGTAGCCGTTTTTCTTCAGCGGCTTTCTCCTTCGCAGAAATCGCCAATGCCTTCTTTTGAGCGACCTAAATAGGAAAATCGTCTTATGATATGGTTCACTATCAGAGAGCGGGAAGGAGGTTTTCTTTTTTGCGCAGCAAATAACCATTTTCAACTTCTCCTCCTCCTTGGCTCGCCTTTTCGCCTCTTTCTCCTCCTCCGCTCTCCTCTAAAACGGCTCAGTAGAGAAAAAGCGTGCAAATACATCAACTTCTGGCCCACTTTCTTTTCCTCTTCTTTCCTCTTCTCCTCGTCCTGTTTTCGCTTTGCTTCGACCTGGTTGTGCGTAACAACTTGCTAAAAACATCCCTTATATTAGAAGCACTATAGTTACTGGGTAAGATATTTAAACCTGACACACCATTAGCAACGCTTGCTGCAGCACCATCAACTTTTGAGGATCTGTTGTCAATGTGGTCAAATGCTGCATCGCCGTCGACAGCTGAAAGTATCTGGCATTTCGCTGCAGGCTCACAGTAATACATATCGATCATATTACAAACAACTATTGGTCAAGAACCTCGTACCTCCGCCATTTGTGTCGGTGTCATGTTTAAGCCCAATCCGTTAAGTGCAGCCATCGCTTGCTTTGCTGCAGCTGGCAATGATGAGGCGGACGAGGTTGTGGGCACAGCAGTACTCGATGAAGGTGTAGCTGCTGAAAGCAGGGACCTTGTTCTTCTAAATCTTGAAGTGTACAGGATGAGCGATAAAGGATGCTATTAGTCAACTCCTTTTGGGATGCGCTGCGCATTCCACTTCTTAGAGATGCCGTAGAGACGATTTGAATGCGTATAATTCATAGCCTACATAATGACTTGTGGTGGGCAGCCGACGAACAAAGCAGTGCTCTACCTTTTCCAAACAAGTCTGGTACTAGTCAGTTTCCATGAGCCTCAATTGGCTGGTGTCAAGGTTGCAAGCCGTTACGACAATGTTTTGTTGCGATCAAAACTCTAGCGTCAGGGGGCACTTGAACCCGCACCTCCTGACCGGGCGGGAATGCTCTACGCCATTAGTTTTGATCGCAACAAAACATCATTATAACAGTTTGCAACCTCGATTCCAGCCACTAAAGGCTTAAGGAAGCTGACTTGAATGATTTCCATCAAGACTTTTAGCTTAATTGGTTCCATGCTGATATCAGCGGCTGCCTCATTCCGATCATCTCTTCTTAAGATAAAGCAATGCGAAATCAAAAAACAAAAAATTACAATTTTCCTTCTTAAAAGTGGTCCGTTTTGTCACCTATCCGAGGGAGGGCATTTTTTTTTTTTGCTTCAACACCTATCGGTGGCTCATCAGTGAAAAGGGAGCTGTTACAACTTTTCTGTATGTTCAAAATTTCTAAGTTTAATTCAGCAAGATTTAGAGTTGTGAAACGAAAAATGTTTAAAGAAATGGGTGTTTATGGATCCCGCGATGCGTGAATGTTACATTCGATCCAACAGCGCCGGTGGTATAACGGCGTAGAGCATTTCGCTCAGCAGGAGGCGCGGGTTCAGGTCCCGCCTGGTGCTAGAGTTTTGATCGCAACAAAACATCGTTGTAACAGTATGATACTACTTCACCCATCCCGGAGAGATGGAATGCTTGATGGCCCTAGACGGAAAATTCAAACCAAGAAAGTGGGAACTGATGCAGCCTTCACTCCAGATGTAGGAGAATTATGTTCCATTTCTGCAAAGTCCCTAAAACTGCCGAGTTGCTATCCCTAAAAGTTTACTATGGAACCGCACGCTCTCACACGACACGTTCCAGACGTCGAATATGCAAAAAAATGGCAAGGAATCACCTCACTTTATACCTATGATGCAGTACTTTTGCATTTTCCTCCACATTCCATTTTTGTAAGGTATGACCTTCTGAGAAGGAGCGATTCCTAGTGGACTTTCGAAGCACCTACCTCGGTAGGTTCTAGAACAATGCAAAAATCGAGCACACTTCTCCACTATTTGATAGCTGGAGATTCTCAATGTGGTTGGTACTTCCGCCGTTCAGACAGGCACAGGCATGAGACTATTATTTGGTTAGGTTGGGATGGACGTTCTGAAATCCAAGAATTCCTTGTGCACGCTCATCTTTCTTGAGAGGGTACGTTATCTCTAGCGAGCGTTACTTATATGTATAAATTTCCCTGTTACGTTTTACCGCATATTTCCTGACCTCATTTAGCTGCCAATTCAAAGGCATTCTCAAAGAACAAAAATTAAAAATTCCCATGTCAACTAAAGAGAAATACAAGCACAGAACACAACTCTTAGGTCCACATGTTCTACAGTAGAGACCTCAGCGATAGGAAAACTATCCTACGACGAAGTACAAGGTATTACCAACTGATTCCCCGTTCGAAGTGCCGGCACTCGAACAGCACGGCTCGATGGCGACCACGTCGTCGTCATCTAGGGAAGCGCTCTAAAATAGCTCAATTCTCATACGCACTGATAAAGACAACTGCACAAATGAGAAACAAAGTCAAGCAGATGGTGGGAGGAATTTCTCAATGCGTAAAACAAGCACAACGCCCGAACAGCCGCCAAAAACCAACATTGAAACTTGCCAAAAAAACGGGTGCCCGAAGAGAATACAAGCGCAATATGCTAAATCATTATAAAACTACACTAATAACTCAAAAGTACGAGTCTTACCTAAAACAGATGACACGATTAATGGCGAACAGATGAAAGAACATGCTTTATTCCGCAAGGATGACAATCACAGAGCATTGGAACAAACAAACTGGTTTTTTATTAATTCACAGTGCCAATCACAGCATGCAACCATCACCGAACACCTGAAGCGAGGTCAAAGAAACGAATAAATGACGAAAGAGGCGAGGGAAAGAGACGCTGTCATGAGACCGATGAACTAGAAAACGTTCACAACAATCTTATAGGAAGATACAAGGAGTAGGTAAGTATCGAGGTCAGCCACAGGTAAAAAGCAAATACGGCATCGAATCCTTAGATGGACTGCGAAAAAAGTCTACTTACAGCAAATCTACTTCTAACAGAAACCGAATTTCTGCTACTCTGCCAGAAGCGTGGAAATCGTAAACCGACTGAAAACGAGGGACCTGCCACGCAAACGTGCCGCAAGTGCCTATGCAGTGAGCGGCAAAGCAAGGCCACAGAGCACACAAAAGAAGAAGGTAATTCAGACCTTTAGTAGGTAATGCGAACAGTGAATGAGTCACTTCTGAGGATTCCTTTGAGCGAACGGACTCTTTGGTTGTATATGCGGCGATGATGCAGTTTTCACCGCTATTACCTGGATATCGTCAGGCGACGACGATCTAACAGGCAAAACCCGTTTATATGATCGCGATGAATTTACCTTTGATGTCGCCTGAAAGATTCGGTAATCATCTCGGCTAATAAGTCTGCCAGCAATTGAAAATAAGGTCGTATGATAGTGGAAAATCTTACAGCGTCATTGCCTGTCTTCTCTTTCTTGACGACCACCGTTATGCTGAAATATGACGCGGATAACGACATTTTTGTCACAGAACCGAGGCCAAACTTGTAAGCTGAGGTAGTATCAAGGAACAAAGTCAAAACTTTCGCAAAGCATCGCTTTCACAATGAATGATTTTAGAAATTGGCCAAACTTCTCGACGAATCCGAAAGACCTAGAAATAAGCCTAAGGGTAAATTGCGGTAAATTGGATGATCGACCGTTTAGGAGACTTCTTACACATATGAAAATCCACCCAAAACCATTACAACGGTTAATTTTTACTATCAGGAGAATCCTTGCTCAGACAAAAGTCGGTTACTGACCAGCATGAAAGGGTTTAAAACAGGTTTAATGCTCGGTTTGAACATTGTCGTGTCTCAGATCCTAAGTTGGTTAGTAAGCAACCATGAAAGTGTTCGGAACCGAGCAAGAAAGGCGGCCACGCCCCCGCAGCAAGTGTTTGTATTGCGCAGTAAGTGGCGTGGCCGCGCTTCGTGCTCTGTTCCACGCGCTTTTATGGTCGCTTAGTAAACTAGTGTGTGAAACACGACAAGGTTCAAACCGAGCAGCAGATCTGCTTCGAACCCTTCCATGCTCGGTTACCAACTGACTTTTGTCTGAGTAGGTCGACATGCCTATGCAATGACTTGTGGTAGTCAGTCGATGAACAAACCAGTGGCTTTCCTTCCTACGCAAATATGCTAGCAATTCAACTACCCTAGAGGTGTATTATAGAAGGTGTGGTTGAGCTGGGAGGGAAACACGAACAAAGAACCATCTCAGGGTGCAGACGACAGCCGACGCCTTCGCCCTTTATGTATAGGTGTAATTACAGTGGAACTACACACTCACGCTAGCCACAGGTTTTCGAAGAAAATACCGACCACACATTCTAAAAAAGCAATATTGAATCCTCAATTAGTTCCTCAGAAAATCTCTTGAAAAACTTTAAAAATGAGACTGCGGAAAACATATTCAGATCCAAAAAAATCGCGTCTGCAGAAAGAGCAACATCTGTACAACCTGTTGTCAATATAGCTCCTGTTTCTATTATACCCTCTTCGTAGAACAGCGAGAACATTAGACGCTTTAAAATGGTAGAACGGAGTTGGACGATGTTCGGACATTAATCTGTCTGACTAGGAAACCGTCTCAACGATACGTTTGAACAGAAAGAATGAATACTATTGGCACTGTCTCTATCCTATTAATAATAAGAAAACATGTTTTGTTTTTGTGAATTCTTGAGGCAAGTGAGTAGGAGGCAACGACAGTTTACAATACTAATGGCCCACAGGGTCAAGCCTACCACAGCGGAGCTATCACCGTACTCTGCTGCCGGATTCATCAACGACTTAAAACAGTTTAACAGAGAAAATACAGCCAAAATCCTTGATAGCGCGGCTTATCAAATGATATGGTGAAACATTTCAGAGGGATTTCGGCCGTATTTTCTCTGTTAATTGCTGTAAGTCATTGATGAATCCGGCCCCTGGATGGCGCAGAGGGACATGCTTTGTTCATGTTCACGATGTTGAAAGTCCGATTCCAGTCTATGTCACATTTTTCATTTTTTATCACTTATTCCTTTTTGATACCTTGTGATGCACCACCAACGTTCCAAATATGCAGAATATGACGACATATGAAAAGTTTGTGTCAATAAGTGGTAATCCATGTCAAAGTATCCACTTTTGACGTGTGAACAATATGGAATAGTGACAATAATCTAGAAAACTGCTAGACGTGCAATTTATTAATCCCAATGAAGCGAGTGCCACCACACTGCATTCAAATATAGGAGTGGACTTCATCACCTTCCTTGATCTTCATGAAAATTCGATACTAGGGTAATACGGCGAAAACTTGATGCAGCTCGGGAATCGAACCCTTGACTTCATGATCATGAAGCAGCCATTGCCACTGCGTCACCGAAGTCACGTCCTACAGACCGTTAGCCATTGCAAAGATTTGCTGCATTCTACTAGCTTGCCTCAAGAATTCGGCAAAAACAAAACATGTTTTCTAGTATTCAGAGAGTGGGGATAGTTCCCACAGTATTCATCTTGCCGCTCTTGCGTTGCGGTGGTACGGTTCTCTTGTCAGGAGGATACTGTCATGCTTTAGGGATCGTTTAGTGTGCACGCGATGCGACGACAAGTTCTCATATCGATTGATCGCGTCACCCGATCGATATGAGAGCCTATCATTACATCGCGTGGCGCCTAGCGCGCACACTACACGCTCCTTTAGCAATGCTGTACCATGTTGCGCCCGATTTCTCGCAATCTTTTGATTCTACTACATTTCGTTCTGGCTCTAATCAATACACCAACACAAAAGAACATCACCAAAAGGCATCCATCTCTAAGGTCAGTCGTTCTTTCGCAACTATTGTATCACGTAGGTTCTTGTCTCTATCTCTCCTTAGTAATAGAATTCCTGTGTGATCAAATGGTGTTTGGGAAGACATTTAGGTGAAGTCGCCAAAACGCAAGCCAAGCCCAGTAAAACTGCTAACAATCTCGGCTAACAGCTCAACAAGGCATCATCGGATTTCAAATCACTGTATGTCGAGGTTCATGTTAGTTTCATTTCCATTGCAAGTCAAAACAACATATTTGGAAAGATATTCTTTCGAAAATGCCGTTTTAAAAAGCACTCCATAACAACGTACTTGTTCAAATCGACATCGTCGTCTTTCAGAATTTTCTGAACACTCTGGTGAGAAAGAATGAATGCCTTCTCTGGACAACGTCGAGCATACTCCACAAACAGCCGACTAAAACATCGATTGGTGATTGCATACTTCTACTAAGCAATGGAACGTTTAAAAAGAGCTACCTGAGTTTTATCTCGCCTTTGAAGTACGGATAAACTTCCTTCATGAAAATCGTGACAATGCCATCAGTAGCCTTCGGATATGTGTCAGAACTCAACAATACAGACCAATAGAGATCTATCTGCATCCGTAAAGCTCTTCTGAACAAGCTTTGCACTATAGCACTGTAGGAGAATGCTAAAACCAACTGCATGCATTGTATGTCATATAGACTTCACTCACGCAAGATTTTCAGTCCAAAGAAAATCACAACGCGGAGTTGGCTTGCCGGCAGCCGCTGCCCTTTAATATGAAAGCATTAAGTGGATCTAGCAACCCGGATTCGTGCAGATGTTACACGACTTCATTGTGGATAATATAGTGATTAAATTTAATTAACAAAGAGAAAACAACGGCTTACGTTTCACACTTCTTCTTATGAGCGACCTTGCTGTTTTCGATAGCCGTTGTCACAGCTAAAATGATGTTTTGGTAATGAAAAAGTATGAAAAAGAAAAAATATACGAGAAATTCTTCGGTTCAGTGATGGAGAATAGAGGCTGAGCAAGGGAAGGAACTGCAATATGTGGCCAACATTGACATTAGGGCACTCAATCGGCCACATTCTGGATATGCTCAAGGGTTCATATCACACTAACAAGAATGTCCGGAAAGTTTGTGTTACTATTTTTCATTCGTCTATTTTTAAGTAAAAATTCAACCTGGATTGCGCATTAATGATACTTTCTGTACAGAATTTTTCGTTCTATCGGACTAAATAATTTATGTTTCAACGTTGTTTTATATTTCTGTCCTTGAAGAGCTTACTGAAGTATGTCGAAGAGCAATTCAGAACGGTATTTTATTTCGACTTCAGACTGGGAGAATCCGCAGCCGAGACAGCTCGACAAATCAATCAAGTGTGGGGGCCTAACAGTGTTGGAGAAAGCACTGCGTGCCAGTGGTTCAGTAAATTTCGGACCGGAGATTTCAGCTTCAAAGATGACCCCGTAGCGGTCGACCTGGAGCAATCCTGGACGACGAGTTGAAGGAATTGGTGGAGGCTTAACCATTCCAAAAATTTCGCGGGATCGCGGAAAAGCTAGACGTCATGAATCTGCTTCGAAACGTCTTGGGAAGGGGTGAAAGAGCTGGAAATGGATGCCCCACGAGTTGATCGGCAAGAATTGTCACGTTGCGAGATTTGCTCTTCTCTACTTTTGCGCAACAAGACCGACTCGTCTTTGGATCGAATCATCACTTGTGATGAAAATTGGACTCCGCATGATAACAGGAAACTTTCCGGACAGCCGAAGAGCCCCTAGGCATTTTCCAAAGGCGAACCTCCACCAAAAAAGATAATGGTCACTGGGTAGTGGTCGGCGGCTGGTGCGATCCGTTACAACTTTTTGGCACCATGCCAAACGATGACAGCAGAGTCCTACTGTAAGGAAATCGACGAAATGCACCGAAAACTGCGTCAACTTCAGCCAGCATTGGTCAACAGAAGAGATTCTTTTGCACGATAACGCCTGCCCACACGATTCACAAATCACTACTCGAAAATTAAACGAATTAAGGGTTGAACCTGTCCTTCACCCGTCATATTTTCCAGACCTCTCAACAGCCGACTACCACCTTCTCAAATACTTTCAGAACTTTCTCGCTGGTAACACCTTCATCAGGACCAAGCCAAAACAGCTTTCGTGGACTTTGTCGAATCTCGATCACTTAATTTTTCGCTGCTAGAATAAGTCGACTAATGGCCCGTTGGGAAAAGTGTGCTGATTCGAACGGTGCTTATTTCGACTACATCCGATAAGATTTGACGAAGTCATGGTAGTTCAAAGTGAAGCTCTCAAAACGCTGAGGACCTTACGGACAATCTATTAGGTTGTAGCGATATATTAGGTTGGCAACTAATTTCGTGGACTCTCAAGCGCCTTCAACAAAAGTGTTCATAAACAAATAACAAACAACAGTTTTCAAACAAAGTAAGATCTGTTGGAACGCGGGACTGCTTCCCATTTATCAGCTACCCGACCCATCCCACAGCTGTAAAATTCCTGTGCTTTTGAAGCCAAGAATCCTTGGAGGTGCATTTTGACATGGTCCACATTAATAAATCGTCCTCCAACCAAGAAGTGCTGCAGCGAGCTATAAAGGTGCTAGTCACTTGGCGCACAGCCTGGGCTGTAAGGTGGGTGAGTTAAACGCTCCCAGCCAAAGTCTTCGATTTTTTGCAGCTTCCGATTCGCGACGGGTGATCTGACGTTATCTTGCTGAAAGATAATTCCGCTCCTGAAAATCTGTCTGAACCGATGCCAGCGGAGTTCAGCCTGCGCGCGGCCAGGTTGAGAAGAGTAGATTACAGCATTAGTGCTGGAACCATTCTTGACGAGCTCCCAGAAGTTAATACCTTCTTGACACCAGCAAACGGAGGGAACGTAGCGAACCGGACGCCTCAAAAAATGGAAGACCTTGACTGGGAGCGTCAAACTCATCCACCTTACAGCCCAGACCTTGCGCCGAGTGACTACCACATTTTTAGTTCGATGCAGTACTTCTTGGTCTTGGTTGGAAGACGATTTAATAATATGGACCGGGTCAAAATACACCTCCAACGATTCTTAGCCTTAAAAGCACAATAATTCTATGGTCGTGGGATAGACTACCTACCTGATATATGGGAAGCACTTCTGCATTCTGAGGGATCTTGTTTTAATTAAAGATTGTCATTAGTTATTTGTTGATAAATAGTTTTGCTGAAGATTCTTGAGAGTCCACGAAATTAGTTGCCAAACTAATAAATGGCACTGAACCACTGTAAATTTAAACAGTTAATATCTCGGCTTGTAGGCAAGCTTATTAATCGAAATAAAAACCTTCTGATTCTACACATCTTTGCCAACGTGACACAAGCTTTTTTATCCCAGTAGCATGAAAATCAGAAGTTCCGGAATTGACGAAATCTTCGAAGGCACTTTCGGCATCCGGCACTTTGTGTGGATCATCCTCTACCACATCTCTCAGCTTGTCTTCATCAACATCACTATGCCTCCCACGACCTCCATGTTCTTCCAAGCTCTCATCTCCATTCCGGAACTTCTGATACCAACGATACGCCGTCCGAATTGTGGAACATCCTTGGCCGAATGCGGCGTTGATCTTCTCGTCCGCCTCCTTAGCTGTAGTGCCCAGCTTGAATTCATACAAGTAAATGCCTCGGATTACCCTTTTGTCCATCTGCAAAAAAGTCAATAAAACTCTAAAGTTTTCCCACTTTTACATAGAAAATTTGGTACTCGCCGTAGAGCAAAGTTTGCGCTTCTAAATGATATGCCACATGTTACGGTTTGTTCTTGATCAAACGCGTAAAGACGCGCCAAAAAATGGCGCGAGCCAGTGCCATTTAATTCATTACAACCTAATAATATCAGACTCATGAGGAAAACCTCCTGAAATGGGCTCTTCTAGATGAAAGTTGCAGTATCACGACATCCGCAGCGTCAGTGAATCAATCAACAAGTGCTATAGTGGAACACAATGGATCGCAGTCAAACACGAGTGAGCACAACCCGCAATTTTTTTCTGCCCAAAAGTGATAAGAACGTTGCATTTCTTTCAAATCTGGCAGCTTTTCCCTACCAAAAACAGGCTTAGATTTCCTACTGCAGTTATGTTTTATACTCATCCGCGCTCAAGGCCTTCATTTTACACGTCGCTGTATAAATTCCTCCAATTTTGTGTAGAGAAATCAGAATAGCCACCCTTTCTAGACTTCCACCATCACGCGTAAATCCTATAAAACCGTTTGATCAAGAACAGTGAGAAAAATGAATACATCCGAATATGTCATGCAGATAAGAATAAACGACAGCTCTAATCAATTCATTAATGGATGCGAAACGTAATATTTATTTATATTTGTAAGTTGTGAATAATGACGTGTGCCATAAAAAGGATAAAGGACGGCGTTACTCAATCCCTTCTAGGATGCGCCACGCATTCTACTTCTCCGGGATCTCGACTTGAATGTGTATTTGGCCATACAATGACTTGCGGTGGCCAGCCGATGAACAAGTCAGCGCTCTATCCTTCCCAGAGTAGTCTACTACCATTTCACCGACCCCGGAGGGATGGAAGGCTTGGTTGGCCTGGGCGGAAAATCCGATCCAGGAACCTGGTATCGGGTGCAGGCGACAGTCGGCGCCTCCTCCGACTGCTCTACACGCGCCCTCGACGTGGAGCATAGGAGCCAAAACACACACAGCAAGTGATTCAAAAATTAAATTAATACTGAAAGTAACCCTAACGAAGCCAGAAAACCAGATTTCCGAGAAGCAAAGGATGAGAAAACCCAAAAACAAGTGAGAAAATGTGAGATCTCAAAAAATATACTCCAATGTTTTACACTTCGCAACTGTTCCAATTCACCCACTCCCGGAATGATGGAAGTGGTCTGGAGTGGACCCGAATCAGGAGTTTCGATTCGCCGCCTGAGCCACAGCACGCTTTTTTTTTGCTTATATATGCATTAAATAACCTCCGACTGCAATAAACATTGAGAGTAAATTGAGAAAGCACAAGGCGATAACTAAATCCAGCGAGCTGAACAATAGCACTGTAATAATCTAGACTGATGTCTATACCTTAAATATATAAATAAATAAAACACGGTCTAACACTGCTACGGCATATATTCTGCGCTACTCTCCACACCACCCCGCATGATCTAAAGTAGCTGAATTGAAGAAAATACAGAGGAAGCTCTTCGATAACTTCATAGAAGGGTAGTAGAAAATGGCGTTAGGGAGACAGCAGGAAATTCGCTCTCCTAGACCTGCCGAAGCCTTTTTCCCGCAGCTTTACCATTTTCTGGCCACTGACGCGCCGCTTTATCAACATCGCTAGGCCACAAAATTGACTTGAACCTGAGTCTTTAACGAGATGTTCTCCCCAAGTAATGCATAGGATGCATAAAAAGGAAAAAGAAAGCGGATCAAACTAATCACTAGCCTCTGATGGTCATCTGCTTTTGCGTCTCGAATTTCTCGGTTATCTGAGAGCTGGAGATCGTCATAGGACGCATTCGGGGAGGTAGTTTCGATGTAGCGACCGCCTGCGCAAGCGTTATCTTCTTTACAGGCAGTATTGTAGGATCTGGCGAGCTCCTCGCCTAGAACGGGAAACGTTAAGATTGGTAGCACATTCAACTAGAGGAAATTCATGGGAAAACATTGACAGCCCGTTTCACCTGTGCTGTTTTCAAAGATTCAGCAGACCCGTCGCTCCCGTGACCGGCCGATTTACAAGAGGTTGAAGGCGTCGGATTTTGTTTAGCAACACCGTTCGCGTTCGTCTTTTGTTCAGTAGACGGTTTGACTGATGCGGACTTCATGCTAGAAACCATAGTTCAAGAGAATTCGACGTGAGTGCACAGAGGGATATGAATGTCCCGCCAACCATGTCTCATGCCACTTCAAAATCTCTTCGTACGTGATGGACTCATTTGCCACCTTCTTGAGCATATCCTGAAGTTCTCCAACTTTTCCACTGAACGAAGGAAGGCTCGCCACATTTGTGATCATTGATTGCGCTGTCTGAAAAAAAAGAAATCGGATACACTTACTAGATACAAACAAAGCAATGAAAACTACGAAAAAACACTACGGAAGCAAACCACTCAAAACAACAACAATAGCTTGAGGTCTCCCTCGGCCTACCCCGCCAGAGGTCTCGGTCGAATGCGTTCGTCTCGAGTTAAGTTGTCATTGAGCCCCAGTACTTCTGTCAGATGGCGTTCTGGGTCAGGACAAGATTCTCGCTGAGGACACCTCTCGTTACAAGGGGAAAGTAGCGTTGCTAGTGTAATAGCTCAAGCTACATATATCCGTAGTGTCTTTACTCATACTCAGAGCTAGCGAAGATCTCTCATGTATGTAGTTGTTTATCTCTGTTAACACAACATTACTTCGCGTAAATGAATAAAGAATAAAGAAGACGTCGAAGTGCTAACCAATTTCTTCTGATTCGTCCACGCCTGATTCGGCTTTAGTGGTGACACTGAGTTGGACGACACGCTTGTTTGACTTGCAACAGGAGTGTGCACAGCGGAAGTCGGTGGCGCCGTGGCGGGTGACGCTGACGTGGTTGGCAGCTGTCCAACCTGAAGTAATTCGAAGAAAAAAAGTTCAGGCGAATAACATAATATGCAATTTGCTTTCCGTTAACTAAAAAACGGCTTTTATAAGTTTGCTTCTCGCCCTCCATGCCCATTTTGCTCGTGGAAGCTAAAATTTCGATGACGGGTTTTAACTAAGCACCAATGAACTACACACGCCTCACAATGAAAGGCAAGAAATATTAGGCAAGATGAATGGGTAGGATAAAAGCTAGAAAACAGACCAAAATAAAAACAGCCACGGATTGGTTTACTGTCAAGGTAATCGAAGATCCTACAGGTAATGGCGGAAGAGAATAACTCGAGGCGAGGCGCAGTTTTCAACAACGGCATTTTTCGAGATCATTCAGTCTCAAAGACTTCGACATCTGGACGCAAACTTGAACGTAGTAGCTGTTAGAAGGATGTTTAGTTGCGATCGAAACTCTTGCGCCAGGCGAGACTCAAACCCGCACCTTCTGCTTTCCGGGCAGCGATGCTACGCCTTACACCACCAGCGCTGTTTGACCGAATAGAACATCCACGATATCTTCCAGTCCAGTAGTATCAATCACCTACGCACTCATCTGTGATATCGGAATGATATCAGCCGGTTAAGCTTATGGATATCACAGAGGCGATCGGTTCATCCCGATATCAGTAAAATGCCTAAAAACGGATGTTACCACGGAAGCCGGCGGTCTACACTCTATGGACCTACTAATATTTCGAAATATATCAGTTGCTCTGATGAACAAGAAGGTTAAGTCATTTCCCACTGCATTCCACTTCATGCAGGAATTCTAAAAATGCTTCAGAAACATCTTGAAGAAGCTAAACATATCAGAAGTACTTCAAGGATGTGAACTATCTGGCCAGGATAGATCCGGGGCTTCCGTTGTTGTTTTTTCTTATGTATGTAGTTGTTTCTTTTATGCAAGAAATGGCTTGCACCTCTAAATAAATATGACTGCGATGCATCGAGCAAGCAATGTACCTAACAAGCAATGAGTCGTGAAATAACTCTAAACTCGAAAAACCTCAACTTCGGAGAACCCAATGATTAATGCTGCCACGGTTTCTACATCTTAGGACACTTTGGTCACCAAAAACAGCAGAGACAATAACCCGGAAAACCACTACTGCCAAATACGAAAATTGATGGATCGACCCAGTGCTGGGTTTTTAGGGGGCAGGGGATACATAGCATACGAAAACCCGATTCAGTACGGACGTGAATGTCCGTAGGAGTAGCGGCTCCCTAGTGCTATCCACCCACTTGAGTAGCAAGGGTAACGAAGGTGTTCCGAGAAAATATTTTTTATTAACAGCTCAATCGCATTAAAATCCACATACTAATCAATATCCGTCACACTCGAGTTATTCTTCACATCTTCAGCTGCTATAGCAGCTCCTTCTGCGTTTACTTCACCGCTTATTATAGTTTCTGAATTCTTTTGTAACTTGCTCTTATGATCGTTAGTCATTGCGCGCATGACTGACACGATCCTGACGAATACACCCCGAATGGTTACCGTATCATTCAGGCGCGCGTTGGCGATGGAGCGCGAAATCCTTTATTCCTGGCATTACACACACGGACCTCTCGTCGCTCAGGGAATGCGGTGTTAGGTTCTGCGATCTTTGAGTGCAGAACCCATGGAAGGGACTCCAGGGTGTGGTGCATCGAAGCTGCTTGTGTGAAAACTGCTTTGGCGCTAAAAGTGAGTCCGCAGCTGGGTTCTGCGCTCTTTGAGCACAGAAATGCTACAACTGGAAAAACGCCTGAAAATTGTGTCTACGTCAAAGCCCTTCAAATCTCATCCAGCCACTTTAAGTGCGAAATTGTCGCGATGCAGGAGAATCGAACCTCCGACCTGCCCCGCATGAAGCAACACCACTATCCACTGCGCCCCGAGCCGTTCGCAGACACAGCCATCGCGGGCGTACAAAAGACTCCAGCGCAGAGACTCCAGCGCTACAAGAGACTCCAGCGCACAGTTTTCGCGTTCTATCGCTAATCGGTGTACGGTAACCATTCGTGGTACATTCGTCAGAATCGTATTACATCGTATTACATGCCTATGCACAATAAACAACAATAAAAAGTCAAAGTAACACCACCACATGCGGCCACTGGCTAAAAAAGGCTGTGAAGCAGAGAAGCGCTTTCTCAGCCAATAAATAACGAGCAGGAGGCATCTATTGAAGACGGAGCAGTCGGAAATACCTAGTTGCGTAGTAACCATCACCAATTCTCAAAGACCTTGCACTACGTTAGATTTCAAAGTGTTTAACCCGTCCAATTCTAAGCCGCCACAACGACAGCATACCGTTGAAAGGGATCACTGAGCTAGAAACAGAGGTACTAATAGTGGTCGCTCCGAGATTGCACATGGTCGTAGAACACTCACATAAACATGCAAGGAACTCCGGGTGTGGCTGATTCACCATACCCGTTTTAAGATACCTTGTCAGTGCGTATCTGGCAATGCCCACTTAATACCGAAACAAAATATGAACTACTCACTGATGTCGATTTCGAAGGGGAAGGCGCAGTCGTCACGGATGTCGGAATGGTTGTGCTTTTAACAGAGGCCGACGATGGTGCCACAGAAGTAGTTGTCTTGCTGCTAACTGCTACAGCAGCTGATGTCGAAGCAGCAGGCTTATTGGAGTTTGTAGAACCAGAAGCGTTCGCAAACGGTGTACCGCTCAACTTCTTTGACAGGAACGCCAGATTCGGAGCCCCGTTCTTGTGCTCCTTGAAAAGTGTTTTTAATGTAGTTTCAAGATAATAAATCACTGCAAATCTGTTAGTGAGCATTCCAAATCTGTTAGTGGAAAGTAGCGCAATGGAGAGGTAACAATTCGGCAACTCACATCTCGTCGCTTAATACATCGAGCGTATAACGAGTTCTTCTGGATGCCGCAGTAATCTGCCAACGAATGGGCGACACGTGCCTTCTCATGGACGGAGTAGCCATCCTTCAGACACTGCTCTTCTATTCTGAAATAGACAGCAGATATTTTTCTAGAGGACTGGAGTCTCGGCATCGAAACGTACGCGATGACCATATCGACATGGATATTTTGTAACCGCTTCTTCTGTCCGGGAAGGGCGAGATTGTTGGTACACCGTTTGAACTCCTCAATCATACTTGACAGTGTTTCAGTCATAGGTGCGAGAGGACGCTTCTTCTGGAACAACTGGGTAACGTATCAATTGCTGCTACTAAATGCCATCTTCTTAAACTTACCGGAGAAGGAGGCACAATCGCTGTGGAGGTGCTGGTATCCGTATTTGACGACGTTGGGGCAGTTTCGGAGGTACTAGGAGCAGCCGAGGTTGAAACGGTAGTGATAGCATCTAGCGGCTTTTCAGGCGTCTATAAAAAGGCATAGACGTTTGGAAGAGATAAACCTGAAGACCCCAAGTTTGTTTAAAGGATGCACTCCTAGTACGTCTACTACCAAAATAACGATTAGTACCTTTGCCGCACTGTGTCACGGTGACTCCACTCAAAACAAACCCAGCTGTTTCAAACTCTCAATTAGTTGTAATTTCAGGCCCCAACTGGCTCGGGATAGTCATTTTGGATTTGGAATATCTCCAGCTCCCAGAAGGCAAAAAAAAAACATCAGGAACACAGGAGAAGTCCAGCACCCCCCATCACAAGAGCAAAATGCACTCATGACAGCCAGCGATAACGACATGGGCTGCCGGTCCTACTGCTGCCGACAGGAGCGGCTGTGACGTCATGCGCGCGCGGTCGCCACGTCTTGCTGCTGTGCGCGATAGAGTGTGAAAGGCCTATGTTATACTTCGACGACGCTGTTGTCGCCGACGTCGGCGACTGTGTTGCGTGGGCTGCTACGCACTGTGTAGTACCCGCCCAACACTGCCGCCGACGTCGCCGACAACAGCGTCGCCGAAGTATAATATAGGTCAAAGTGTGCACCACCCGCTATTGGCTACGCTCTCTCAGCTTGCCGAAAAAAAGGAAGTAGTGAGATGCCTTCGCTTCAGTTTGAAGCCCGGAGAAATACGCCTTAGTGTTTGTTAAATGGATTACTGCGAATGGCATGATCCTTAAGCTATGACAAGCATTTTGGAGAAAGATGACGATTAGGTGGCGAGCAAAACTCAAATTGAGAGGAAAGTTAAGGATTAATGTGTAATTGGTCTTTGAAGCTCAGCATAAGTTTCACGTTTCAGCAAACCCTGAAAACGTTTCCAAGGCTTAACAACAAGGCTAAGTGTTCAAAGTGAACTGTATAAAGAATTTCGAGGCCGCCTTCCAAACGCTGACAAAAGTTCCTTATAGTAAGGGTCGGCTAGCAATAGAGGCTTCCCTATCGCATCGGATAATGCAAGGAATGCTCTCCAGGGACAGCGTCTAACCAGGGAATGCCGTCAGCTTCCCATGGAACTTCGGGATGAGACCTATATCACGTGAAAGAGCTCGAGACGCTGATCACAGATATGTAGACCAAATTTGCTAAATGGATCTCCTAAGCGAGTTATGGCCGGCGGAAGCCGCCGTGTCTTCCATGTGTTAGGCGCGCTCAATGGGCGCAGTATTGCGCGGTAATCAGCGGTTCGGCTATTAGCGCCGTCAGCAGCGAGGGCGACGCAGTGGTAGGGTGCTCGCTTCACAGGATTGAGGTCATTGGTTCGGTTCCCGTCGCTGACGGCTTTTTTGCATTTTGTAACTTATCTTCGACGAGGACCTATAATTCCATTTTTAGCACATTTTTGAGCGAACGGCTAGTGGCGACTTGAAATACGTCTATTTGAAGACGGAAACGTGTTTCAGGTAAAATGTTTTATTCATGACGTGAAGCAAGTCAAAAATTCAAAGCAAAGCAAAAATAAAAAGTAAAAATGAAATCAAAAATCAACAAAACTTAATGAACATAATAAATAAAAAGTAAAGTAAGGGTGGTCCAGGCAGGGTCACTGATTTCGCTGAAACTTCGTCGAGGGGGGTTATTTGGGGTGCTGATCACGAATCTGACATCGGTTTTTCACGACTCGGTCGGCGACCACCCATACCGTTAACAAGGGTGGTCCAGGCAGGGTCACCGATTTCGCTGAAACTTCGTCGAGGGGGGTTATTTGGGGTGCTGATCACGAATCTGACATCGGTTTTTCACGACTCGGTCGGAGACCACCTATACCGTTAACAAGGGTGGTCCAGGCAGGGTCACCGATTTCGCTGAAACTTCGTCGAGGGGGGTTATTTGGGGTGCTGATCACGAATCTGACATCGGTTTTTCACGACTCGGTCGGCGACCACCCATACCGTTAACAAGGGTGGTCCAGGCAGGGTCACCGATTTCGCTGAAACTTCGTCGAGGGGGGTTATTTGGGGTGCTGATCACGAATCTGACATCGGTTTTTCACGATTCGGTCGGAGACCACCTATACCGTTACTACGACTGTTCGACCGAAGGCATAGCGAATGAAGAAAAATCAATGGCACATCGAAGCTTTCAAAATTGATCTATCAAGTCAAACATTGTATTGTTAAGTATTGTTGATTCTTCATTTTATTTTACTTTTTATTTATTATGTTCATTAAGTTTTGTTGATTTTTGATTTCATTTTTACTTTTTATTTTTGCTTTGCTTTGAAATTTTGACTTGCTTCACGTCATGAATAAAGCATTTTACCTGAAACACGTTTCCGTCTTCAAATAGACGTATTTCAAGTCGCCACTAGCCGTTCGCTCAAAAATGTGCTAAAAATGGAATTATAGGTCCTCGTCGAAGATAAGTTACAAAATGCAAAAAAGCCGTCAGCGACGGGAACCGAACCAATGACCTCAATCCTGTGAAGCGAGCACCCTACCACTGCGTCGCCCCCGCTGCTGACGGCGCTAATAGCCGAACCGCTGATTACCGCGCAATACTGCGCCCATTGAGCGCGCCTAACACATGGAAGACACGGCGGCTTCCGCCGGCCATAACTCGCTTAGGAGATCCATTTAGCAAATTTGGTCTACATATCTGTGATCAGCGTCTCGAGCTCTTTCACGCGATATAGGTCTCATCCCGAAGTTCCATGGGAAGCTGACGGCATTCCCTGGTAAGTATGCGTTAGATGGAGAGTCCGTGAAAAAGATGCCGTAAACATTAGGGCTTTCTTGGGTCGCTACCTCATCATGTTATCTCTTTTATAGGATTGATCTCCACATAATGGGTGAAAATCTTGTCTCCCATATTTACTCCCTGACTTCTTCCAACTTTTCCTCTGTTCACGTTACATGTCGAGTCTCCTACCATCTTCAGACCTAGACCTACGGCTTACATATCCCTTCAGCTTTTCTCTTTCAGAGATACTCCGGTACTAAGCGAGCTGGTGGTGCCCGCTGCTATGAACAAGGTATCTTAAAAAGGGTAAGTAAGGTCAGCCACACCCCGAAGTTCCTTTCCTTGCCTAATTATGTGCTCCCATCCATGTCAGCGGAAGAGAGCACCGAAACCATGCTTATGTGAGTGCTCCACGACCATGTGCAATCTCGGAGTGAACACCAGCTAGCTATGTACTGATAATCCATTATCAGTTCGGAGAATGCGGAGTACTCAGTTTCTACTTCACTCACCCCCTCCCCACCCTCGATTGAACCTCGCAAGCCACTTGCTTTCGAAACTTCTAGTTAATAATCCCGGCTTAGTTCTTGTTAGAATTTTCCTCACTAGATGTTTTCCCATTTCTACTCACATTCTACCAAGACTGAGGAGATTGAGTCGCATTCTACCAAGACTTTTGTTTCAAAAAACACTTCCCGTTCCTCCCTCCATCAGAAGGCACCAAATGTGTGTCATACAACTGCTTTTTCTTCCGATCTAGGCGAAATAACGCCATTGACAACGGCCGGCTCACAATTTCGCGCTCTAGCGCGCCCAAAGCAAGACGCGACGACCGTGCGCGTATGACGCCACTAGCCGATAGGGCGAGTTTCCCAAAGACTCAAGGGATCGTTGGCGGACCACGCGACGACTCCTCCCCACCCGACTACACCGAAGATGAACGGGCTAATTATTTGATAACGCTTGAGAGCTTGTAGACTGATATTCGGTTTCGCGCTGAGAATGATCAAAGTGGAAAATTTGAAGAACATATAGTTAGCTCTAATTGAATAAGCATCATACCAAGGCACTGGACAAACCTAGATGTACAACTGTCTGCTCTCCTTCATCTAGTGAGACTTGATTTGTCTTGATGACTACCTAGATTCCCGAGCTACTTCAACGCAATGAGAAACGATGCAGGTTATGAAACCCGCAGTCACCGCTTCAACCTCATTCAAAGTGTACGCATTCGCACGTAACATCAATGGTGCTATGCTCACGCAAGGTTGCAGTACAACAACTTCGAAACTACATTTTGATGTAACACTTCGCCTCAATCCAACCTGCTTTCCTGGTTATCAAGCTTCGGCCCTGTGTGGTATGAATCCAAAGCTTTCATTTCAACTAACCTGAAAGAAGAAAAAAATGTCAGGAAGATCCCCACTAGATTCGGTCTTACTATTCAGGGTGTCTCAAAAAACACTGTTTGAAAGATATCAACTTTACTCGCAGGTACTGGAAAAGTTAAGGGCTCATATGAAAGCTTGAGAGAATAGAAATTTTCTGACATATGAGCGGTATGGAGTGCGGTATGCACTCGTCTGAAATCTTGATATTACATTCGATTGATTGTGTTTTGCTTGAGTACTTGTTATAATTTCTTCACAATGTGGCCGTATCTATTGATTTGTGTTTCTTTTAATGTTTAAAACTTAAAAACACACCGGCTTGTGAAAAATGCGGGAAATCGTAAAAAATGCAGGTATTGTTTGAAGGGTTCTAGCATTGCTGCTAGTGAAGCTTTTGAAGCTGTTTGAGACTCACATGTAAGCCCAAGGTAACCTGATCTTTGTGACGTGTAAGTAGTCAAGATTGCGCCATGCCCCACTTAAAACCTTGCATTTAAGACACAACTGCTTATGCATGGGCTGAATGCTTGTTACAATCTTGTAACTACTTGAGCAAATGAACCTGTGCTGTGCTTATTTTAACTTCTAGAAGCTGACAATCACGTGAAAGACACGTGACATGCGAGTTTATTGATTACACAAATGAGAGCAACAGCCCCACTTTCCAAGACAGATTCTGTGGATTGACGAAGCGACGTTCAAACTGAATGGAGAGGTTAGTCGACTTAATGCAGCTACTGGACAATGGAAACCGTAAAAGAAGCACAGCACAGGTTAACGTGGCCAAGTAGTAACGTGATTGTAACAAGCATTCAGCCCATGCACAATCAATCGAGTCCGAAATGCAGGATTTCAGACGGGGACATGACGCATTTTTATCTGTTTACACCCTACAAAAATTTCCTTACCCTGTTCTTTCATACGAGTCTCAAACATCTTCAAAAGCTTCACCTTCAACAATGTTAGAACCTTTCAACAATAATATCTGCATTTTTTAAAAAGATTCCTCGCATTGTTCGCAAGCCGTAGTGTGTTTTCAAATTTTAAACCTTAAAAGAAGCACAAATTAATCTGTACGGCCACTTTGCGAACAAATTATAACAAGTATTCAAGCAAAACACAATCAATCGAGTGTAAAATGCAAAATTTCAGACGAGTGCACGGCGCATTCCATACCGTCGAAAATCTATTTTCGTAGGCTTTCATATGAGCACTTAACTTCTTCAGTACCTTTACTGTTAGCAAAGCTTCACGTTTCAAATAGTATATGCATTCCTACAAGTGTAGAGGAATTTCAATTTTAGCTCCAGTTCTTATTCTACATACCTCATCCGAACAAGTCATTGAGGTTCGCCCATGTCCTGCTCCCTTTGATGTGTAGGAACGACGCTTCCTGCTATACTTATTCTGGTTGCCTATAGGGACGAATCTCCGAATGAATTGATTCGAAAAGTTCAGGGTGCATCTCGTCATTGAAAACAAAATGCATCCGGAATGAGGATAGACTGTCTCCAAGAATTTACTAAGCTAGCCCTGATGTTACTATCCCCACATTATTTTACAATACAAAGGGTCTCGGGCGTATGACCGAACGGCGAAAATGAATAACACTGCGAGAATCCACGAGGTACGTAATGCGAGCAAAGTATGTTCCGTTTATGGAAGGCCTTTGAACCTACTGAATAAGAGGGCCTTACAGTTTACTATGGAATCGTCGCTGCACCAAGCAATACCTTCCAAGCATTCGAATATGCAGAAAATATGCAAAAATACTGCAGGGGTAAGGAACTGAACACCTACACCTGCCACTTTAAAGCCTTTGGAAGGTATTGCTTTGTGCGACAGTGCGATTTCCTAGTAAACTGTCAGGTCCCTCACTCGCTAGGTTAAATCACTTTGCAGAAATGGGACGTACTTCTCTGCTATTTGAAGGGTGGAAATTCTCATTGAGGGATTAATTTTACCCGTTCAGACATACGCCTGAGACCCTTCCCTGATGAGAAAGAAAGAATTCTAGAAGAAAAAATTTTGGAGGTACTCCGTGAGGTTTTCGATCACCCTACGCAAATAATTAAAAAAGCCAACCTTGACAGCGGGAACGGGATGCATCGATGAGGAAGCAGCCACTTCTATAATGTCATTGTCAACAGGTATGTCTCCACCGGCCATAGTGCGCAGGAAATCGCTCATCTCGTTTTCTTTTCGAGCAACACTGGAAAGAAGCCGCTTTGCTGCAAAAACGAAGAGGCAGAGCAAGAAGAAACATACGCATTCTGAAGGACTTTTCTTTTCAGAAGGGTGGGAGGCATTCCTACGAGACGTTTCTTGATGGCATTTGCCGCCCGCTGGTTAGGAGATTCACCAAGGGCCATTCTCTGAAGAAAAATTGATTCCGTGAAGAGTCTGATAGCTAATAAACGTTACAACAATACCTACCCGAACCTTCGTCGGTGGCGCTCCGACCATTCGAAGTTTAGGAGCGACTGGAGGTGGAGCCGCTTCTTCGGGTACTGTTTTTGCTGCACTCGTGCTCGCAGTAGGAGGCGCAACTGTGTCTTGAATGATTTCCACCTCATCGTCGCTCGATATCTGTGCTCGTTTCTGCAAAACAAGTGCACGATGGTACAATAAACAGCCGCATATGGCAGGCACATGACGCTACGACTCACAGTTCCTTTTTTCTGCTGCGGTCCCTCCTCCACGTCAGAGATGTCGGAGTCGTTCACTTCATCCAGCTTCGTCTTGAATTCCAATTTTCCACGATTCACATAGAAACCTCCTTGGACGGTGTCCATAGTGGATGGAACCAGCTCGTCATACTGGAGAATCACACTGAGTTCAGTACCGATGCAAATATTGATTGATTTAAGATTCCTACCGCCTCCGAGTCATCAATGAAGTCGTCTTCGAGATCATAACCTGCTCTCTTGTCCATGTAGTCGTCTTCAGTTCCAAAGCAGAGTTTGCGTCCCTTCTTGTTCTTCTTGCCGCCCTTAATTCGACTTTCTTCGTCTTGAAACTCTAGAGACAACATCGAAATCCTATTTTATTTATTTTATAACTAAGCTGTCAAAGACTTAAGGTAGAGGCACCGCATAACTATCAAGTCATTTAAAGCCCTGTTTGTTGGTCTTTTGTAGCTTCAAACAGATCAGTGATGTAAATGTATTGTTTCTTGTTGTAAGATAACGAAAATGTAGAACCTGTGGGAAGCAGCTTCCAAATCTCATCGGCCAATATAGCTATCACTAGTACAGCGTAGGGGCCACGGTGCAAGTCTATAGAGGGAAACCATCCTGTACTTCTTCCAAACATGGCAGCTTTATCCAAACCAAAACAGGCTTAAGTTTCCTACTGCAATTATAGGGTGTACTTATCCGAGCATGTTGTTTCTACTTCACCTTTCGGATAAAGTCTCCAGGCTTAGTGGGCCCTCTTTCGAGAATTGTACTAGAACCACTATAAGCACCGGAACGAAACTTCAAGCGCATCCAAACAACCAAAGTTCCACGAAATCGTTGTAGAGACTATGGAGCGCTACAAAAGCGAATATTGGATAACCGAAGTTACCAAAGATAGTACAAGGGTATTTTCTATCACTAGATTTGCTGTGTTCGATAGACACTAGATCCTGTGTCGGTTCGGATAGTTTTTGAGGCCGGATCTTAGACTCGGATAAGGGTGATTTTCACCAAATCAGATTTCTGGACTGTTCAGATAGTTGATTTTGATCAGAAATCTGATGCCCTATCCTATTCGGATATCTGATGTGAATTTCGAAGAAAAATCAGTTATTTGGATCATCCGAAAATCCGTTCTTTTTCAAGCCACTCATGTGTCATCCCTAGATCCGGGCTTTTAAAAGATGCCATTATTCGCACAATCTTTTCAACCGTGTTTGAAGAAAATGATGGATTCGAACTATCCGAATCGAAGTCGAATGCAATCCCTAGTGTACGCAAACAACCAACAGGAGAGAGTCAACCACAGGTTCTATCACAAACGCCCGTCAACTTACATATTTTGCTTCCAGCCGCTTCACGATCTCTAAAGCTTCCCTGTCGTGAAAACGCTCATCATCACCACTCGAATCGTCTTCTTTCTGAAATGAGGGGAAGAATTTTTACACGTTTTCCTGAGTGTGACGCGTTTTTCTCAAGAAACGTGAAACCGACCAATTGCTTCTTCCTGATCTCCTCATAGTCAAACTCAGAATATTTCTTCTTTCCAGGTTTGAATAACGACAGCTCGACTATGGAATATTTGCTCTTGTCATTCTGCTTCTTTTTGTTTCCTCCAAGGTCTAACGCCATTGCGCCTCGACCTTGTTCACAGGAAAGCTCCTAAATGATATCGATTTTGCGTTCTGCACTAGACACCGACAGCCAGCTGAGCGGTTGTCGAGAGAGCTACTGTCGAAGAACATGGTATCTAATGGGCACTTCACATGGTGTTCGACGAGGGAAGCGGAGCGAAACCCGAGCCGGCGACACACAACAGCTTCGTCGCGAGCGCGAACGACAAAATGCGAATTTACTACTTTTGGTACGCAGCGAAACACGGCGCTGACTGAGTATTAGACGCCGGCATGCTAGGCGGCGCCGCATGACGTCATAGTGGTCAGTTAGCGGCCGTGCCCGCCCACGATCCGATCGATCGGCTCCCATTGTACGACGGGAGACCACCCACACGTGCAGGCGCCGCCCACATGGGCGCCTCTTCCGCGAAGCCGGCTGGTCCCCGCTCTCCTTTGTCCTCTTTCGGGACGCGTCCTGTAGCGCTAGGGCATGGCGCTGAGCTCTGCACTTCGCCTATTCTCCGCAAACAGCTGATCCTCCACTGGCAAAGTTCCGCTGGCTCAGTCGATCTTTCAGAGATAGTGGAATTCCTTAGAATCGTAGGTGGTACTTAACGGGCTGGTGCCCGCATCGTACCGGCAAGATATCTCAAAAAGGATTAGATTAGAGATCGGCCAGATCCCGGAGTTCCCTCTTTTGCCTGATTCTTTCTGTGCACAGGAACCATGTTTATTTATTTAATTGGGCTCGACGGTGCACCCAACGTCAACTAAATCGACGAACTGCATTTTATCGTTCAACACTATATTTTCTAGAGATTCTTCTTCATCTTTCTATATATCGTTATATACTTAAGATCTTGGGCTGCTCTCCAGCTACGCTAACTGCAATTCCAGCAAGTAACGCTGTAGTAGAGCCATAGTATGGCCAATTTCAAAACTACCTTTTCCTAACTTTGCCTCTGTTGTAGTTATTTGCTAAACTAAATAAATAAATAAACAAAAAATGACGGTTAAAAACACAGTGTAAAGAAAGGTCGATTGCATTCACAACGGAAAACAGTCTTCTTGAGCAATTTATAGTTTATGTGAGTGTTCTACAAGCATGTGCAATCTCGATGCGTGTACCAGCCCGCTAAATACCTTGCTGGTTCCTTGGGCTTCGTACCCTATAACTTCGGTTTTGCAGTAATGAAACTCGAAACAACCAATTATTATATTTTCCTTAGTTATTTTACCATTTTCACGTTAGATTGGACACTTTTCACGTCAAATAATAAAGAATGTAAAGTATTACCGTTGTGAGGACTGAAAAGAAGGTCAGTAGTTCGCTCAAAAGGCTTTATCTCGATACTCACAACGATAATCCCCCCTATCAGTGGGGACTTCATCAAGGACTTACAGCAATTCAGCAGAGAAAATTACAGCCGAAATCACTGATAGCGGTATTTATCAAGCGATATGGTGAGCGATAGCCGTGTTATCTGAGTTTTCCGCTGTGAATTAATTCTCTATTAAAGTTATGTAAGTCGCTGATGAATCCGACCCCAGATTTTATACAGGCGCCTTCCTGATTGTCAGGGAGGGTCAATAACAATTATCCTCTAGACTAGATCACGCGGAGCCGGACGTAAGTGTTTAAAGTCAGTGCAGCCAGATAGAACCTCGAAAAAAGAGACAAACAAGCTCCGATGTGAATTCGGGACTTGTATTGATGGCACGCCCATTTATTTCTCTTCTTAACACATTCGCGACCATGTCCACTCATATGAGTGGACAGCGGGGAGGGCGCGACGGACGGTGTCCACTCATTTGAGGTGACGGGGGAGTTTTGGGAAGAACTTTGTTTATTGATGTTTTTGTTCGATTTTCTTCTCAAATTCGCAAGTTATAGTAACAAAAAAATGTTGGGTTTGCGTAGACAGAAAAATGATTGGCTTTATCGTAATTAACAAGACAAGAACTTTTTCTATTACTGAAACGCAATAAGCGCACATATTTCTAGACCAGAATTAATGCACAAACTTCAGATGAAATATGAATTGAACCCTTAAATAAAGCAACCTAGGCCCTGAATGATTATGACATTGAACAAACTTTTAACAAGAACACTTCCTATCGTTGGAGCACCTCAAACAAACACATTTTTCGGAACTGATGCAGCGCGTATGGACTATTCTTTCTTCTTGGCAATATCTCTTCCCAGGCTGCTACTCAGTTTTTTATAGCAAGCGGTGCAGTTCTTCTGGACTTTTCTTGAGTCTACAGTGACGTTTTCTAAGACTCTCTCTTTTTTTTCAACGCCTGTCCATGAGTGTATACACGCACGCTCCAAAAAAGCCGCGGGCCGTCGCGCGCACTGGGCGCAAAACGCTCTGGTCGTAAATGTGTTAAACGATCAGTTTCGTTTCGCTCGAATTTGGTTTTGGTCTAACGGTGTTCTTGATGTTTTTTGTTCTATGTATTAGTACATCATGAGTTCATGTAGATAAATAATAAAATAATAATTGGTACTATTGTACTTTTGGTACCCCACTTAATCTTGTTCAAAATAGGTCTGCTGGTGGTAATCTGCCATGGGATGAACGAATATCATAGTCGTTTCTTGCGGAAATGCCTTATAAGTCCGTAATATTAAGTTCGAATTGCCTAAGGCCTTCCGAAATAGCGCGTGCTTGTAGGAGACGCAGAGGCTCCGCCTCCTATCGATGCGCACTATTTCGCCGTCTCTAGTCTGCAGCAGAGGTTAGCCAGGGCATAAGCCTTGAAATCTCGAAAAGTCTTGAAAACCCTGTTGTGTGCTCTCCGCTCGCGCGGAACAGGGCACAGAATTGGGCAGGGGAAGGGGCTCCGGAATGTAGGCCCACTAGCGTACCCGTGCTAAAATTGCCTTCATCCTGTTGTCCCTCCAATGCTAATATGGAAACAAATAAGACGCGGATCTGTAATCAAAATGGGAAAATAAGGCTGCACTTGCATTCGCAGTGTGTAGCTAGTCGCCGCGCCTGCGCGCTGACCCTCCCCCCCCCCCGGGTAGGCGGCCGCGACTGCGTGGAGGGGCGGTCTTTATGTACGAATGGTCGCCGCGCCCGCGACGACGACTGTCGCGTGCGCGATGAGCTCCGCAGCGGTCGTTGGAGCTGTGCCTCATGACTTGCTGCAGACACTATGTTTGAGTTGTTGATATCCCTTTCTGCTATTGCAAAAGCTGGGGGAAAACATGCTCTGGTCCAGAAATTAAGTTCGAGTTATAAAACTAAGCAACTTTCTAATGCTCAATGCTATATGATGCTTCTTCAGGAAAAGCTGAAAATATGACACACTATCGCAGTGAAACTGAGTTTGTACACACTTTCTAACACTTGGTGTGCAAGTTTTGATGGAGGTCTAGATACCACTGGCCGCTGAAGTCACCCAATTGCGACGTCTTCTGCCGCGCTACCGCGCGAGTCGCCGCGTTCGGCGACCATTCGTACATAATGTCCCGCAGCCGACTGCGTGCTGGTTGGAGGCGGTGTCTCTGCGTCTCTTACCAGTGCGCGCTATTTCGTAGGGCTTTAGGCAATTTTAACTTAATGTAACGGGGTTATAAGACATTTCCGCAAAAAACGACTATAATATTCGTTCCTCCCATGGCAGATTACCCCCAGCAGACCTATCTTGAACAAGATTAAGTGGGGTACCAAAAGTACAATATAGTACCAATAAATCAGAAACTTTTACCTCAAATTGCACTTTTCTAAGCGAACTTGATGCTTCACAAGTCAAAGTGAACGTCTTCCGAATCAAGATGAGCTTCTTACATGTTAAACTGCATGATCTCCGAGGAATTTCGAATAATTTTTTGTCCAAATGATATTTGGCGTAACTTTCTTTCCTTAAGTTTCAGCTTCCCAAATGAGTGCAATATTTTCGTAATTTTTTTTTCTTTGAGAACAAATAATAAATTAACCCATTGACGACCGCGCGCGAAATCGCGTGTCTGCCGCGTGGGACCGCGCGGACGCGCCAATCTCGTGAAATCACTACTTCACAATATTCCAAATGAAACTCCCCCTTAATGGGATACCCAAATATTGGAGAAGGTCAGAACAGGTTCGAAAGCAGAACCTAGAGTATGTTTTTGCAGCTACAAGGTCTGCAAAGAAAAAGGGTGCAAGTTCGCTACGAATCCTGCGAGGAGGTGATCCACGATATAGCAGGTGTTTGTAATAATTTTGTCCAGATTGTTCTCAAAGTTTTTACAAGAAATGTGCCTAGTTGTTTTATGCAAGGCCATTTTTAAGATGTGAGTAGCTGTTTGTGAATGGTATCGATTTTTGTGAAGCTTTAATAGTGTGTAATGTTGATTTTCTAATCAAAGCTTTCGTTAGAAGTAAATGACTCTCGGACCACTGTGCAGGTGGCACTGGTAGGATCTAGAATATCTAATGAATGATCGTGAGCTATGAAAAATCGAGAAATGAGCCGCAGCGAACAGTTTTTAACCCCGGGCCAAAATTGGCCCGCGCGGTCCCACGCGACCGAAAAGGTGCGGATCGAAATAAACCCGCGCGGTCGTCAATGGGTTAAAGTTTGTTTTAGAACGCAACAAGGCAGCAGTGATTTATTGCATTAAAAGAAGAGATCGTGCCATGGACTCCATTAGCTCGTTGCTGTTTTTGATTGATGGTTTAAATGCTGCTTACATGAATCATCAATGTGAAGATATGTGTTCTTTCACAATTGTTTTTGTTGTTGCTTTATTCGTTTACAAATGTGAAACTCCATGCAAACAGAAATTTTGCTATCAATCCAGTGAAAGTCGCGACGTCTTGGACGAGGGCATGACGCGATCGCTTCCCTTGACAATGTAAGGAAATTGTAAGGGGATGAAAGCCTGCAGGGAGATGGGACGTAGGCTACGGTAGAAGAAAAGGATAGCCAATCCACGGGAGATTGATTAGGTCACCCAGTAACGCCTAGCCTTGTCTTACCCGACGCCATTGGGCCCCATTAAAACTACCCGTGCGGGAGTTTGCCCACTGGCTATCGGGACCCCCATTAAACCACCACTTAGAGCCCCCGCAACCCATGGAGTACAAGAAAACGCCCTCCCGGGTTGACAGTGGTGTGTGGGCTCGGTGGTGCTCGGCCGTCAGGCTGACACCTGCCCTCTTTACTTTTGATGTCATTTTCACCTAATATTTATGTATGAAATGGTAATAAACTAATGCGAGGACTAAGCGTTTTGTCCGTAAACATACATAGCATAAACTAAAATAAATAACAAGTAATAACACCGGGCGTTCGCCCGCTACACTGTTGAACACAGTGGGCGCTCGGAGTTATTATATGGAGGTCCCGGCTCGCATTAGTTTATTTTGCCTATTTTTTGATCGGTTTCCTCGTCCTTTCTTCCACCACTCCATTTGTATTCTCTCTAACTTTCAAAAAAAAAAGATGTTGATGCTGCATGAGTTTTTTACACTTCCTTTTAGTGTCACTGCGTATGTGCCCGACACAATTTAACCAAAAATAGGCCATAAGAATATTTTCTTATAATTTTTCATACTGTTACTTAGAGAAGTAACAGTATTTAAAAAAGGCGTTCACTTTTCAATATAAGAAGTTCACAGCAAGTTGTCTAAATCTCATAAAACTCTGCTTATGCTTAAAATGCTCTCGTGTCCCCTGATTTGAATTCTATGCCGCCACGTTTTCTCCATTTTTGCGATCTATTGTTCCTTTTCTCTTAAAGAAAAGTGAGCGCTAATGTCACACCCCTGCTCCACCTCTACTCCGCGAGGAAAAAAATATTCCATTCATTTGTGTGACAGGGAGAAAAATCCCTCTAATCCGGTATTTGAGCAGTGTTACGTTAAGTCCTGGCCAGGCTACGCCACCCTCGCGGTAAAGTACTACTAATAAATGTACTGTGGTCGTATTTGTTAATGAAGCGCACACCAAAATTCATTTTGAAGTAAGGCGATGAAAATATACAGTTTAAGAATAAATAAAAACGAGCAAGCAAAGCACGATTAACACTAGTTGTCTCTCTCTCTCCATCGTTCTCGCATTTAATATTCTACTATCCACATTCTATATACCGGAATTGTCTCACTTTTCGTTTCGTCCCCAATAAATTTTAGAGGTACAATAGTACCAACTATAAAAGCAACTTACTGTGACATCTTGCCAATCGACTCATCCAGCATCAACTCAGTCTTCACAAAGGACAAAGGAAACGTGATCTTTACACTTAAAATTTTTTCATCTCAAATTTTTTGTCATCTTATTTTTTCTTCATTTCTTCTTACTTTTGGTAAGAAAGGAAGTGCTGGTTAACACATCGCATGGACTTGTTTTCGCAGTTCAAAAAATTTCGACCTTAGTACATTGACGGCGCGAAAACAATTGTCATAACAGACCACGCGCCATTAAAATCTCTTCTTCACAGGAGAGATCTTACTGGTCGACTCGCCAAATACCAAATCGCGATACAGGAATATGATATCACGATAACTTATCGGCCCGGTAAAAGCAACTTGGTTTGTGACGCACTTTCTAGACACCTTCCCATTAACCACACGGATATAGTATAATCAACACGGTCACATCCCAACTATTTACCTTAGATAAAGTATGCGAAGAACAAAAAAACTGTTCCCGCACATCTCTCATTAGAGAAAGTCTTCAGGCCAACCCAAATAACCCCGCATTTTTCAATTATTTCATCGCTAATAATATACTATACTATGTCCCCATGAAAATAAACCAAGATCCCGTTATAGTCTTGCCCGACAACTCCAGCCTTAGAACTACTCTGATCAAACAAATTCACTCATCCCAAATGGGAATGGCCCACCTTGGCGTCAGAAAGACCCTTACTGCTGTTTCGAAAATTGCTATATGGAATAAAATGACCCACGATGTAACCGCCGTGGTATCACAGTGCCCCCAATGTCAGAAACGTAAAGACCCCAATGCATACCGAATCAACGAACCGTTATGCAATTTTGACCTGCCAGTACGTCCTTGGGAAAGAGTCCACTCAGACGTGATTGGACCGCTACCTCAAACCCTGGATGGTAACAAGTTCAAAATTGTTTTTGTCGATGCATTCTCGAATATATAGTAGCTGAACCCATACCAGACCAAAAGGCGCTTACAATAATAAATACATTCATGAATCGCTTCGTGTCTCGTTTCGGACCACCAGCGCTCTTGGCAACCGATCAAGGCACAAATTTCATGAGTGACATTTTCCGTTCTACTCTTAAAAACCTTAAAATCGCTCATAAAACTAGCACTCCGTATCATCATGAAAGTAACGGACAAGTCGAGCGCGCAAATCGCACCATTGAAGAACTTATATCCATGGCCATAGCTACACGTAACGATGAATGGGACAATGTTATGTTCTTAGCTATTCATGCATATAATTGCGCAGAGAACTCCACCACTAAGCACTCTCCGTACACTGTGATTCATGGCTACGAACCCTTCAACATCTTCCGTAATTCCTTGGAACTACCTGTTCGCAAATTTGCATCAGAAACAGACTATGCAAATCAACTGACCCCAATGCTTCGTGCTATTTGGAAAACAACTCAAGCAAATTTGGAGATAGCACAGCAAGACAAAAACGTCACTACGATTTGAGGAACCGCACACAACCCTCAAATTTGCAAATAGGTCAACAAGTTTTGGTACGGCAAGACATTGGAAACAAAATAGCACCTCGTTTTCAAGGTCCCTTTGTCATTGTGGACATAGAGCGTCCCAATATTACCATTCTCGATGGACGTCGAGAACGCACGGTCCACATGAACAGGGTAAAATTGTATAACTCTGACGGAGAATAGCTGCAAAGTTTCTTCTAGCCACAAACCCGCACCCTTTTGCAGACTTCGAAACCTAATTTTCTCTTTCTTCTCTATTTTTTACGACTTTCTGCAAATTTTCTACGTTACAAAATCGTGCCGTCACTGCGCAACGCGATTTCACGCAATTAAGCACAGCTCTAAAATACTCAAGTAATCAGCCACAGACTAACGACATTTAAACTTGTAGTTGGAAGCGATCGATAAACATAGGAGCGCAAAACGCTCTTATAACGGTACATCACGGACATAGTGTCACCTTCGTTCTAGTTCACACTACCTTCATGGAACAGCTTCACAAATTACATAATAAGTTAGCAGTTAAGTATCTATTCGAGCACAAAACCAAGGCGACAAACTGTCAGTCTTTGCATTTAGTAAGAGAACTCGTGTCCATGCTTCATATACAAAAACAAGGCTTTACGTTTGCAACAAATCCAAAACTCACTACTTTTATACAACTAGAAGAGAAAAGCAGTGTAGAGTAGGAGTTGGCCTGGTAACAAAGTGAAAGTAAGCCGGTAGTGATTTACGGAGTACGGTAAAGGAGGCTGAGTGCAATTGCCCGTGGGGAATTGGATACTCAGTCAAGGCGATTTCGCTGCGTATGGGCGGGAAGGCGCCAAGGGACGCGAGTGGTCCTGGGCAGTCAGTTGGCAGTCTTCCTTGGACCCCGCGCGCGAGCTGTGTTTTTCTCAAAGTCTCTCTCTCTTTGATTTCAGCCTGTTGGGTCAAGCTTGCCCCGCGTCGCTTAAGTTGGGATCGCGTTCCGGTTCCGGCTTCTTCGGCCAGTATCAGCAAGCCGCTACGGTTAGGTTCTGAAGCGGTAGGAAGACGTGAGGAGCCCGCAGTAGGATTGTAGGTGGGGGGCATCGCACTCAGCCACCTTTCTTTGTCTAGTGTATTTGCTCTTCGTATTTTGAAGTATCAGTGCGCTGTATTGTGTATCCATAGTGGTTTGTTAGTTGTTTTCATAATAAACTTGTATTTCACCAGTCTGCTGGATTTTCTACGAAGGGTCTCAGCCCTCAGTACCTTATTTGTGCCATTAAGTGGAGAGACCAGGCCCAACTGGTCCAACTTGGGGGCCAATCCGCCGCTTGATCGCACAGGTTTGGTACTTTCGTGGAAATTCTAATAGCATCCTCGTCGCTCTCCTTTTTTTTTTGTCTCGTCCGTTCGCTTGTATCGCGTGCTAGTTAGGGATCCCTTGGCTCGGCCTTGTGTGGTTCCTAGCTGAGACTGTTAGTTACAGGACCAGTGGTTTTTCCTAAGGAGAGACCCAGTTCTGTGAACTAGCGGGTGTTGAGTGCCTTTTTGGGTGCTGGTCGACTGTAGACACCTGTTCCCTAAGGGTACACTCTGCCCAAATTTTTTTTTTTTTTGCGTGGAGAGTGTCTACAGATATCGATCGACGCACGGAACGGCACTTGACACCAAAGTATCGGCCACGTCGTGATGAGTGAGCCGAGAGGGTCTGCTGAGGCAGACAAGGAAGAACAGGCCAATGTAAGTGCTGTTGCAGGCATGAGCGGCCAAGAGCGAATGGAGACGGTCGAGTGCGAGACTGCGAACGAAGTGGAGGCGCTGAAGGTATGTAAGCGTGCACTTCGGAAAGTGAAGGAGTTGGAGGTGGTTGTGATCGCTGAGGTGGCAAAACATTGGAGAATGGGCGACCCAAAGCGGGAGAAAATAGAGGATGTGGCAAGGTTGGCTGCTGAGGAAGCGGTGAGGCAGCTTGAAACGCTCAAAGAGCTTTGTGCTAGAGAGAGTGAGCAGAGCGTTGGGTTTCAGCAGCTCATGAAGTCGTTAGGATGCAGCTCAAGGGTTGAGTTGGTACAAACGATGGAGGACCTAGTGCTGAAGGCTAGCGTGGTAGAGGAGGTACAAGAGAGTACGGGATGGCTACAAGGCGATATAGCTCGTCGGTGTAGAGAGCTTAGAAAGAAAGAAGCACAACTGTTAGAGAAAGAACAAAATGTGATTTCGTTGCAGAAGCAGTTAGAGGCCGCGCAGAGAGAGTTGAGCGCCATGAAGGCGCAACAACAACGCATGGAGTGCTCCAGAAGAGCAGAAGAGGATGAGTCTCTACCAGGTGCGTCTGTGAAATCGAACTATAGCCGCAGTTTGAAAACGCTGGATCGTTTAAAGAACGACTGGATGAACTGCGAGTCACAATTTCAGACTGGGCCAAGACTGCGGCCGGAATCGAGTGCGTTGACACCACAAGGATCGCCGAGCTGCTCTGGGAGGACACCGAGCTCGAGCGGTAAGTCGAGTGTTGTGGCAAGCGAGTATGAGTGGAGTGAGGATGAAAGTTGTGCTGGTTCGAGGGTGAGGAACAGAACAGGTGGGAAGAGCCCGGTAGGTATGAGGCAAGACATGAGCTCATATCTTAAATATATAGCGCTACCTGAAGTGCGTGCCTACTCTGGGAAGGAGAAGGATTATTCCTGGGAAAGTTTCAAAGAGGCTTTCGAGTTAAAGTATCCCAGAAGTAGTTGGTCGGATAAAGAGCTAAAGGCACTTTTGCGAGCAAAACTAACGGACAAGGCGAAGGCACAATATGAGGCACTGTCAAGGGACGTGAAGCATGGGTCTTACGAAGATGTCATGAACGCGTTAGGACAGGCACATAGGGTGGAGGCGCAAACCAATAGAGTCATTGCGTTGGGAAGGCTGAGGAAGTTAAAGAAGTCGGAGGCACAGTCCGTAGCGGAATACTGTGTCGAGCTAGAGAGGTTGTCGGCTAGGGCGTATCCCGAACTGGATGAAAAGGCTTTAGCGACAACGAGGGCTCAGCACCTGTTTGAGCAGGTTGTAAATTGGCCAGAGTCGTACTGTTTCCTAGAGGCAATGGAAAGGCAGGGCGATGCATATGCTAACCTCAAAGAGGCGGCAATGCGAGTAGAAAGAAGAAGGGTGACCATGGACAACGCTAAGGAACAGCGGTGGTCGACAGAGGAGGCTGCCAAGCCTGAAAATAAATGGCAACGAACGGGGCCACCGGGTGCTCGAAGACCGGAGCGCAATAAAACTAGTCAGGCGCAGAAGCAGACTAGCAGAACAGAAACCGAAACGGTACAAAGAGGCGAGCAAAGAAAAGAGCCAGGGGATGCTCGAGTGCAGTGTTATAACTGCAAAGGTAGAGGCCATTTGGCGCGAGATTGTAAAAAGGGCAAGGATCATGGAAGCAAGGCGACTGAAGTGGTTGGAGAGGCGCCTCGAAGATTCAGAAACCAAACGAAAATGCGAGGCGGAAAGGTGGTATCGCCCTTTGGGAGGAAATCAGTCACGGAAGTGAAAGTATTCGGGAGAATCTGGTCGGCATTACTGGATACCGGCTCTGAGATATCGATCTTGCCCAAGACAGTGCTACAGCAGATTAAGAAGGATGGTCACAGACTAAGTGAGCATGCGGTGGACACAAGCAAGAGGATTATGGATGCATCTGGAAACCGAATGAAGTTTTCAAAGGTAGTCGAAGTACCGCTACAGGAAGATAGTAGCAGAACTGTGACGGTCCAGATGCATGTGTCCGTTAGCCCAGGAAGCATGTTGTTATTAGGCACAAACGCACTACAGGCGTTAAACTATAAGTTGGTTCAACAGCCAAGAGGTGGAAACGACACAGAAGCTGGTATCGAAGAACTCGATAATGTGGTACCAAGCTCGGAACGCCGCAATGTAGCCGCAAGTAAGGCGAAGGTGTGCAAGAGGGTGTATGTCGCGCCTGGGGAAATGAAATGGGTAACCGTGAAGGGAAACCCGAGTGAGGTCACGAAAGAAACACTACTGCAATCTGAAGTAGACTGCGTAAGCTCAGGTCTATGCTCAGTGAATGAGAATGGCGAGGCCGAAATTCCGGTATGGAATGTGGCCATGGAGCCACTTGTCCTGAAGGCTGGTCAAGAGATTGGTGAGTGGGAAAACAATGTGGAATACTCCCGAGTGGCCACTAAGGATGTGGTGTCGGATATGTTAACGCTAGGAAAGCCACCCCTCCAGGTCGAGAAGCGACAGCAGATGCTCAATGACCTTCTGCAGAAGAATCGGGAAGGGTGTGACGGATCCACCCCAGGACTGTGGGAGCTGGTAAAGGAATACAATGCAGTATTTGCTGTGGAGGACAGAGAGCTGACGCAAACGAATTTGGTAGTGCATGAAATTGATACCGGAGATACGGAGCCTATTAGGCAAAGAACGCGTCCGGTTCCTCTCGGAGCTCGGCTGGAGTTCAAGAAGATGATCAGAGAGCTGTTGGATAGGGGGATCATAGAAGAATCCTCGTCCGACTGGGCCTCCCCAGTCGTATTGGTGAAGAAAAAGGATGGCTCCCTGAGGCTATGTATAGATTATAGAGAGGTTAATAAACACACACGGCAAGATGCATATCCTCTTCCGCGCATTGATGTCATTTTGC
Organism: Heligmosomoides polygyrus polygyrus; assembly: GCA_947396885.1. Taxonomy (NCBI): domain Eukaryota; kingdom Metazoa; phylum Nematoda; class Chromadorea; order Rhabditida; family Heligmosomidae; genus Heligmosomoides; species Heligmosomoides polygyrus. Next base: position 77,748,133 of record OX377203.1, on the reverse strand, counting down.
AGAGTCTGAGGGGTAAGCAATTCTTCAGTACTCTGGACATGGCGTCGGGGTATTGGCAAATCCCCATGTCGGAAGATGCAAAGAAGAAGAGTGCATTCACAACGTCAGAAGGGTTGTACCAGTTTAAAGTGCTGCCCTTCGGATTATGCACATCGCCTCCACGGTTTCAGAGACTCATGGACGTAGTGTTGGGCGCTTTAAAGGACAGAGAGGTGTTCGTCTATATTGACGACATCTTGGTGGCTACCCACAGTGAGGAGAGGCACTTGGAAGTTCTGAAAGCAGTGTTTGAGGCGTTGCAGGAGGCCAAGCTAAAGTTGAAGCCACAGAAATGTGTGCTATTTAGAGATCGGGTGTCGTTCCTAGGACATCAGATATCAAGTAAGGGTGTGTATGCAGACCCGGACAAGATAGACAAGATAGAGAACTATCCGAAGCCAACCTGTTTGGCGGAAATGCGAACGTTTCTCGGTCTGTGCGGATATTACCGTAAGTTCGTGCTGGGATTTTCCAAGATAGCACGACCACTGTTTGAGCTGACCAGCCAGAAAGCCCAGTGGCATTGGAACAAGGAGCATGACGAAGCATTTGACGAGCTGAAGGCACGTCTTACTTCTGCTCCAGTTCTCGCGCAACCAGACGTGGAGGCGGCCAAGACGGGTAAGCGCCCATTTATCATTTTTACGGACGCATCCCAGCAAGGTCTTGGAGCGGTATTATCACAAGAAGGTGAAGACGGGTTTCTCCATCCTATATATTTTACGTCGAAGAGGTTAACCCGAGCTGAGAGAAACTACCACGTCACAGACCTAGAAGCGCTGTCGATTGTCTTCGCGCTACAGAAGTTTCACTTCTTTGTGTATGGCATGCACGTGGTAGTCCGAACGGACCACCTACCGCTGACTGCTTTGTTCAAAAGAAGCAATGTATCGTCGCGAGTTCTCAGGTGGGCTCTGGAGATCCAGCAATACAAGCTCACTATAGAGTATGTCAGTGGTAAAGCCAATGCGGTAGCAGACGCCTTGTCCAGAGGGATTCCAACTGATGGAAAGTCTGAAGAGATAGGAAATCCTGGAGAGGACAAAATAGTCTGCGCGATAGGAGATGAAGCAAAGTCCGCATGGCTTCGTGAACTTGAGAACGACAGAGACTACGGAACCGTTATAAGGCACCTAAAGAATAATAAATTGGACGAGGAAGTAAGTTTGCCAGGATTTCGTAAGAAGTTGAAAGTGGCAGACTTCCTCCTGGAGAATGGCCAGTTGGAGCTTATCTTAGAAGATGGATCAACTGTTCCTGTGGTGCCAAGGTCCAAGCGAAAGGAACTGTTTGATGAGGCTCACAGTGGTTGCCTGGCCGGACATTTCAGTGCCCGAAAGATCTATAGAGTTCTAAAGAAACGTGTGTTTTGGGAGACCATGGAGAAAGACGTGCGTGTGTGGGTGAGAGGATGCACAAAGTGTTTCCTTACCAATCCCAGGTCGCCTAATATCCCGCCGCTGAAGCCGTTTGAAGCAACTAAGCCGTTTGAGTGTGTATGTGCCGATGTGCTAGAGATGGGGCTTAGTGAGAGCGGCATGAAGTATGTACTAGTTCTGGTAGACCAGTTCTCGAAGTGGTTAGGAGCTTATGCAATGAAGGACAAGGCGGCAAACACTGTGGCCCAAGCAATCTTCCAAAGGTGGATTTGCGAGGGGGGACGCTGGCCAAAGCAACTTCACACGGACCAGGGCTCTGAGTTCGTAAATGAAGTGATTAAAGAGTTAGCCAAAGCGTCTGGAATAACGCACACAGTGACAAAGGGATATAACTCCCGAGAGAATGGAGCCGCGGAACGCGCAATAGGGACCATTCAAAGAGTACTAAAGAAGAAGGTGGAATGTCTCAGCCAATGGGATGTCATCTTGCCTCACGTGGTGTACGCATACAATGTGACACCCCATTCGGCAACGCGAGAGAGCCCTTTCTTCTTGATTCATGGATTTGACCCTGTGCTTCCCTTTAGTACAGTGCCTGAACCGAGAGCAACGCTCAGCAGAATTGACCTCGATGACTACAAGTCAGAATTGCTTAGTGGTATGAGGATTATCCAAGAAGAGGTGAATGCGCAGGCGCAGAGGTATAGGGAAAGCATGAAGAGGTACTATGACGCTAAGAATGAGGTTAAGGTGTGTACCCTTCCGAAGGTCGGCGATCGGGTTTTCATGAGGATGCCGCGCGAGAGAGGGAGTTCCAAGCATCCAAAGCTAGTAGGCGAGTGGGATGGCCCTTATAGGGTAATAGAAACGAGTGAAAACTCCGCTCTTGTAACGAAAATTGGCAGAAATGAGGAGCCCACTAGGGTTCAGTTCGATCTTCTCTTGAAATGCCCAGATGAAATTGGCGATGAGCCGATAAGGACAACTACCAGTAGGAGAAGAGGTCGAAAGCGGAAAGTGAGAGAGAGCGTGCAGTGTGCTGGAATAACAGTAGATGAAAGAGTGTTTTTCAGCATCGAAGACGAATGGGACGTCATTGATCCGATGAACTTCCTGCATGTCAAGTTCCGTTGCGACGGCCAACCGTTTCCGTCCTTGAACGGCCGTCCAGGATTCCCGTTGTCAACGTGCCGATGCAGCCAGCAGCTTTTTGTGCGTGATCTGCTAGTTAATGTTCCGCAACCGGCGGCAGATGAACGGATTGAGTGCGTCTTGGATGCGGCCCGAGTCTTGGCAGTCTGGTGGGGTCCGGGCTCCATTTCGCTGAAATGTCAAAGGATCGTCGACCGGAGCCATTTGGCGCTCAGTACAAAGGCTATGGGGGTAGCATACGCGTTCTTCAGAGCTAGGTGCTCCCATGTGCTGCTGATGTCGGGACTGGTGCCTCCTCGGGTGCGGATTCGTCATTCGTTGATCGCAGGATGGCCGTGGGATATGACGCGTGTGGTGGAATACGGCTTCGAGATCGGACGTCAGCTGGAATGGGCCTCCGTCGCGCCCACGCTAACTATGGCCGACGAACACAGCAGAGTGATCGTTGTCGTACCGGAGTGCTTGACGCGCCTGAAGCACTGCCGTTGTGGTCCAAAAACAACGATGTTCTACTATCGGTCCTTCTTCGACCTGAGGAGAAAGAACACGAAGCTGTTCGCAGACGAGGTCGGTCGTGTGGTATTGGTACTACCACCAAAGGAGCCGCAGGATCCGTACAGCTGGATTCCTTTCGTCGGTGCGATCGACTTATGGATGTCCTGCGGAGCCCACGTATGGCTCGTAAATGGGCCAAGGTCCATAGAGGACCAGAGCTGGGACAGGATGAATGAAAAGGCACGCTGCCACATCATGGGCTATATCGATCATCATCCAGACTTCGTGCCACAGCTACATGATAAGATTCCGGCAGAGGCAGGAATCTTAAGGTCATCTATGGCATGCCTTCGTGTAGGCCTGGTTCACGACCCTCGCAAGTGGTGGACAGCCGAGCAAGCGTTGGAGTTTTTCAATAAGCTGCGCGGACAGCTACAGGACGAGCTCGAGCTAGAGGAAATAAGGCTGCCGAAAAATTTGAAGGTGGATGTAGAAACCACCAGAGGACGCCTTGATTCGTCTGGATCTCCGGCGATCAAGGACGGACGCATATCGAAACGGCACCTTAAAAGAGTCGAGAAAAGGAGACTCAGAAGCGAGGCGAAGCAGCTCGAGAAGAAGCTGCAGCGTGTGGACATCGGATCTGAGGACAGATCCTAAAGGCGAGGGGAGGCATGTAGAGTAGGAGTTGGCCTGGTAACAAAGTGAAAGTAAGCCGGTAGTGATTTACGGAGTACGGTAAAGGAGGCTGAGTGCAATTGCCCGTGGGGAATTGGATACTCAGTCAAGGCGATTTCGCTGCGTATGGGCGGGAAGGCGCCAAGGGACGCGAGTGGTCCTGGGCAGTCAGTTGGCAGTCTTCCTTGGACCCCGCGCGCGAGCTGTGTTTTTCTCAAAGTCTCTCTCTCTTTGATTTCAGCCTGTTGGGTCAAGCTTGCCCCGCGTCGCTTAAGTTGGGATCGCGTTCCGGTTCCGGCTTCTTCGGCCAGTATCAGCAAGCCGCTACGGTTAGGTTCTGAAGCGGTAGGAAGACGTGAGGAGCCCGCAGTAGGATTGTAGGTGGGGGGCATCGCACTCAGCCACCTTTCTTTGTCTAGTGTATTTGCTCTTCGTATTTTGAAGTATCAGTGCGCTGTATTGTGTATCCATAGTGGTTTGTTAGTTGTTTTCATAATAAACTTGTATTTCACCAGTCTGCTGGATTTTCTACGAAGGGTCTCAGCCCTCAGTACCTTATTTGTGCCATTAAGTGGAGAGACCAGGCCCAACTGGTCCAACTGCAGCTCTACATCAACCAGGAGTTGTTTCAACTATAACAACAAGTAACCCAGCTCCTGTTCCATGATCCCAACACCAGGGGAAGAACAAATCACCACCTGGTTGGCTGTTTTGTGATCCGGAAAGTTGCATATGCATATCGAGTAGTGTTTTGGATTCCTTCTCGTAGCCTTCATCACTTCTAGCTATACGGACCACGAGTGCTTTTACTTCGAAGCACCATGTTTTGGCCTCCATCCGCTACTTAACTCTACCTTTTGTGTAATATAACTGAAACTAGTTCCATAAATTTTCTTCACATGCGACGATAAGGACACCGTGTCTAACAAATGTACGTATTTTGACAACTGTCGTTTTTTTTTAACGAGTTACTGTCCTTAATCTCGGGCTACATTGATTTTGATCTGAGTGCATTATTTACGTCTCTGATGCGCGCACGGTGACGCCATGATAAATCTCACTACTCGGTCTCATACTAATACTGTGTGAGATTCCTTTATCTTTATCTTTATTGGAACATATGATACTATGCACATGCAACTGTGACAGACAAGGGTAATGGCAGTCGAAACTCCAAGACAACAATATTATTTGAAACAAAAACTAGTCTACGCGAAACTAATTATTCCGTATATCTTTTATCAATACCTCAATATCTCCATTCTCTTTCTTATTTACGGTATTACACATAACACCACTGGTTGTGAGTTTTTTTAGTTTTGTATTTTTGTTCCTTGCAACAGCTCTCACTTATACTTACAGCCACTCAGGACGACTCAACACCTTTTCACCATTACCACAACTCAACTGCGATGACCTTCTACACATCGGAACAGCACTGATCTCTCTCTCATTCGATTAGCTTATCAACCACTCATCCCATCCCGTATAACCTAGATCCGGGGACCGGGTCTCTTTCGCCGCCGTGGATGTAAGGAAATTGTAAGGGGATGAAAGCCTGCAGGGAGATGGGACGTAGGCTACGGTAGAAGAAAAGGATAGCCAATCCACGGGAGATTGATTAGGTCACCCAGTAACGCCTAGCCTTGTCTTACCCGACGCCATTGGGCCCCATTAAAACTACCCGTGCGGGAGTTTGCCCACTGGCTATCGGGACCCCCATTAAACCACCACTTAGAGCCCCCGCAACCCATGGAGTACAAGAAAACGCCCTCCCGGGTTGACAGTGGTGTGTGGGCTCGGTGGTGCTCGGCCGTCAGGCTGACACCTGCCCTCTTTACTTTTGATGTCATTTTCACCTAATATTTATGTATGAAATGGTAATAAACTAATGCGAGGACTAAGCGTTTTGTCCGTAAACATACATAGCATAAACTAAAATAAATAACAAGTAATAACACCGGGCGTTCGCCCGCTACACTGTTGAACACAGTGGGCGCTCGGAGTTATTATAACAAATTCCGCTTTTCTGCTCCTTAAAACAAGCTTTGGACCATTATTTTTCCTCGAAAAATGAGAATTTAATAAAATTTCAAACAGTGTATTCACTTATGTTCAGAGGTGAGTTAAAAGTTCATAGAAAGTCACACCAAAATTTTCTATGAACAAAAAAAAAATTCTGGAGGGTCTCCAGTGTCATGTGGAGGGAGTTCGTTCTGTTTTGGAAGGTGTTCAGTTTGATCTTGGATCTAGGCATGTTTAGAAGAGTATCCAATTAGACGTGAAAATGGTATATTATGCATTGGTCGGATGACGGGAGTGAAGGGCTTAACTATCAAGGGAAGGAACTCCTGGGTCCGGTTAACCTAATCGTTTTGAGATGCCTTGCCGGTACGTGATGCGGGCACCAGCCCGCCATGTGCCGCTATTTATTATTATATGTAGTATTGCATTTGTTATTACCTTGAATCATGTGGGAACCGTGATTTTCCTCCAAAAACTCCATTGATTTATCCAAAAACCTCTGAAATAAAAACGTTAAGCTGCAATAAATACACCTCATAACTGTATTCGGAAATCTAGGCCTGTTTGGATAGGGAACCTGCCAGATTTGGAAGAAATACAAGATGGATCTTTCTTCCTAGACTTGCACCTTATTGTTATTATTTTATTACATTATTATCCTTATTTATTCCTAATTATTACTCTGATTTACTGTTTATTTCCTCATTATTAAGATTTACTTGTGTTTGTTCCGATCTTTTCCTGGTTTTCTTCGACTTGTTGATTTTCAGACCAGCTGCTGTTACTGGAAGTTAAGCAGAATCTCACTACGTTGGCCATGCTCAGGTGTAACCACGTACGACGCACATGTCTTGGCTCTTTAAGCACTTTATCGTTCTTAATTCATCTACTATCAATCAGTTAGTCTCCTATAAAACTGTGGTAAATCTCGGTCGTGGATTAGGCAATAGATATAGTTGATGTGGGGGTTGTGATTCTTGGAAAAGAGGGCAGGGAGAGTCACCTTTAGAAGTTCCAGTAGTGGGGAAGTCTCAAAAAACGAAGAACTTGTAATAATGAAACAAGAGAACGCGATACAATCATGACGTTGCTCCGTCCGATTGCTTCGGAGGGCAGAGGAAAGTCAACAGTGTGTGACTAAGGTGAATAGGTCACTCAGTTTGCGGAAAGCTGACTGTCAGTGATTTGCTTGACTCTAAATAATTTATTTTTCGGTAGCGGGAGAGTGCCCGCATCGCACCGGCAAGGCATCTTAAAACGAGTAGTTCAGATCAGCCAGACCCTGGAGTTCCATCTCTTGCCTAGTTCTATACACAGAAACCGTGTTGTGCAATCTCGAATCTCTATTTAGTCTTTTTTCTCAAAGTTGAAAGACTTTCTGACTCTTTGCACCGTATTATCGAGCTCTTTATCACTTCTCTTATCTCGAAGTCATTACTCATCAGCCATCACTCCTGTTTCAGGCTATGGGTATTTCTGCCACAGAAACGAAAGAGTTAAGAGGCGAGTTTTTGCAAGCAGCTGCTGACCTCTTCGAGGAGGTGCTTTCGAAGCCTCCTACGCCTAATGTACAGGAGCTTTGGAAAGAACATCAACAGATCAGGAAAACTCTTGACGAAATTTCGAGCAAGCAGAGTCGGATTGATGACACCGATGCTCGGCTGGCCAGAACGAGGTTTGCCCTTTTTACTGCCTGAAACTGAGCATACCAACTTACTGATCCTCATTGATCCTTTTCCGGTGTAGTCCTAGTTGGTGGTGACCGCTCTTGAACCATTTCCATGCATAATGAAATACAATATATGTGGAACAACATATATGTATAAATAAGTAAACTACATTAACGTGGCTACCCAGATAGACACAGTTTCTGCGCACCTAATTGGGAAAGGGGAATTCAAAAGGGGCCGTTCTTTGTGCAAATGTAGCAGGTTAAGACCACCACTAGATTTGCAGCGAGAGTGGATCATCTTCAAGCCGATAAGACTGATAACATAGGTAAAATGAAAAAGTAGGCAGATCTCCATCAACCATTTAACGTTTGGACATAGTCAAGACAACGTACTTCACGTTCTAATAATTTGCAAACGTCCCCAGCTTATATTTTCTCATGTCTTTTGTGTTTATTTCGATTTCTTATGTGCAGTTATGTTCTATGGAGTGAATGAGCACGATATATTTCAATACGGAACACATTCAGTTCTAATGAAATCATTTAAGAGCGGCCACCACCAACTAGGATTGCACCCTTCTTCCTATTCTTTACTTTTAATTTAACATTCGACTTCCACTAGGAATAGCTTCTTCCTATTCAGTTTTGTGGGTTACTTTAACGTCTGAAAGGATTATTTCGGCACTATTGTACTTTCACATCTCCACGGGTCGAGGAGAGGTCAAAAAATTTTTCGACCAAACTTCGGCTAGGGGGGGGGGTTATTTGGGGTGCTGATCACGAATATGACATCCGTTTTTCGTTTCACGCCGGAGTACGGTAGGTTACGGTAGGTATGGGTGACTAAGGCTGCCAAGGTCATAATCACGGATTTCGCCCAAACTTCGGCTAGGGCGGTTATCTAGGGCGCTGATCACGGATATGACATCCGTTTTTCGTTCTACCTTGGAGTACGGTAGGTTACGGTAGGTGCGGTTGAACAACAATCTATTGTCAACGTTTCCCCTTAGAAGCTGGGTAGATGCCGCCACAACTGCTGTGCAAAGGTGAGATACTTCTTCAGATATTCAGGCTACCACCAGCAATCCGTCCTGAAGCGTTCCTTACCCGCAACCTACCGTAGCGTAAAACGAAAAACGAATGTCATATTCGTGATCAGCTCCCCAAATAACCCCCTAGCCGAAGTTTGGGCGAAATCGGTGATCATAACCTTGGCAGCCTTAGTCACCCGTACCTACCGTAACCTACCATAATTGGCCGTAATTTTGAAAACGGATCTCAAATTCGTGATCAGCACCCAAATAACCCCCTAGCCGAAGTTTGGGCGAAAAATTTTTTCGACCTCTCCTCGACTCTTGTAGCTGTGAAAGTACAATAGTGCCATTATTTCCATACATTTTCACTCCACAGTAGATTTTCTTCTACAGCTTCAGATTAATACCTGCTTGGAAGAATCCTAGTATCTTCCTTTGAGTTATGTGTGCTGACGTAGTAGCTGAGGAGTGTTGCTCGACAGCTTGGTTGTAACCATTGCTTTCCTTAAATCTCGCAGGATAAGAGTTTTAAACCGTTTTGTTCACCTGAAACTTCGCTGTTTTAATGATCCCATAAGAACACCTTCGGCTTCAGGTCGAAGGATGATATCGCCGCCTTCATGGCTTGGGCCGATCAAATCGGTATCAAGCGTTATGGAGTGACGGTTTCCGAGTGCGATGATGTGAGCGGCTTAGGTCTGTTGGCTCAGAAGTAAGTGAAGCCATTTGATTTACTTAACTTTTCATTCTTGAAGAGTCGAATAGGCTATTTATTTGACATCTCATAACACTTTTCGGTACTATTCTTCAAAGTGTGTGTTATTGATTTAACAGCGCTTCTGATATCTTGGAAAATTTCTTTTTGCGTCTGACATAGACACGTAAGTTTGCTGTTTTGTGGTAGTCGTTTGCCTTTTGTGCCTTTTTTAATTCCTTTGTGTTGAAGGAGAAGAGGCTGACAAGCTGCATGAGTAGGAGACGGTATGCGCTAGCCAAGAGATAGGAAGAAACTTCGAGTTGACCTAAAGTTACGGCCTGCTTTCTTTGTTCTGAAATGACGCACTTTCTTGTTAATCAATTAGGAGAATTTTGTTCAGAAACCCAACGTATTGCTATAAAAATAGGGCTTCAGACTGTGGCGTGACATGGATCGAACGTGGAGGTTCGCTGAAAAGCGCTGCTCGTTTTAGAATTGGCTTGGGATACAGGGGCCAGCAGGGGCCAGATTCATAAGCCGCTTACCGCCCTCTACCGTCAAATACCGATGCTGATGAATGTTGTGTGAGGGGAGTTTGGCCGTATTTTCACCTTTAGAAGGTGGTAAGCGGTTGACGAATTCTGCACCAGATCTCAAAGGTAACCTAATAGAGGGAAGGGGGAGCAGAATTGCTGTATGAAGACGACACACCTTTTAGCTTAACCTGAGAAAATCGTTGTGCCTGCAAGACACTATTCGGTATGCTAGCTTCACGATATCACGCAAAATATCATATCCGTGACACAATGTTTTAAGGTCGATAATTACTTTTTGTCACTTGCATCCGTGTACCGCTTTTTCCCATGTTCTCTATCAAGCGTGAAACTCTTCAGAAGCGTCCGCTGTCGCGTACACCCCGAATCGATCCATTTTTGTTGGTTTCCGCCGAGACGTATCAAACAGTCCGCCCTTCTAGGTCGGCGAATTGCTATCTGATTTGTCTGGGAGGCATAAAACACGGATATGTCCATCGACTGGCCACCGCAAGTCATTGTATAGGGCATTCAAATTGCCTCCACGATATCCCGTGGAAGTAGAGTGCGTGGCGCATCTCAAAGGGGGATTGATTAACGTCGTTTTTTTATTTATTTTGTATCCTTCAACTAGCACTTCGTATGAATACTTTAAAATGGAGCGGTAAAAGTCGACGTTAGTTAATTTCTAGTTAAGGGATGGCGTTGGTTAATTTCAAGTCAGTTTTTTGGGATGCGCAACGCATTTTACTTCCACGGCATATCGTGAAAACAATTTGAATGCGTATTTGGCACTTACAATGAATTGTGGTGAACAGCTGATGGAAAAGTCAGTGATGTCGATTCCAGGCAAGTTTGGCACCAAGTCACCGAATCCGGAAGGATAGAAGGTTAGCTTGGGGAAAACTTGAGACAAGAACCTTGCATCGGACTGCACACGATTGCCGGCGCCTTCACTGACTGCGCTATTGCGCGCCCGTTTGGCCGTATGATTTGTTCAAACATGTTGTTTTTCTAACGTTGGCAGTTCTATTCCACCCGAAACAATATTAGATTTCTTACTGTCGTTGTAGTGCTTACGCTTCCGCGCCCAGCGTTTTCGTTTCAGAGGTTTTCTGAGAAATTATTTGGTTCATTTTGGAGGGTTTCTATTAATTCCTCGGATTTTGTGGAGGAACATCAGGGTACACCTTCCTTTCTAGACTTTGACCATATTAGTGGTACTCAACTCCAGCTTTACAGATTAAACAAAGGCCCTTATTTGTATGTCTTTTTGTTTCCTTTACTTGTACTGAAATTCGCGTTAATAGAACAGTAATAATATGACAAGTAGAACAAACGTAAACATACAATGAGTACAGCAGTGTAATCGAACTAATCGAACAGAGCACAATGCTGAAGAACTTCCGGATCTATCCTAATTCGATGGGGGATAGATAACTAAAAAATATGTAATAAATTGACTTGGGATTCACGGAGCAAATTCTGGAGATCGAAATAGGGCTTGAACTGAGAAAAATACAAAAAAATGCATTCGGTTTCGCCACGGTTGTAAACAGACAAAGCTATGCGTCCACCTCGCTATGGATCCCAGTTTTAAGATGTCAGGCGGCGGTTAGCTGTATTTGATCTTTGCCCTCCAAGACGTCTTTGCAAGTGCGACGACTTTTCTTGTTTCTTTGTTGTTGTTTTTTGGCTCCTATTTTGTCCTCTTGAAGCGGCTCCGAGAGTTTCAAGTCAGTTGGTTGCACAATTTTTACTTATCCATCCCCTTCTCTGACGAGGGCAGATCCGAACTTACTGCATATAGATTTAGCCTGCCTGTATGGATTATTATGGCGAGTTTTGATAGAGTCGCCTCGTTCTGTTCCAGAGCGATACCCGAGAGAAGTCGTTGCCTCACAGTGCCACGTCATGCGATGATTTCCGTCGACCTGGCCAGGAAGTCCGCCATCCTTAAGTAAGTTGTAGCTGAAGTTGACCGCTGAAGGTCTGCCAACCTCCCTGCTCAATGTCGAATCTTCAGGAAGGTCTTCGAGAGCGAGGTCATCGTTCAAAACATGGCCAACGTCGGCCTTGCGCTTTTCATTTGTGCGCAACGAGTGAAAACTGATTCGAAATGGTCGGCATATCTCAATGTACTCCCCACTTCCTACACCACACCTCTGTTTTATACGGAGGAGGAGCTCCAGGTTCGCCTTCTTTCGCTCCTTCAACTACAATCAGAAATTAACAAATGGAGTAAGATTGGACGCTATTGTACTTTCACGACTCAGAGGTCGAGGAGAGGTTAAAAAAGGCTTCGCCCAACACAAATCTGACATCCATTTTTGGTACTACGCTTGAGTACTGAGGTTAAACTAGGTACGACTGCTAATGTCATGATCACCGTTTTCTCCCAAACGTCGCCCAGAGGGTGCTAATCACGAATCTGACATCTGTTTCTGAAGGACTTTAGGATACGATAGCTACTGGAGACTGAGGCGTCGAGGTCATTATCACCGATTTCGCTCAGAGCTCATCTAGGGAGGGGGGGGGGGGGGGGTTATTTGGGGTACTAATCACGAATCTGGCATCTTCAGAGTGGACTGATGCGGTAGTGCCACATTGTGCAAACGGTCCATCACAATTGTTCTTCAAAGGTAAAATGCTTGTCCAGATATTCAGTCTACCTCCAGGAATTCTGAAGCGTTCCTTACTCACACCTACTATAACCTACCGCACTCCAGCGTGACACCAAAAAGTAATGTAAGATTCGTGATCAGCACCCAGTTAACCGCTGCATGAAGTTTGCCAAGGCGGTGATTATGACCTCGACAGCCTTAGTCACCCGCACTATCGCAACCTACCGTAATCGATCGAAATAGATGAAACATGTTACAAAACAGATGTCATATCCATGATCAGTAACCTAAATAATCTCCCTGGCGAGGTTTCGGCGAAGTTTTTTTTTTCGACCTCTGCTCGACCCGAATGTCGCGAAAATACAGTCGGGCCCAAGGCTGTGGTTAAATACCGTTTCCTGTTACAGCTCCTGAAGCCGTCTCCAGTTTTCGAAGAAGCGCTGTTGTTCTACAGAACGGTTGCTAGGCAATTCATTTATTATTTGCTCATGGTTGGTCGAAATGATGTATTCGATAATACTCGCCGGGTAGGCTTCCGTTCGCATTTACTCTTAGTTCTCCTGTCGTTCTTTAGTGCTTTGATCAGTTTTCAGAGAGAACGTGCTATGGTTCAACCTCCGCTGTTGTATAACTCGCCGTTTACTGTTGACAACTTCACATTCTCCCTATACAGATGGTCAGTAGGGACTGTAACTACTCGAATAAATCTGATACCGAGTGAAACCGCAAGGGCTGCGAATGGCGCTGCGAAAATGGTGGGTGCTTGGAAAACTTCATATCGTTGGTTCGCTGAGCATCATCTTTTCTTTATTCTTCTTTTTAGGAGTGAAGCTCGAAATAGCAAAGTTTCGGGCTTTAAGTCCTTCTTCAGCTCTAAAATAACTTTGATGCTTTTACAGATATTAACAAGTAAAACATTTCACAAAAAATATTTTTACAAATCATAACAACGTGCGTCGATTTTCTGTTACTATTTGCAAAAGCATTGAAATTATTTTAGACCTGAAGAAGGACTTAAATCCCGCCTAAACGCTGTCAGTAAATATTTTGCCATTTCGAGCTTCATCCTAAAAAAGAAGAATGTGCCTAGAAATCAAGAACGGCGTTTTTGTTGACCATGAGTCTAGAATTAGTTGTCTAGAAAATCTAGAAAGGGGTCTCCCCCTCATTTTCCTCCATCAACTCGTGATCATTTGTCGAAGACTTTTAGAGTGAAAACCTCAGGTACGGATACTCTTTTATGACAACCATAAGCAGAAATCTTAAGTCGCGGTAGCCGTGATTAAGGCAGATCGATTTGGCGGGAATCGATGCCCCTATGCTTAATCACGGCCGCCGCTGCCGAGTGTACATGCGGCTCTAGCATACTTTGGTTTGGGCAAAGGTACCAGATGTAGAAGAGGTACGCTGTAACTCCCATCGTCTCTAGACTTGCGCCTTGAATTATTCTTACGTAAAAGAAAAATAAATAAAAAAGAGCTGTAGTAAATCATGTGATGTACGGGCTGTTTTTTGTGTCTACCCTAGACAAACGCACGGCTTCCGACTTTGATGGTAATGAGGAAGCTGCTGTGACGTCCCTTTTTCCTTACTTCAGGCGCCTTGCCCGAAATCCCGAAAATATAACGCCTTTGTAGGGTATATTTATCTTCCTTAGGCCTTCCGACTATAATTAACGTCCTTCACATCTGACTTGATGCTAATATAAAGCATTCCTAGCCGCAACATTCCGAGAGCCTTGTTAAGGTTGTTGGTGAGAGGTGACAAAATAATTTCTTGTATCATGTTTGTCCTTGTGAAACTGATTTGCATAGAATTTGAAACCATTTTTTAGGTGCCGGCTCTAATTCCCATGCTCGACATGGCTAATCATGAACTGATAATGGGAACGGAAGACCTAGGTGAAGCTGTGTCCTATTGTACGGAGAACGATTGTGCAGAGGTGTGTTTCTATGCATGTCATTTTACGTGACACTTTCGGAGCCGAATTGAACATATTTCAAGTGAAGTTGGACACTTCTAAGCAAGACTAGCGCATTTGAAATGAAACTGAGCCTCTTTGAAATAAAAACGAGCGTCTACGAGATTGAAATAGGGACTCTCCGAAAAGGATAAAATAATTTTAGTGCAAGGATAATACCGTTGACTTTGTCTGAAACTTTTAAAATTCACCTACCTCAAAAAGCGAACGTCGGCCTTTAAAATTTTACAGATATTTATTTTTTAAAGAAAAATAACGGTTTAATGCTTGTTTTGTAGTGCATGAGGGTAGCAATTTTTTGGGTGTATTAAAGTAAAAGATCACACCTGCACTTGTCTAGCTCGTTGCGAGATAGTGAAAGTTCTGTTTGCATGGAATTGTACAGTTTTTAACTGCAAAACTAAAATTTGTAAGACGCGCACGCACCACACACATCTTCACTTCGCTGTTTCAAGTAAGTAAGCATTTACACTATCAATCAAGTGAAAATAGAGACGGTTAGCCGAGTGCATTGCGCGATCTCTTCCGTTAATACTCTGAATGATTACTGTCCTCATGCGCTTTACAATAATCTGTACTTCATTGTTTTTCTTGAACATGGTATTATACAAATGTAAACAGTGTGTTCATTTGTGCTGTATTATATTCATTTATATTCTGAATGATTATTGCATTCATGAGCTTTAAAACAAACGTGATTTCGTCCGTACTGGCTTACTGACGTGGGCGAACATTAGCCCTTGCGGTGGATCCAATTGGCCTCTGAAGACGACGAGAAGTCGAAACGTCAGGCTCTGCTGAATAAAGATCCACCTTAAACCTCGTGTTGGCACAAAAAGTTAAACTAACTAACAACTTACAATGCCGAGGTTTGAAGAAGAGAGAAGTTGAAGATTACTGAAACTTGATTTCATTTTTTTCTCAAAACTTTTTTTTACAAAAAAAAAAATATAAACAGTGGGAGACAGATGAATGTAAAAACTCAGTGGAAGACATAGAAAGCTTTCCTTCAACGATCGAAAAGTCTCTAGTTTAATCTGAAATACGCGTTGATTTGTTAGACGTTAGGTTTGACTTCAAAAGCGACAGTTTTGCTTAGAAGAGCGTCCAATTTTTTTAAAAAGGGGTTGGGTTTTGCGTGAAAATGGTATGCATGCTATTTTCTATTCTATGCACTGTGGTTTCAGGTGATCGCTACCAAAAATGTCGCCAGCGGAGACTGGGTGAGCATGTTCTACGGTAGACGCTCTTGTGCCGACCACTTACTTCATAACGGTTTCGTTCCCGCTGGAGGAAATCCTTTCGACAGCTATCGACTGAAAATCAGTAAGTATTAACGCTTATGAGGCTTCTGTTCCTAGACCTTTCGCTTCTCTTCTGAATATATAGAGTACTCTGCAGGTCTGGGGCGGGCGGATAAGCACTTCACGGAGAAGCAGAAGCTTTTCGCGGAGATGGGATTCAGCGACACTTCAAACGTTTACCTCTACGACATAGGAGTTGGGCCGAAGCCGTTTCACCCTTCGATGGAGCAGTTTGCTCGCATCTACGTCTCGGATAAGCCGGAATTGGTAAAGTTGCAAGCAATAAAAGAAGCTTTTCAAGCGTTCAATCCATTTCTAATGGGTTTCAGGCCACGTCTGACCCAAAAACTGTCGCTAAAGCTGTCGATTTTCTTAAAAACCGATTTGCTTTGTTGGAGCTGTCCTATGGCACTGTAGCCGAAGGGAAAACGTTGAATGAGAAGAATATCTCCAGATTGAAGAATGCTGAGATTGCTATATTGAAGAATGCCAGGTTTGCAAATCTACCGTTCGAACTGTATTTCTTATAGCTTTTAAGCAAAGCGCTATGGTGACCTTAAGCTCTTTCAGAAGCGTTAACTCTTTCAGAATTTATTGCGAGAAATGGGAGAAGCGGCTGTTTGAAGTGGTGGATAAGGTGAAGAAGAATTGAGAACTGTAGATATGTATGTATATAGTTCTACCTGCCTTCTATCTCCCTTTTATTGACACCACAATTTGTTGATTTTTCCATCGTACCTTGCGATATTTCTCCTCTTCATGGTGCTTATCTTTCCATTGCATACCTTACCACTCAGAGCAATGCGACACCTTATCTGTATAGACGACTGGAAAGAACAGAGGGTACCTGCGGTCCCTTAGTGAGGTAAAGAAGTGTATACATCAGCTTACAAGAGACACCGTAGTGAATGTCCACGCAGCCGAATAGATGTCGATTATTTTTACTCATATCACAGCGTAGAGTGGCTAATGAAGTATAAGTCCCCACATATTGAGAGAATATGCCCCCCCCATGCTGAGAACAAGCTGCTCATTCAAAAATACGAACTGACCCTAGCAAAGTTCACCACAAGACATCAGAGCACGTTTGCTCGAAGTGCACCGTCTAGTCACAGATTGCTTCAATAGTGCTTTACTGTCTCATGCCTTTAAGATTTCGTCAATGTTGCCTTCGATTAGAAAGAGTTATACTTCAATTGTCACAGATCATATGTATGCCGTAATTGATAATAAAGATGTGTGGAATGTTTCCGTGTGGCCTTTTGCTGACTTTCTTAGCAGTATTCGTTATTGTCGAGCGCGGTCGGAGAGGGTACCGGTTGTAGCGTGCACTCGATTTCAGGTCATCGGTTCTGGGTTTCCGCTAAGGCCAATCAAACCTACCAGGGGTCGAGCGTTCTACCCCCTCGCCCCCTGGCCCGCCCACCCCCAACCGCTGGGCTTGCTCGAGAGTCCAGTGGCTGCCTTACGAGATAGTGGAGACTTGCCTTGAGACTTGAGGTTTGCCACGCCTCTGTTTAAAGGGCGGGGGTAGAACGCCACTCCGCCAAACCTACCACTCTCCGACGTCGGTGAATTGGTACCAGACTTGTCTGAGAAGGATAGAGCGCCTGCTTCGGTTGGTCACCGCAAGTCATTGTATAGGGCAAAGGCACATTTAAATTGCATCCTTGACATCAACTAGAAGTAGAATTCGTGGCGCATCCCAGAAAGGATTGATTAACGCCTGATGTTGTGGGGCAGTTTATTCTGTTTGTGCAAAATATTTAAGCGCAGGTTTTTTGCTTCACTGGCTTCAACACGTTTAGAAAGTGAACTAGGACTGTTAACATAAGATATTATTCATTATTGTTGGAAAGCTTATTATATGCGCTTTCTAAGTATGTGTATGGAACTTAATTCTATTCGCTCATTAAGGAATAGTTTGTTTTTATTTTCAGATGTCCAAACGCATTTCCGTCAAATTTTCCGGCTTTGGATGACGTCGGGGAGCCGATTTTTGGTTCAGCCACTAGGCAAACGTCGCCTGTTATCATGGGGTATCCATTTCTCACCGTAGGTCACAATCCGTTCGAGAAACGGCTCGTTGGCATTGCGCAAAAGATGGGCCGACGGGTCAAAACGACGATTGTTCTGACTTTCGGTCATTTCAGCTTCTGGGTCCTCCCAATTTGCTTCAAGTGGCGAACGACCGCAATGTGATCGACGTCGAGATCCTCGGTAACATCTCGCGTGGTTTTGTGCGGATCAGCTTCGAGTGACGCCTTCACTGGATCATTATCAACGGCTGCCGTTTGGTTCGTCTGGTGGTGCCGGCACGAAACTTTTGGAACCAACGTTGTACTATGCATTAGTTGACACTTCCCTGACCAAATACTTCGTTGATATTTTGAGGTGTGAGCGGAATTCCAGCCTAGTTCCAACTCATAGCATTAAATTTGGCGAAAATCACGTTCAAACATCTGAAAATAAAAACCTAATTAATTAATTTAATTAAAATTAATTAATTTTAAATAAGGGATTTGAATTAAATTCCCTCTACATGTTTAGAAAGCTCATATATAAGCTTTCCCACAATGTATAGTACCCTGCATTAAAAATCTTAGTTTATTTTAAAAAGTGTTGAAACCAATGAAGCAACAAAACCTACGTTTATTTTGCACCAATCTAATAAATGCGCATTTTGCCTATGTAGTGATTTGCGATGGCCAGACGGTGAACAGTGCTTTATCCTTTGCACACAAGTTTTTAGTAGCAATTCATCGACTCCAGTGGAATAGAAGAATTAGCTGTAGCTGTCCTGGGCGGGAAATCGAAAGCAGGAACCTCAAATAGGGGCACGCGACAGCCGGCGCCTCCGACTGCGCTACCACGTTCCTATTAGGCAACTGGAGACCTTTCGTACCAAATTGCACATGTTTCAAAGCAAGCGGGACACTTTTGAAACCAAGTCATCATCAGGATTATGGAAATCAAAGGGAGCGCCTTTCAGATTGAAGAAAGCCCTTCACGGTTTCTAAAATCGAAAGGAATTTTTGTCATAAGAGACCTTAATATTGCTTTCTCAGAAAATTTATAACATATCCTGTTGAGTTGTTGCGAGTTTGAAACCTTGCTTTTTTCAAGGAAAAATGGTGGGTTAAAGCTTCATTTAAGACATAGAAAGCTTCAATTGTTCAATACATTGTAAGGAGTGGGCGCGTGCAGCACAATCGGAGGTGCCGGCTGTCGCATGCACCCGATACCAGGTTGCTGGTTCGGATTTCCGCCCGAGCCAACCAAGCCTTCCATACCTCCGGGGTCGGTGCATTGGTACCAGACTTGTCTGGGAAGGACAAAGCGCTGTCTTGTTCATCGGCTGGCCACCACAAGTCATTGCATGACCAAATACTCTTCCAAAATCGCCTCCACGACATACCGATGAGATAGCATGCATAGTGCATCCCAAAAAGGATTGAGTAACGCCATCCTTTATCCGTTTGTCCTTATCCTGTTGTGAAAAACTGTACCACGCTGTCAGTGCTGGCTGCTTATCGAGAGCGTTTGAGACCGCAGCTGCCTCACGAGATTTCCGGTTCCCAATGCGATGATGCCTACCCTGTTTGGTACAAGCATATCTGGTCATCAGCCACAGCTATAAAGCTGAAGCCGAGTTTGGCTCGCGCTAATCGCGCATGCCTTCCTCCCAGAAAAGAGCGGTCTCTCTAAAGTATACGTCTCGTTTTTTCTTTTCCTTAGTGATTATTTTTTAGAAACTGTTTACCATGAAGCTGATAGCCGTCTTATTGGTCTTCATCGTTTTAGTGAAGGTGGGTCGAAGTTGCTTACCACTTCTTTTTCACGTCGAATTAGACACTTTTCTAAAGAAGCCTAACGCTTGTGAAATCGAACTGAACATCTTCCAACTCAAAACGAGCTCCTACCACATTAAAATGGAGACTTTCCAGAAATGGTTGCAATAATTTTCTCTCTCTGAGGTTTCAATTCACCTGACTAATAAGGGAACACATTGTTTGAAATGTTATGAAGATTTAATTTTTTGAGGAAAAATAATGGTTTAAGTCTTGTTTTAGAGGGGGTAAGGCGGTCATTCTTTAGTGCAAAAAGAAGAGATTGCACCATGGCTTTGTTCACGACGTTTATTCGATTGATAGCAAAATTTCTATTTGCATGGAGTTTCGCAACTGTAAGCGCTACAACAAAGACAGTCGTAAAGAACTGTAAACATCGCGACGAGCTTTTCGACTGGGGCGATCTTTTTTCATTGACCTAAATGATTGCTGCCTCGCTGCGCTTTAAAACAAAACTTACTTTATTATATTTTTTCGAAAATAAAACTTATAAAAATAGGGTACACATTCTAATAACTGAGCCAAGAAATTTCAAAGAAAGTTGTACTACAATTTTCCTTGAGCAAAAAATTATTCTAACCAATTTGGAGAGTCTGTAGTTTAACATGTAAGAAGCTCGTTTCGATTTGGAAGACGTTTAATTTGATTTCAAACTTCAAAGGCCAGCTTAGAAAAGTGTCCAATTTGACGTGAAAATGATATATAGATATTCTCTCGTTGCTCGGAGACTGTACCACTGCTTTTCGAGTTTTTAGAGACAGCTTTCTGGGTGAAAATTGGAATGAGGTGTGATAAAGCTTGGGTGGCAGTGTAGATCCACTGTTAGATCAGGAAGTAGGCGTCATACAGATTGGGTTGGTGGTTGGTAGGAAAGGAGAAAGGTGGTGGATGAATTACGAAATATGGAAACGGGAATAATGCAAAATAAAAATAAATAAATTCTATATGGTAAGAACTATCATACTGTATACTAAGCGGTAAGTCATACTATCTATCGATCGGCTGGGGGGGGGGGGAGGAGTTAGTCATAAAATAGCGGAGAATGCTTATGCGCCTCCTACGTGCGTGGGGATTCAGAAGACGTGCCGAGGACGTCCTCCAATGGGCGTGGGAATAAGACCAGGAGTAGTCGAGGTCACTGAACACGAAGCCGAAGATCATTTTCGAAGTGCCGATCGTCATCAATCGGTATTGATCAAACTATTGATTTTTTGCGATGTCCTCAAGCGGTCCGAAACTTCAGCCTGGGGTAATCGAGGTCATACTATAGAAAAATTCGCTAAAAGCTATCGATCGGCAAAAATAGGGAGGAAAAAATGTTGGGACGAAAACAACGGGGCGCAAATTAAGGGGCCCGAAAATAGCGCAAAACACCCAGACGTCGTCCAACGTCCCTGAGAATTCAGATGATTCGACGGCAAGTCTTCACAGCATTCAATATCGATCACTATTATTGATTTCTCTCAGATTTAACCAATCAGGGTGGGAGTTAAGTGATTATGGTCGATGCTGCTGATGATGATGACAACATCGCGGGAAGCACTTTTAACAAATAAATAAGTGCAGCACAACTATTAACGAATGCATTCATTACTTTATTTAATCTTTCATAAATGTAATCAAAATAATGGCAAAAATTAACTGGACGTTGACGAGCTCCTACAATACGCCGGCGTATTTCTTCCCCGAGAAGATAAATAAAGGACGGCGTTAGTCTGCCCCTCGGTGGGATGTGTTTTGCATTCTTCCTCTGAGGGATGTCGTGGATGCAATTTGAACGCGTATTTGGCCTATACAATGACTTGCGGTGGCGAACCGATGAACACGTCAGCGTTTTGTCCTTCATAGACAAGTCTGGTACCAATTCATCGTCCCCGAGGGGATGGAAGGCTTGGCTGGCCTGGGCGTGAAATCCGAACCAAGAACCTTTAATCGGATGAACGCGACAGCCGGTACCTCCTCCGACTGCGCTGCCACGCGCCCAGGAAATTGATTAGATAAATATTAGTTGTTCCGTTGGAGAGGTGTTTAGGGTGGCATAGAAAACCGGCTTACCGGCTAGCAAAACTGTCTGCTGTTTCAGAGTGAAGAAGACCCGATGGCCTTATTGTTTGCACATCTCACAAATGCTGGTGGAGTTAACGATGCAGTGCTAAAGGTAATAAAACAAGTACAGAAGTGTAGGTCGCCCAAATAGTTCGAACTTTCTTCATCACGTCCTTGTTCCAGAAAATGTTCGACGATGTCACTGGTGCCGGAAAGAACTACACCGTTGAAAGTCTCCTCCGCGAGGCACTCACTGTAAGCTCATCTGTGACAGTCTAACCGGATTATTCAGAACGGTTTTCCTGCTTAAGTGTGGGCTGAGTAGCTGCAATTCAAAGGCGTAAATCAATGTGTTTCAGATTCCGGGCTTGCCGGGAGAACCGCCCCTATGGGTGCCGCCATAATAATATCGACGACAATGTCCACAGTTGGGCAGAAATGCGACCACATTCCTGCGAAGGACCCAACATAATACAAATTTATGTACATATTATAGTTTATATTTTAGTAAAGACTACGACGTCATTTTTACTATTTCCTTTGTCGGCAACCGCCATTGCAGCGCACAACATCGGCAAGTAATATCGGTTTCACTCTTCTGGAGAAACTTGATGCTTCTGAAGTTAAACTGTGCGTCTTACAAATCGACAAGGGTCTGTCCATACTTTGCGACAAGACCGACTCGTCACCCGTGCAAAACGTGCATATCGATTAAAACTGAGCGCGTGCCGCCGAAAATTGTTCATTCTCGAGCGCCGGCGCTGTCGCTCCAGTCGCTCCTGTCGCTCTTGCTGCCTGCTCATACTTCCCGGGTGCTGCGCGCGCTGCGCTCTCGCCGCTCTTGTCGCTGCCGTCGCGAAGTATGAACGGGGCCTTACAGGTTAAACTACATACTAAAATTGGTTGTAAAGCGCAACAAGGTAGCAATCATTTAGTGCATCAAAAAAATAGATTGCGAGAATTTTCTAAAATTTCAAACAACGAGTTCACTTACTGAGCAGGTGAATTAAAAGTTGCAAGGAAGTCGTCCAAAATTTTCCTTGAGCAGAAAAATATTCTAACTCTCTCTAGTTTAATCTGAAAAAAGGGCTTGTTTAGAAGTATTTTTTAGTGATGTGTGCGTGAAGGGGATCAAAATTGCAGACATAAGTGCTATTTATTGTGTGAGGGCAAGACATCTTAATATGTGGTCGACATAATTGCAACAAACAAGATTCACTAGACGTTGAAGAAAAGAAGCGTTCAGAAACAATTACAATTTCACACTTGTTACCACAACAGTTGAGTGTGCGGAAAGTTTTTCGAGAAAAGCGGAACACGGAATATGGGACGGAAGAGCTCAAAAATGGACGGAAATCGGAATACGAAACACGGAAACGACTCGAAACACATCACTTCATTTAATTTCTCATATATATATATATATATATATATATATATACATATATATATATACCTGACGTTCAGCGGCCTAGTGGCCGCCAAACGTCTGGTTGGGGGCTTCACCGCCAAAGCCCGAGAACAGAACAACCCAATCTTCCTCCTTTCTTCTTTAGGCCTTCTTACAGTTTAAAAAAAACTGGTTTTACTATATAGATTAGTGCAGTGGGATATGGTAGGGCAGAATTTTCACTGCGCATATGAAGCCCATCGACCCTGCATCACACGCACGCGATTTATTCTCCGAAACGCTCATTCTCTACGTGTCGAGAAACAGGTAATGAGAACCCTTTCCGGTGCTTAATCAGCAGAATCATAATTAAAATTAATCGGTATTGATCGACACCGCTTACTGTCCGTCGGCAATAATACTCCTCCGAATCCCGTGGTCGCTCTCTCCATCCCTCCCCCTCCCCTCCGAAATACTTCCTTTCCTATGTGCTGGCAAAGGAAAGGAGTGAGAGTCAAGCACGTACATGTGACACTGAGTACCGATTCACGTGTCACTACGTTGCCACGACGTCTATGAGAAGTCTTTTGCACTCTGACACACATGCCACGACTTCTGTAAGCCGTCTTCAGAAATCCGACACACACTATACGATGTTGAGGGAAAATGCTGGCCCACCCCTTATTCACTCTCCCCCTCTAATGGTCTCCTTTATTGGTCCTCTCCTACTGGTCGCCCTTACTCGGAATCCCTACGCAAGCTGAACGACGTTTTCAGCACGTCTTCTGAATCCCTACCACGTCAGATGACGTCTTTAGCACGTCTCCTGAATCCCTACGCACGTTAGACGACGTCTAGCACAGGCCTTCTGAATCCCTACGCACGTTGGACGACCTCTAGCACAGGTTTTCTGAATCCCTACGCACGTTGCACGACGTCTAGCACAGGTCTTCTGAATCTTGTGACTCACGACGTCTATCGAAGGTCTTCTGAATACCTACGCACGTTAGACGACGTTTTCAGCACATCTTTTGAATCCCTACGCAATTGTAATTGTTGCGTTGTCTACAGGTATGTATAAATCAAAATATAGACATAAACAACATATACATAATATAAATCAAGCAGTATTCTCCTTTTTCATTTCCTGTCTCAACTAGACAAAAAAACAAAGTCTCAAAAGACAAAAAGAAGAATACTGCTTGCGTAGATTTATATTATGTGTATGCTGAGGTACAATTGCTAAGAACACGCATACCTTTATTATATTTTATTATTCTTATTTATTCTTTTTATTAAAAGTCGCGACCACACTTTCGAGTGTATGGCGTAATCCGGTCTTTTAGTGCACTTTATGGTTGCTGCTTTGCGCGTTTCAAAACAAAATACAAATTGTTGTTTTTTCTCCAAAAGTAAAAATTTTGTAAAATTATTACCTCATTCGGGCAGCTAAAGTAAAAAAAAAATCAAAAAAATGTTATTCTAAATTTTCCTTGAACAAAAATTTTTCCTAACCATTGTATTGAGTCTGTAATTCAACCTTTACAAAGGTTGTTGCAATTCGGAAGAATTCTCTTTGATTTAAAAAGTCTTAGGCGAGCTTAGAAGAGTGTCCAATTTGACGTGAAAAGTGTCCAATTTGACGTGAAAAGTGCCCAATTTGATTTGAAAAATGTCCAGTTTGGTTTGAAAGGTGTCCAATTTGATTTGAAAAGGTCCAATTCGACCTGAAAATGGTATATATCCATAGCAGTGGTAATAACTAAGTTGCCGTTAAGGAATTTTGGAAGTGGGCAAGCCAGCAGGCGACACTTTTCCAGCAACAAACGTCAATAGAATATCTTGTACAGGTGCTCTCACCGGACCTTCCAGTAACGTCATTGGTTGTGCTGTTCAGTACTGCTGTCCCTCAGGTTGCTCCTCTGCAGCCGTTCCCATGAATTCAGACCCTTGTTACGTGACCAGAAGACCTATCTTGTAGGCTTATATTCTTCTTACACGACGTAGGGGACACTTCCACTGAATCCAGAAGTTCAGAAACGCGCATTTGCCGCAGGCAGGAAGAGGCTGCACAGGTGGTGTATTTCTTGTTCTCTGAATTAATTCCCCTTACAGCTTCCTTCTTGCTGATTTCCGTCCTGGAGCCGGATTCATTAACGACTTACAGCAATATAACAGAGAAAATTACAGCCGAAACCCCTGATAGCGCGTCTTATCCAGTGATATGGTGAGCGATAAGCCGCGTTATCTAATTTTTCCGCAGTGAATTCTCTGTTGATGTTAAGTCGTTGATGAATCCGACCCCTGGTTCCACCTCCAGGTCCCTCCTTCCTGGTCGCTCTCCGGGTCCTCCCAACCCCGTCGTGGTCCCCCTTCCTCCTCTATCTCATAAAGTTGCAGTCCCGCACTTATGGCACGACGACGCTGAGCGGACGCCATAGCGCGACATCTGTCACATCTCCTAAACCCGCACGCTTTGTCTCCCTTACTGGTCTATTCGAAATGGATCCCCAAGCTAGTCCTCCTTACTGCTCCCACTTATTTGTAACTCCCTAATGGTCCCTCATTATTGCCTCCACCCTTCTTGGTGCCACCTTCTGGTCTGCTTCATTGCTGTATGTGTCCCTCTTTTTGACTATTGTGTCCCATCCTGATCCCTCTTTCATGGCTGGTCGCTCTCTTGGCCCCCACCCTCGAAGTCCCCTTACAACTCTTACCTCTTTAGTGGTCCTCCCATGTTCATGGCACGAAGTCGGCGACACGAGTTTTGAATCAAGACGCTCAGAAACGCGCACAGTAACGAACACTTGTTCTGAATCCAGAAGCTAACAAACACGAGCAGTTGCCGCTGTGTTAAGCAAGAAGAGGCTGCTCTTCATCTACTCTTCATCCTCTGGTGATACACACCGGCATCATGCGTCGTTAATCCTATTCTTAATCCAGATGCTTCTATCAAGACACAGAAGAGCCGTCTTCTGAATCAAGTCGCTTAGAAAGGCGTGCAGTTGCCGCTGTGTGAAGCACAAGTAGGCTGCACTTCCTCTGCAGCACCAGCATCCCATGTCGAATTCTGAATTCTACGCTCACCGCACGAGGCCGGAGACACATTTTCATTACCTAGATGCTTCTAGCGGGACCTAGAAAACCTGCCTTTGAAGCCAGAAGCCCAGAAGATCGGTCTTCCAAATCCAGAAGCTCAGAAGCGCGTGCAGTTGCTGGTGTGTTGAGCTTGAAGAGGCTACACAGATGGCAAATTCCTTGTTCCCCGTATGAATTACCTTACGGCTCCCTTCATGCTGGTTCCCTGTCCTGGTCCCGCTTCCAGGTCCCTTCTTCCTGTGATCCCTCCCTCCACCCCCTTGTGGTCCTCCTTATTACTACCCCAATTAAGTAACCCTCGCACGCGCATGGCATGACGACGGCGAGCGAACGCCAATAGCGCGACATCGGTGTCACATCTTCTAACCCGGTCTCCCTTGCTGGTCCACTCGTAATGAATACCCTTGCTGGCCCTCCTTACTGCCCCCTTATTGGTAACTCCCTACTGATACCTCCTTATTGCCTAAACTCTTCTTAGTACCACCTCCTGGCCTGCCTCATTGTTTCCTTATCGAACCCCCATTCCAATACCTCCTCCAGGTCGCTCTCTCCTGGTCGCTC
Organism: Heligmosomoides polygyrus polygyrus; assembly: GCA_947396885.1. Lineage (NCBI taxonomy): Eukaryota > Metazoa > Nematoda > Chromadorea > Rhabditida > Heligmosomidae > Heligmosomoides > Heligmosomoides polygyrus. The sequence continues at coordinate 77,721,573 of OX377203.1, read as the reverse complement.
TCGGTTCTCCACCCTCGAAGTCCCCTTCCATTTACCCCTTTAGTGGTCCTCCCATGCCAATAGCACGAAATCGGCGGCACGGTTTTTGAATCTGGATGCTTAGAAACGCACGTAGGTGCTGTTGTGTTACGCTGTAAAAGCTGCGCTTCACCTGCTGCAGAAACATCCCACGTTCAATAGCAAATTTTGCCCGCGCTATAGATGATGAGGCGTATCTCACTCAGGTTGGATAACTCGACGACCCGCGCTGTGGATGATGCGTGATATCTCACTTAGGTTAGATCACCCGACGGACAAACTCTTCTATATATAGGTGGTGACTGTAGGAGCTGTTGAGCCAAGATTGGTATAGTTGGTATAGTATTCGGCTTACGTTTCGGCGTAACCGCCTTCTTCACAACCTGGAGAAGACAAAAGGAGTTGGGGAAGTTACCTGCCCAAGGATTATTTAAAGTCACAGAAGCTCCAGGAGCAAGTGATAGAATGAAACGAAAAGGGGAGTCAGATAGCCCGACTGACCTTATGAGACAGCCGAGAGACTGCTAAGTCACCCTCGGATGGAGAAAGACGTGGATGAATGAGACTCTCCCTTCGGGCCACATCTTCAGCGACCTTCTGTTGGCGTCCTCCTGGGTGAAGGCCACAGAGGTCGGCAAATGGGGCCAGCTCCTGGATAACGACCACCCCTCCTCTTTTCCGTTGAATGTGGGGTTCTTGAACGCAATCCACAACTCCACCGGGGTCTTCCGCGCTGAGATATCGGACTCGCGTGCTAAGATCATCACCCCACCCCAATCGCTGTGCCTTTGTGGATTCGCAGTATAGGCTCTCCCAAGGGAGTAGAGACTTTGCACTTATTCAACCCATCCGCGTGTTCTTTCACCCTGTCCCAAAGAGATCTGCCCGTCTCGCCGATGTATTCCTCCTTGGATTCGGTGTAAGTAATGAGATACACCGTACCAAACACTCTGCAGTCACCTTCCCTACAGTATGGACAGACCATGCAGGTCGGCGTTGTGCAGGTGTTAGACCTATGATATACTCCCGTACGCTGCACGACGCGGGAATGCACAGCGATCGCTGAGGCTGACATAGTTCGCGCAGTTCTGCAGATGGAGACTTTTGCAGAATTTTAGCGAATCAGCTGAATCAGCATGCCTACGACTTGTGGTTCCTTTTCATATAGTAGTTGGACGCGCACTTTTCATAAATCTTAATTGTTGGAGCGAAATTAAACGCAGTACTCTTGGAAATGCCGAAGAGAGCGCGGACACGAAAAACCGAGTTTAAAAACTTGGGCTGAAATGGCAGATTTTTGTGATCAACGCGTCACGATAACCCTCTAGTGACCTGACAAGCACAAAACAGTGCGTCTTCGTGCCTATGTGGAACATAAAATCAAAAGAAATACTGCAGTCAGCGAAGACGCGGAAAAAAACTCGCTAGAAAAACATGACTTCGAAAAAATCGGCGTTCAATTGGCACACTTCTGTGCCGAACATGTCAACAGAACCTCTCGGTGACTTGTCCAACACAGAAATGAGGGGTACGGTGCTGGCAAGGAAGTTCACATGAGAAAAAAATGCGAGGATCGGCACCCAAGTGAGAAAAACGGTTTAGAAAAATATCTCCTCAAAAAACTAGACGTTCAATTGGCACATTTCTGTGCCGGACATGTCAGTAGAACCTCCCTGTGACTTGTCCGGTACAGAAATGTAAATTTTGGTGCTGGCAAGGAAGTTCAGAGGCGAAAAAATGCGAGGATCGGCACAAAAGTGGGAAAAACGGCCTAGAAAAATATCTCCTCAAAAAACTAGCCGTTCAAGCCGTCGAAAAAACCCAAAATGAGTCTAGTCACGACGAAAACCTTACGAGGAGAGCAACAGAGACATCACATGACCACCCAAATCACCAGACGTGTGTTGAAATTGCTGTGGTATGGTCACGAACCAAGGAAGTGTCGAAATAAGTGAGCGGAAGTGCATAGAATAGGGCACGACAAGCGCTCCCCCTCCCCTCGAACAACGCAGCCGCACGGGAGTATGTTTCACTCCCGCGACGCGGAGGTATAAAGGCCCCCACAGAGTTCTGCGGCAACGTCTCTCGCCGCTATGGTTAAGGATAGGGCAGGGACGCCGCCGGCGGCGAGCTCTGCGTCTCTGCCCTATGGTTAAGCATAGGGCCGCGGCGGGGGCGCGAGCGTTCTACCCCCTCGTCTCCCTGGCCCGCCCACCCCAACCCTCTGCGCTTGCTCGAGAGTCCAGTGGCTGCCTTAGGAGATAGTGGAGACGCAGATATTTGCCACGCCTCTGTTTAAAGGGCGGGGGTAGAACGCCACTCCGCCGGCCGCGGCGCACCCCTCTGCGACGCATCGCGGGAGCGAAGGCGCGTCAACTGACAACCGCGCCCCACTGCGCCGTGGCGACGCGTCCGCCACTGCAGCGAAGGCGCGCCGTTGACAGTTGACCCGCGCCCGTCGCTGGAGCGACGCGGTAGTATGCCATAATAGGCCTTATCATAGAGACGGTTCGGTGGTATGGGTAGAAGGGTTGCCGCGTCCACGATTGCCTATTCCACTCACCAACTCCTGAACTTTCGTTGCAACTCTACTTTAATTCTAGAGCGAATAAGATCACAAACCCTCCTTGACTCACCCACGATTCTGTATCCGTATCCAGAAGCTGGCTTCATTTGCGGACCTCTGTGGACTTCACCCAGGAGGACGCCAATCATAAGGTCGCTGAAGATGTGGCCTGAAGGGAGAGAGACCCATTGATCCACGTCTTTCTCCATCTGAGGGTGACTTAGCAGTCTCTCGGCTGTCTCATAAGGTCAGTCAGGTTGTCTGACTCCCTTTTCGTCTCATTCTACCACTTGCTCCTGGAGCTTATGTAACTTGAAATGATCCTTGAATGGGTGATTTCCCTAACACCTTTTGTCTTCTCCAGGCTCGAAGGCGGTTACGCCGAAACGTAAGCCGAATAAAGAAGATATCAATCTTGGCTCAACGGCCTCACACAAGATCCTACAACACAAATAAGAAACATGCCAAAATCCAACGACAGTCGAACATGGAACAAAATATCTTGTATTTGTCGTATCATTACTAAGGTGACTTCTCAAATATTACCTGTGTAACACATTGAGGCTTGTGCAAAATCTTTCCGTAAATAGGAAGAAATTATGTATTTTACGTACGCAATGCACCCAGCTGACGAATAGGATGCCAGAGACTTCGTCACACGTGATAAGCGGTCTTACTGAATGTTCCGGATCTATCCTAATTGACAGGGGCAGCGCTAAGGTCACAGCTGCGTTCAGCATCCACGACACGACACCCACTCTCCGAGTTGATGCGGGTGCCATAGTATCATTTGAAAGTAGCTGAAGCTTTGGAACAGGCCAGCAGATCGGTGGGGGGGGGGGGGTGGGAGGGAGCAGGGGAGGCAAGACACTGCCCTCTTCCGACTGGGATATCCAATCTCCCATATGGAATGTATTGTTAGCAACCTAAGAGTTTGTATAGAACTCTGATCTAGAATTGGTATTTCAGGCCAGACCTAAGATTATTAGGGAAAGATAAGCAGGCTCCGGATAAAAAATTTGATTCTTGATTCAAACACTCATGAAACCTTTGTGGCCTTATACTATGCGGTAGTACATTGTTTCGAGTAAAGAAAAAAGAATCCGATATGGTTATCATACTGCACTGACATCTGGGGCCGGATTCATCAACTGTTTACCGCCCTCTAACCGTGCAAATACCCATAATTACCGATGCTGATGAATGTCATATCATATTTTATGGTATTTTCAACCTAAGAGAGCTGTAAGTGGTTGATAAATTTGGCTCCACAATGCACCTCCGGTTGATCTCCTTCTTCAGCCCTTCGTTTAAGTTCAAGCGGTGAATGAGGTCAGTGCAAAATAATCAACGAGTGATAGGTCGCCATTTCCATTCCGTCCTCCGTCCCAAAAGAGAGCGGAACAGAGCGACTAAAAGCTGCCGGAAACCAGAATTCGGAACACGGAAACGGGAATTCCGCACTTCCCTGGTAGTGACTGTTCCTGTATCCGATCTCTCCCTTATATTGTGATAATATGTTGAAAATGGCCATGTCTCTTCTGGTGCGTTGTCAAGAAAGTTGATGTTTATTCATCTTGTAGCTTTCTTCTTGTGCCTTCAACACGCCATAGTTGTGCTCAATATTCCTAGATGATCGAAAATTTGGTCGAATTTGATCATAGACGGTTTAAAAAAGTCAACTAGTGATCGAAAATGGGATAATTTTGTCCACTTTCGGTGTCGAATAAAATTCAGATCTTCAAGCACAGAGCCTAAATCGAATAAATTATTCGACTATCCAAATATTCGAATAAACGCAAAATGGGACTTATTCGGTTTTCGATCAATCGAAAAAAGAAATTGATGAGCGGATAAATTCGTTCATTCATTCGTTCGAAAATATTCGACATCGAACGTTTTCGTTCATCATCTGTTCGTGAAAATTTTCTCAAAAGCACAGCTATACAACATATCATAGCACAGGAAACGGTAAATACAGTATCGTTCATTGTACGAAAAAGTGTGATAAATAAGTTAACACTAGATTGAGTTCTACGCATCGACGCCAGCAAGCATGGTAGTCTTCTCGCTCATCTCTTCGCGAAGTAGTCGTCCAACTAACTATACTATGCGGGTGTTGTAGTATTGGGCGAGCAGCGGCTCTTGGGATTCTGGAGCTCCTGCCACCTGCTGTGTTCCGGAGACCTGAAAAATGTAACGACTTATAGTGGAACGTCTCTTAGTCCATAATCTATTTCTTCAGTGAGTAGTGAGCGAACCACTGAAAGTAAATAAAACAAAACGTCTACTTTAAGCGATTCAGTACAGGCAGATCGGTCTCAATCTCTTGAAAACTATAGAAATCTTAAGCTGGTAGTAAAGTAGAGATTTCTTTTACGAATAACTTTTTTATTTGCGCAAAACTCTATTTATATCTTAAAAAATTAATGCTGTATTTGCTTCGATGGAGTAAATATTCCTGTTTGTAAAAATTTTGGTCTCTTTCAAATGCAAAACCCCCACTCTAAAGCTTTAAATAATCTCTTTTTTAGGTCGTGTTATTAGAAACGGAAATGAACTTCCTGCATCGTTTCTCACCAGGGGCGTATATCTGAACGGCGAAAATTAATACCTTTATGAGGGTCTCCACCCTTCACATAGTAAAAAAGTGGGCACCATTTTTGCAAAGTCCTTGAACCGAAGGAGCTAGTGACCTTCAAGGTTTACTTTGGGATCGCATGCACACGTGCTAAACTACCGTAATCGGCCAAATTTTAAAAATAGATATCATATTCGTGATCAGCGCCCCAGATAACCCATTAGATAAAGTTTGGGTGAAATTTTTTTCTACCCTGCCAAAAACATTCAATTGCAAGTCAAAGATTTTTCTTAAACAGAAAGAACATTTCAGAAACTTTTTTCATTTTAAATCGAATGGGCGTTTTTCTATCTGGAAAATATAAAACAGTTATGAATTACCAAATCGTTTTGAGAAAAAATACCTTCCACTTTATGCAAATTGTGGAAGAAGTGGTTTTTGCTATTTTTTAAAAGCCAACCTTAGCGGTAGTGTTCTGTTCTAAATTGAATTTGTTTATTTTAATTTTTATTGTTTTTTATGGGTTGGATAACTTTTCGCTCAATAAATGTTCCTTGTTCTATATTGTTTCGACATCAGCCGGATCTATACTAATCGGAGGAGAAAGGCATATACTGATCTGGTTCTCCATTCCTTCGCAGGAGTTTCTACGAGAGCTTCGGCTGCTGTATCATGCAAGAGCTTTCATATTTAAACTCAAAGAACGTGCCTGTGTGGAGTGGGATGATATACGCAACTGACGCTCTACGGTTGCCCCTTCCGACTAGGATAGATCCTGCCTAGCCAGTACACAACTTGTGGAATTCATCCCGGATAGTCTGGGGCCAGATTCATCAACGCAATTTATGAAAAAATACAGCAGAAATTTCTGATAGCGCGGCTTACATCGTTCACCATATCGCATGATAAGCCGCGCTATTAGGGATTTCCCCTGTATTTTCTCTGTTAGATTGCTGTAAGTCGTCGATGAATCTGGCCTCAGTGGCTGGTTAAGGTTGACTTACACTAAATGCATCTTGGTAGAAACTGTTAAAGTCGTGCTGTTTTTCGCCACGGTGAAGATCGTAGAAGACTTTCTGGAACCAAAGAATGACTGTGAGCAGAGCGTTTGGGTAGCGTACTGTTTGCGGATTACTACCTGAAGGCCTCCGTTATTATATCCACCTTCATTAGCGAGAAGTTGAGACCACAGTGCGTTGTAGTCCTGACTCTGAAAAGACACAATTTGAACGAGTTCTTCTTGCTCGGATACAGTACCATAGAAATCTCAATCCCCTTCTACTTTTTAGGAAAAGTTTAAGATGTTTGGACTGGTAGAGGTGTTCGAAGTCGAGGAAGTAGTTCCAAATCAATTGATTCAAGCGATTATGTAATGGAGGAAATCCTTGCCTGAAAAGTAGGCAGAAAACTATTAGCACTTTCTGATAGATTTCCTTACAGGCAATTTTAGTTTTTTTTTTCTAAAATTAAAGTTTTACCCTACTTCTTAATGAGACGGTTTAGTATAATAGTTAGTTAGTTAGTTAGTTTATTTGTGTTGTTAATTCCTTTTAAGTTCTTGTTTTTCCGGACGTGTTTTGCGACCTGCTGTGTCCATATTTCATTTCTTTTGGTTCAATATATTACACAAATAACGATATAAGTAAATAAATTAAGAAATAAACAAATTTTGATAAAACGACTTCGTATGAAAGCATATGACAATGGAATAAAGCGCAGGGCAATCTTTACGACAGAGGCCAATGGTTAGTAACGAATGTGGCTTACTATCGAGTTCACCACGGTTCGAAGTAATTCTACATATTTTTTCAGGTATGGAAGCCTCTTCATGTGTCTCCTCATCGCGGTGAAGGGGTGAACATCACTTAAGTGGTGGCTAACGGCACAAATTGTCACGCAGTACGCGATGCTTTGTCTTGTATGGGCGGCTCTCCTGTATCCCTGGCCAGGAACATGTGAATAACCAGACCACCGCCATGGCTCAAACAACTAAACCCGTGCCCCAGTCCTCCGCGCGCCGGAGGTGGTGTTCTACGACGTCGGTGCATCCGTCTCCGGCGAGGGGCCATCTAATCTCGGAGTTAAACTATCAAGACGTCATTGGAATCGGACTACAGGAAACCCCCTCCCACCACGACACGGAAACTGCCTATTTGTCTGCACTTATAACTGTTGTACGATCGCATCTGAGCATGATCTTCGGACACTGCTTTACAGAAGCCGCAACATCAGATACGGCGTTATCGCCCTGCAGGAAACGAAAGGCAGAACGGAAACCATAAGTTGGATGTTTCGTCAACTCGACACCATTTAGTAGACTCTCACAAGATCATCAGTCCGCGGGTAGCTGTTCTGAGTCTAGAAACTAGAGATCAAGAAACCACCTCCATCGTAAATGGATATGGTCCAACATCTGCGGCCACAGACGAAGAAAAGGAGGAATTCTACAAGCTGTTCGAAAGGACTATCAACGACGAGAAGAGCTACTACAAAGTTGTCGTTGGTGACTTTAACGCTATCGTCGGTACGAATGATCACGACGAATGGAGGCTAGAACCACATGGAGCTTCCTCAAGGAACGAAAACGGAGAGCGCCTGATAGACTTCCTATCCGCGTGCCGTCTCTACCATGGAAATTCTATGTTTAAGAAGCCTTCAAACCGACGATGGACCTGGGAAAGCCCAAATGGAGAGACACGTTCGGAGATCGACCATGTTCTTACAAACAGACGCTGGAGTCTGTTCGACGTCTCCGTGCTGCCTTCATTTGACACCGGCTCCGATCATCGTTTTGTCCGTGCGAGGCTGACTCTCAAAAAGAAGATGTTCAAACGTGACACTCATAAACCGGCACCGGTGTGGATCCCCACATTCAAGTCGCAGGGGTTGGAATATGGAATAAAGTCGTATGATTGGAATCTTCTTGAAGATTCATCAGAAAACTGCGACCTTCTCTCCAAAGAACCGTTGAAATGTGCTAGCAGCTTTTGTGAAGCCACATCACCGTATACCTCAAGACGTTACGTAAATGCGATTAAACTCTTGGAGCAAAGAAGAGCTGTCAAACTGGATCCTAAAGCTTCCCATTTGGAAAAAGTCACCATCTCGGAGGCCTGTCGTGCAGTGAGGAGTCCATGCAAGCCTACAGAACATTTAGGCTGTTACAAGCCGCTGGGAAAGGCTCAAGCATAAAGCGCTGCAAACGAGATCTCTGCGATCAGAAGGAAATAATGTCTTGTGAATAAGGATGGAACACCGCAAACGTCTCGAAGAGTGATGGAAGCCATCGTTCGAGAATTCTACACAGATCTGTTTCGTTCTTCCAGCACTGTCCCGAAATTCTTGATGCCACCTGAGGAAGCATCTCCCATTCTGGAATCAGAAGTTGATCATGCCATCAGAAGGATGAAGCCAGGCACTGCTCCCGGGCTAGAAGGCATTTGTGCTGATCTCCTTCGTGCGGGTGGCATGCCCTCTGCTCACTTCCTGCCAAACACTTCATCCACTACCTTCGTCTTGGTAGGATTCCGGAGTCATGGAAGGAATCGAAAACAGTTCTAATCTTCAAAAAAGGTCAGCAGGAGGATATCAACAACTATCGACCCATCAGCCTTCTCCCAGTTGTGTACAAGATCTTCACCAAGATACTGCCTAACCGCATGGAGCGTTGCTTGGATGAATATCAGCCAGTGGAGCCAGCAGGGTTTCGTAAGGATTTCTCTTGCATGGACCATTTTCAGACTGTCTCAGAACTCATCGAAAGGAGCCGCGAATACCACATCCCACTTATCCTTGTCTTCGTGGATTACCGGAAAGCGTTCGACTCTGTGGAAATCAACGCCGTTCTGAACGCGCTTGTGCGTGCTGGTACACCATCGCCCTACATTCGACTTCTCGACGAATGCTTCTCGAACACATCCACTACCATCCGCTTGTTCGATCGAGAGCTTAAAATTCCTATCGGAAAGGAGTACGGCAGGGAGACACGATTTCTCCTAAACTATTCACAGCGGCACTCCAGGATGTCATTAAGGACTTGAACTGGGACGATAAAGGCCACCTTGTCGACGGTAAACGAATCAGCAACCTTCGCTTCGCCAACGATATTTCTTATCTCTACCAGCACCGCAGAAGTTGAGGAAATGCTGAACGAGCTCTATGTGGTAGGTATGAAGATTGGATTGGATATAATTATGTCCAAAACGCAACTTATGGTCAACCAGGTGTGACACGGGACTCGTAAGGTTAAATGGAGTCGCCCTACTACAGGTCGACTCCTACGTCTATCTGGGAAGAGAGCTGAACATGGGTAACGACCTTGCTCCTGAAATCGCCCGCAGGAGACGCGCAGCATGGGCAGCCTTCAGTTCGATTCGCGAAGTCACCGATCAGGTCAAGAATGCCGGTCTCAGGGCCTCGATATTCAACGCCTCTGTACTTCCTGCGATGTGTTACGCGACGGAAACCTGGTCTGACAACAAGACAATCGCCAGAGCAATTCAAACTACGCATCGGTGCACTGGAGAGGCGCCTTCTGAGGACAAGCCTTCGTCAGCAATGGCAATAGGGCCTATGAAACTCGGAGCTAAGGGAGAAGGCGTAATTAGCAGATCCGCTGCAGTACATGAAGAAGTCCAAATATCGCTGGGCCGGACACCTGCTTCGAAGAAAGGAGCCATTCTGTGACACGGATGGAGTCTCCGTGTCACAGAATGGATGGAGTCTCCGTGTCACAGAATGGCTCCCAAGAGGCCATAAGTGACCACTGGGACGACCGCCAACGCGATGGGCAGACTCACTCTCAAGATCTTTCAGAGAGCGGAGTCTGCCTCAATGGATGCAAGGTGATGAGATCGAACGGTCTGGAAGAGTTGTGGTCCCCGCTGAGAAGACCTCCAGTCGACAAAAGGATCACCAAAGTATCAAAGTAAGTAAAGTATGAAAGCCGATAGTGAGAGAAAGCCTTCGGAGTTCCGAGCTTCGTCGACGTTCGAAGATCAGAGAAGCTGCCGGATGTCGAGAGTCATCGAAAATTAGATGGTACTGCCGCGCAGTCCGTTTAGCAGACACCCGTTGGACGAGAGCCGTCACCGACCAGATTCCGCGAAATGTGAAGAGAAGACCAGGACGGCCACCAGCGCGCTGGTCGGACTTCTTCGTTCCACTGGAGCACTCTGGCGCGCGACTGGGTCGAATGGAGACGCTGCTGGCGCCCGCTCAAGTGTCTCGATGGTCAGCGGAACGACAGGTGATACAGGTAAGGATAAAGGATAAAGGACGGCGTTATTCAATCCCTTCGGGATGCGCCACGCATTTTACTTCCACGGGATGTCGTGGTGGCGACATGAATGCGTATTTGGCCATACAATGACTTGTGGTGGCCAGCCGATGAACAAGTCAGCGCTTCATCGTTCCCAGACAATTCTGGTACCAATTCACCGACCAGAACCAGGAACCTGGTATCGGGTGCACGCACAATCGCTCCTCCTCCGACTGCGCTATACGCGCCCATATTGGGAAAATAAATAGATGAATAAATAAATGAATTTTCGTCTAATGTACTACTACTTTCACCTAAACTCCATGGAAAGCTCTTAAATTATTTTGTTTTATTTTTTATTTCTAATTTTTTTTGCGGGAAATTTTCGCTGTTCTTCTTTACATTTGCTTTCTGATAGAAATCTGCATCTTCCTTACTTTTTCGAGCGAAGACCATTATGTAAGCAGAAATTTAGCTAACCTTCGCCAATGCTATAGTAGTAAGGAGGACGATAACTAATTGCATGGCTGCCAACTGCTGAAAATCTTGAACAATTTATGACGATTAAAGTACAGAGAAAATTTTTGCAAAAGAGCGAAAAAAAAGGAAGAAGGAGAGAGAGTAGGAAAGAATGAGAAAGAGAATCTGCACTGGAATCGCTGCCGTCTGATGAATCTTTTTTTGGGAAGGATTTCGGTGTTAGTGTCCGCAGTCCGAATAGCCAACCGAATGCGAAACCAACGTGGGATGGGCCCAAGTACGTCGCTGTCGCTTCCCTTTATAGCCGTCGGGGCTGAGTAGATGTGCTCGTGCTACATACATAGTAAGAGGGTCAAAGTGGTCGTCGCATTAGAAACTGGAATTGCCACGAAGATCCGACGATCTCAGTGCAATCGCTAATGTTAGCCGTGACATCCCATTATGTAGCCGTAAGTGTGTACATATGTCAGTCGAGTGACACTAGCACTCCTAAGTGGCACTCGCTCTCCAGACTTGCACCAAGAGGCGATCTACATTCCTCTTGGTGCAAGTCTGGAGAGCGCTTCCACCGTCTGTCTTGCCTCAGCATTGGTGAAGTGAACTCAGAAAATTACGCCGCCGGTGCATGTTCGCACCACCATACATAATTAGTCTCTTAGTCAGCTACAACGCCTTACCTCAGTGGATAGCTAGCCCTCTCCACTCTCTAAAGAGTTACAGAAGTTCGGGCTGCTAAGGTTCTGAACGGGCAGAGTTAGTGAGCTTCAAATACGCCTCCACCGTCTGTCTTGCTTCACACTTCTGCTAAGGTTGCTCATGTACAACAGCTAGCTTCTCACGAGCTAGCTGTTGTACATGAGCAACCTTAGCAGAAGTGTGAAAATTACTACCTCACCGGACCAAACCCAAGAAGGACTATAGCCTGCATGATGAGCTTCCGAACGGCACCAAGGTTCTACCATATCGTGACATCGACTTATGGGAGCTTGAGAGCTGAGTGTCGTGGCTGTGTTCGATGGGGTCAGAAAATGCTTACTTGCTTCGTTAAGCCCTAGGATTTCCGATAGTAGAGCGGAGTGTGCTAGCGAAATCCCTCAAATCCCTTTGGGTCTGGCCTTGCCTGATCCATGAGGGATGCCTGATCTTCGCAGTTCTATAGAGTTTGGGCTGCTTTGTACTGCTGGCCTTGCCTGATCCATGAGGGATGCCTGATCTTCGCAGTTCTATAGAGTTTGGGCTGCTTTGTACTGCTAACTCATGAGAGGCAGGTGCGTGTGGAGCGCAATAACTTTGTCCGCTTAAAACTTTCGCAGCTCGAATTTCCGTTACTTTTTACAGAGTGGAGAGACTTACGCTGCTGTGGGAGTGAGCTCGAATGGAAATAACGTATTTTGCCGTAGAATAGTTTTTAGATTAATCTGCTTGACTCCTGAACATTCCAAACAGAGCGTGACGTCCGAATTCCACTGCCTGTTTTGACGACTGCTCCTTTGCTGACAATGAACTTCAAATCTCCAAAGTGTTTCCCGCTTGTGAACAGGTCCGCACTCATGCAACTTTTGTCGCGGTCAGCACCAGCTGCCGCTACTTTTCCATAAGTTTCTCACCCGCGAGATCTCAGACGGGCAAGAGAATAGTGCATTCACAGTTCGCCTACAGTCCACCTTCTTCGTTGGAAACAGAAAGTACACGACGTCTCCTATGTAGAAGGACCGCCCTCGCGGGTCCTGTTGAGCTGCCACGCATTGGTAGCGCGCTTTTGTTGTATAAATACGAATAAAGGGATTATTAAGTAATTTTGTATTACAAGCAACGGAAGCCCACACAACTTCAGGATATCGTTAGCTACTCTTTGGCAAAGGCAATATCTTGAAGAATTTCGTGAAGTTTTTCGCATCTTCGTCAAGCCACTCTGTCCGCTGCTGTGCGAGTCAGTTCGGGTAAAAATGATGTGTTTTGCTGTGGAATATTTTTTGAATACGCTGGTTGAGTACTGCACATCGCAAGCGGGGGTAGCCGTGATGGCCGAATCCACGTGATTTTACAGCGCCACAAACTCTTTGGACGACCGCTGCTCCGCGGACTATCGTTGCTCTTGAATGCTTCTAAAACAGGTTGCGCTGATGTTTCGCATGAAGCGCATAGTGGTGAATTTCCCAGATCTCACTTCTGTTATCTGTTTCTTTTAAGCTCTTAATGTTAGGTTATTGAGTCAATCAGTTCTTGACGCTCGTGAGTCACGTTTTTCTTCGTTCCTCACTATCCGACTGTCCGCTATTTATCTACTGGTTCTCGGTTCTCCTAACACCGAAACAATTTTCTCTTGTTCCTAGCTATGTTGTTGCTTCGACTCTTGTTCATGTATGCTCACATATGTGTTTGTATGCGTGTATCAGATATATTAAAGGATGAACAAATAAAAGGGCTACTTGTTTAAAAAGGGAAGACCTCCCAGAAGCACAGTAGCTAAGAAAACGGTTTAGTATTGACGGCTCCACATAGCTACGTAACTTCGGCCCGACATTAAGAGGGTCGTGGTATGTATCTGACGAGAAGTTTCGCAGACACAACGCCCGAACGGCCACCACGAGCACTGTCAGCTGAAGCTCCGAGCCATGTGATCGTCAGAGGCCGTAATGACGTGAGGATAGCCGGCGATCGACCGAGGAGGATGCGTCTCTCGGCTGTTCAAACAGCTGTTCGACCCAGACGTCGCTCTTCTAGACTTTATTTTCTCATTTTTTGCGCTTCACCTTGCATTTTCAGTATCTCTGCATGGTTTTACATCATACTATAGTATGTATACTATTAAGTCGGGGCGAAAGTTTCCGCCTTTTCGACTTCTACATTCAAATGTACATAAATTCAACTAGAATTAACCTTTCAAATGACTTAAATATCATTGAATTAAGCATGCTTGTTTCAATGAAATTCACCGGCGAGAATTTTCTAGAATTAATCAGTTCTGCAATAAGACCTCATGTGCAGTCGGAAAACATTTTTGACATCCTCCAGTACTCGATAAGATTTCTCCACCAATTCTTTTCCAAGGAAACCGAGAAAAAATGTGGTGAAAGAGAGATGTTTTTAGATCAGTTGGATTTAATTACTTCTTTTAAATCCATTTTCTATGTTTTTGTACGGATATATTTAATTGCTAGTCATTTGTAGTTGCCGATTGGATGGGTGAGAGTATTTTGCTACATAAAAACTTTAAAAAACGAGAATATAAAAAGAATAAACTCATGCACGCACATCGTTCCCTCGAGTAAATGAGGGCAGCTCAAACGTGGGTAATTAAACCTCAAAGTGAGCTCTACTTGCCTGCGAAACCACGTCTGTGGCTTTACCACAGCAGGGCACATTGGCAACAGATTTTCATACTTCGTTCGTGTGTTCTTCCCAGCATATTCTATTCTAATCTACTAGCTTGCCTAGCTTATCCAAGTGGCTTTTTAATATTCAATATAAAAAATCAATAAATTAATAAATTATCAGACAACAAAAGCGATTCTTATTCTTAGAAATTTCAAGAATGGTTTCAATATGAAAGTTCTTCGCTATTTCTACGCGAGCCGTTTTTCACTATTTTTACTATTGCCTCTTTGTAACGCTTAGCAAATTTTTAGAAAATTTGTCCATTGTTTCTTTAATAGCCATCAAACACGTAGTAGTTCCCGCGACTAACGAGGTGCCAGATCGATGTAGCACAGACCAAGTGAATTTTTCTTTCTCTTTTTCAAGAATCCGACTTTACACGAAGCTTCGAACCTTGACAAACTTATGCAAATTTCATGCGGGTTTTCTTCTATCTGTTTCTATACATGATTGCCTAATCTGTGCAGAGCTTTCTGCCATTTTTAAACGCTCTACTACTTAGTGCAAACTTTTTAGAATTTTTTTTTTACATCGTACTAAAAGCCAAATGTCGATTTAGTTCCGTCTTAGAGTTTTTGAGGTTTAAGTCAAAAGCTGGAGGACAAGAAAATTGGGCGTATGCATAAATAGACGTACGATCTGAGAGCTCTTGAAGAGGTACATTTCGCTAAAAACCATCTCGATTTCACAATTTCAGTGACAAAAGAGGCTGTGGACCACCAGCAGCATGAACGAAGATGAGTAAGTTTTTTGTACTTGCCTATAATTCTAAACTGTAATGAAAGCGCATACGGAAATCTTCTGAGAATTCTGAAACTTCAGAAGACAAGTCATAAGGCCCTCCCAGACTTCTGTCGCAGTCGGAGGACACGCCGTTTGAGGCAAATTCCCGGAATCAAGATTCGTCGATCGAGCCCGCCTAGGCCAACCAGCCTTTTGTCCCTCCTTGAAGGATAGGCTCACAATGAGAGGGACAAAAGATCTACGAATCTTGATTCCGGAATTTGCCTCAAACGGCGTGTCCTCCGACTGCCTACCACAGTGCCACTCCACCCTCTAACGAGAGAAATTTGGCAGTAGTTGGACTTATACCTTCGCCTGGCCGCGTGTGGCACAGTCGGTGGAGCTGCCGGTTGCCGCATGCACCCGATACCAGGTTGCTGGTTTGGGCTTCCCGCCCAGCCCAATCAAGTCTTCCACCCCTTTGGGGTGGTGAATTTAGCTGGCGAATTGGTACCAGACTTGTCTGGGAAGGAAAATCGCTGACTTGTTCATCGGCTGGCCACCACAAGTCATTGTATGGCCAAATACGCATTCAGCTTGCCTCCACGACATCCCGTAGAAGCAGAATGCGTGGCGCATCACAGAAGGGATTGAGTCACGACGTCCTTTATCTTTTATTCCTTATCCTTTATACGTTCGCCTTACTGAGAGGATAAAATAGGACAGAAATTCACGTGTCTGGTTTAAAATTCGCTGTAATATAATTAGAGATAGAGAGTACAAGTCCATCTCTTTTGCGGGATGCGCCACGCATTCTACATACCTCTACGCGAGGCAAATTGAGTACATGACGAGCCGATGGAAAAGTAGTGTTTTCTACTTCTCCGACAAGTCTCGAACCAATTTACATACACCTGAGGGATCGAAGGCTTAATTGAACTGGCGTGAAATCCGAACCAAGAACATTGCAGCGTAATACATGTGACATCTTCTGGCGCCTTCTCGGACTACCAGGCGCCCTTGTCGCTGTAAAGTAGGTAAAGTAAGGTGCATCCCTCAACATACCCTAACACCTACTACGGCCATTACATTCTCTTACGTCTGCTATTCAGGATGTCGCTTCTGCAGAGCCTCCAACCGGTCTCGACACAAGTCAGGGACACAAACAGAAAAACCGTACGTTCATCATGTTCATGCTTTGAGAAAAAAGGATTCATCCTAGTCGGGAGGAGGCAACCGTAAAGCGGCAATTTCCTAAACTTGCTAAAGCTCTTGCAGAAACTGCAGCTGAAGTTTTTGTAGAAACCTAGGCAAGGGGTTGGATACGCAAATCACTATATGCCTTCCTCCGATTAGGATAGGGCCAAAAAACATGCACTGAGAGCTGCCTAAAAGTAGGAAACAAGAAGTCCAAAAAAGTATGGTTCAAGTACCCAAGTTTGACGCACGTTAAGCCTCGAAAGGTAAAATGCCATCACATTTTGATTGTGCAGGGCTCTAGACGTAAAATAATGAGTAGGGAAACAACAGCCACAGCTCTACGACTTCCTGTCGGGTTCTTTGTTGCAGAAGGAAGTACTCCACAGAAAAGGGAACAAATAGCTTGTTTTTAGGCATGGGAGAGACTACAAGAGCTTGAAAAACGTATTCTGAAGCTGACGGAAGACAACTCTCGCTTGGAAAAGGTTCGTGCAGTTTCTGACAGAAAATTATGAAAGAATATCTGATAAAGCTACTGAAGACCTTGTTGTGGCATTGTCTTCGTGCAAAACCCTACCTGCAGAATCCAGGTAACGGAAAAAATACTTTTTAAAAGCCGACTATACTCCTGAGTTGGAGCGGTATGCGTCGAAAATTTTACTTAAGTTTGGCGGACCCTAGTCATGGAGATCGACTACACCCATTTGTTGTTATTGTACTGATGTTCGTTGTTTGTTTGTATTGATCTAGTTCATTCTTATGGCTGCCTTTTGCGACGTAATAGACATAAGCATAAACATAAACCCTTCGGCTCTGTTTCCATTACCTGCAACTCTATTCCCTTCAGTCAATATTCGGCATTCAAGAGGTAATTCCATCGGATTACTGTCTTGAACAAGAGTCTAGTGATCGTGGCATTGCGATACTACGTTACTATACAGGACTAGCGCGTTCTTTCACTACTCTGGGCTTATGAACCTTGAAGAGGAGCATGAATGTTATCTCTGCCCTAAAATTTTTACTATTTTTATTCAATTTAAATCTAGTGATCATAAGCCAGCTTATGGATGCTCAGATGGGCATGTGGATGGACTCGCCGGAACAGAGTTCGAAACAAGGATGTTAGAGTAGTGGTGAAGACAGCTCCGATCCAGCTGAAGATGAGGGTGCAGCGTCTAAGCTGGTACGATCACATTCACAGAAGACCAGAGGATCATCCCACGAAGTTGGCCCTAAATTTCGAGGCACCCTGAAAGCGTCCGAAAGGAGCCCCAAGGAAAAGGTGGAAGAACGTCATTAAGAAAGATCTCGCCGAAGTCGGTGCCACGGCAGATGAAGCTCTTGATAGGGTAAGGTGGCAACAGAGCACAAGAACAGCGGATCTTTATAAATAAAGGGAGTCATCCCTAATCAATAGGTCGACGATGATTTAATCTATTCGATCGGCCTTTGAATTTAGGGAATCATGGAGCTCCAGACAGATGTTGCCACTCTCAATGCTGAACGAGCCTGCGTGAGCAGCCGACTGGCTATGGCAGAAGAATATGCGGCAACTCTCGAAAACAATCTGGTTGAGGTAACTTCTGGGAATGCCTGTTCTCCTATCGTTATTACATAGTTTCTAAATTCCAAAATTTAAACAAATCCTTCAAACGACACTTTCTAAGCAAACCGGCCATCGGTACATATCTTGGAGGTGGACAAGATGAAAAGCTGGGAGCTGATAGGCCATCATATTCAAAAGAAACATCGACCGAACACACGGCAGCCAATCAAAGTACCAACCGGACAGATCCCTTCTGAATGACACGCCACTCAACGCTGCCTGATTGGCTGGCGCGCTCACACCTCAGTGCTGACCACATTCGCGACATGAACTGATAAAACTCATTCTGGAGTGCAAACAAGCAGCAGTTTTTGAGCATATAAAGGAAGAGATCGCACCATGCACTCGTCTAGGTTATTACGATTTTCTTTGGTCAACAATGTACATGTAGATGTAGTGCTCATTTGAAAGAGCAAAGAGAAGGAGTGAAGACAACCGCTCGTAGGCAGGTTTTGGATTCGCGTGCCAGCCAGTAGATCTTTTTCGTACTGGTGGGAGGCTTGTGGAACATGGTATCCAACAAACAATGCCCAACGGAACCTCAGCCCTTGAGGTACTGCTTGAGATCGTGCTACCCGGTACCTGCCACCCTTGAATTCAATATGTGGTACGTGCAGCGCTTCAAAGAAAAGTCCATTTTTGCTTACGATCTCCCTTGAACGACAAAAATTCAACCTCTTCCGACTGTTTTCCAATCGTAAGGGCATGATCTTTTTAACCTACCAGAATTTTAGTTGAGACGATCATTCATAGCTCTAGCTTGCTTTTTACAACTCTCTTCAGGAATTCGAAAGATTTAGAAGATACTAATTATTTATTTGTTTATGCACTATGGTGAGTGCGCCTCAAATCATTCAAATGCATCGGAATGCTTGCCCAAACAGAATGAGAATGGTGAAAAAAGAAAGGACAAGGACCAGATTCAGCTGAAAACCGCTCAACCCAGCAATTCGGTTAAATATTATATCACATCCATTATTTTCCCGATTTGTAGCCCTTTGTCAGTTATTTCCCTTTGTCAGTTATTTATTTATTTATCTTTATCATCGGATGCTGTCCTAGATTGTCTATTATGTACCCGAAAACGGTTTTAGTCACTGAATATACACATAGCGAACATTATTAGAACGCACATATAAATACATATATGTTGATAAATATTAAATACATATAGATACATATAGAGTAGTATGTAGTTTAGAAGACTGTATGCGTTTATTTTTTTTTATTTTTTCGGTGCAAGTCGCGAAAGTGGGCAGCATTGGGGGAGGGGGGGGGGGGGGGAGTGGACCCATCACAGATTCCATTCAATTAGGGTAGCGACCATACATTCCCCCTCTGGATGGCACTCCCCTCAACTCTATGCGGCGTGATTGGCTTGATGCGCCACGCCTCTCTATGCTGTCCACATTAACAACTAGGACCTTTAGCATTGAATCATTTCTTCAAATGCACTCCAATTTTGATTCGCTATAGGTGCTGGTTAGACGTTCGCAATTGGAGAAGCTCATCGAGAAGCGAGCAGAGGAGAACTCTCGCTTGGAAAAGGTATGCCACTTCGCACTTATCTTCAAGTTCCTTCCCCGGTTCCCACAAATTTTTGAGGAAAATTTTGCGCATTTTTTCAAGCTCATTGACGACACTGACGTATTTTCCATCAGATATGTAGCGAGGCGTGCGAGTCCAGGGATGCGCTTCGGAGGCGCATTTCCTACTTAAGAAATGAAGCTTCTCTCGAGACTGACATCGATTCCTTCCCAAACAGGTGCGCCGCGCTCTAGGGCCTTTATAGTTGAACGTCGAAGTTTTTCTACAGGTGTGATGACTCCTTACGAGATTCTGATGCTGACGATGAAACCGACAAGGTTGGCGCGAATACGGTGCTTAGTGCATCGGTGTATTTGATTGTATTGATGCTTTAGGAGAACACATTCTGAAGCACATCACTCTCTTCAAAGCACATTGCAACAACCTCGTCTGAGGTAGGCCTACGTTGGGATCCTTAGTAGCTGCAGCGATGAAGGAAAATTATGTTAGCACTCTTAGGCCAGTTGTCACTATCGCATGAATCATCCTACCTTTCTTGATCGCTGCTTTACTCAAGCAGTCTCAAGTCGTCTCCATTGGTCCCTGCCATGTGCCAGAGTAGCCCAGCAGCTGGTTCTTTCTCAGTGGACATATGAAGAAGGCCATATTCCTACCACGGGTCTTTCTTGGCAAACGCGTGGATGGCATCCAGAGGTCGAATTCATGAATCATTTTACCCAGGGTTATATGGGTAGAGGGAATAAATTAAAGCAATACGTGGAATTCATAAGAGCGTGGAAGTGGGGTGGGGTAGAACTAGATATCACTAACTGAATTATATAATAATCATAAGAAAAGGAAGAATAACCCTGCTCACTATCCTCTATCTATTGGTAAACATATCCATTACCATTAACCCATTACCATACCAATCGTGAACCCAGCCTCAGATGTCCTTTTAACATCTTTCGAAATCCAGCGGGTCCTGACTGTCGTCCAGTTGCCCTATTTAACCAGCCCAGAGGTTTAAGAATTTAAACCTTTCCCAAACAAAAGCTTCCTTGATCGTGAACGAGTCTCAAAATTCTGAATACCTTCTTTAAGAGGAATAGACCAATGGAAATGGAGCGCGTTTTTTCTACAGTTTTATTTTTCCTAATTTTCGGACACCTTACAAAGCGTTCTCACTTGGGATACTTACCCGTGCTAGGCTAAGGATCGGTTGAAGTTGGACAGATAAGTGTAAGATGTAGGAACTGGCTATGTCCATTCCAAGCCCTTCATATGTTGTGTGCAAGCTTCGCTCAGAACTTTGGCCTTCCATCCGAGAAGCTGTTGCACTTTCTTCTCCTACAAACTCCTCCCATGTTAGAATGAGCTTCACTGCACTGCCTTTTTGTCAATCTTCTGCCCCAACTAGCAGGTTCTCGTCCTGCTCCCATGTTTCCAGGCTTCATTGTCTGACGTTGGCTCCTCTAAATATTTGTCCTATTGGCATTCGAAATTTTTCGCAGTCTTCGAAAAATAAGGAGTGAAACTCTTCGTCTTCATTCTCCTTTTATATTGTGTATTAGCCACACTATCCCAATCAGGGGTGTGCGTTTCCGCTAAATCGTTAAATTTCTTTAAAAATCATAGATAGCTGTGTAGTATTGTTTTGATCGAACATCACTAGGACTGTTTTCTATGCCATCTGTACAACAGGTGGGCACTTTCAAATGAAACATTTGAGACTTTTTGAATTCTAACAACTTTAGAAATGAATCTGAACCCCTTCCATATAGAAACGTACGCTTTCAATATAAAACATAAGAAAAGATAGAATTTGAAATAAATAAAGGAGTAGGTATTAATTTTTCATTTTTTATTGCAAATAAACAAAACAATATCAATAAAACATGTAAAAAAGTTCGTTCCGTTCAAATTAAATTATTAGATTATTAAACTTTATCTTCAACAGTCTTTTTTATTCTTTGGAAACATTTTCCAATAATATTACATAATACAATAGTATGAGAATAAGTCTGAAAAGCTGTTGAAATAATTTTTATTAATTTAGTAGTTTAATTTGGAAGGTGTTCAGTTTGATTTCGAAAGTTGTCAAGATTCAAGAAATTTTGAAAGTTTCATTTGAAGTACCTACCCGTCGTGAAGTGGTATACTAGAAGGTCCCACTGATATTTTTCGATTGAAAGAATACTACCCAGATTTTTTAGCAAAATTTAACAATTTAACGGAAACGCTCACACCTGATCCCAATTATTCTTCTCTAGATTAATGTGGCGAATGCAGAATTCTGAGGGCTGTGGGAGGCGTATGTATCTGCTGTTTCAGGAACTTCGTGAGGATGGACAAGACGTCGTGCATCTGTCTTGAAAGTTGACTTCGAACTACGTCTAAGCGGCGATGTCAGTACGAGTTGCGGTCATGTGCTGCCCAAGCTGTACATGTAGATAAATTTGGTGTTGAAGCCTTGGGTTCAACTATTCTGATCATGTAGCGCCTTTCTGATTGTTACTTTCCTCATGCCTAGTACACCCCATGCAAAGAATTCAAGCAGTCGGGTCAGCTTTTTGCTTCGTTTCATTACCGACAGGTTTACATTACTTTTATTTTCTAACACTATTATTTACTTCTGAATGTATACTCCACCATCGACCACGTAGAACTTTTCTTTATCTAAATCTTACAATAACAAGACATTACTGTATTGGACCGCAGGACGACTACACGCCGAGTTCTTTAGGATCTATCCTAGCCGGGAGGGTGCGTCCTCATTCCTACATCACACCATCGCCCCTCTTGACCATGGGTTTCCCCGAGCGCGCCTGCAGCAGTGACTGAAACCCTCGGACAGATCGGGGATAGAATGACCCAAACGAAGCAACTGCACAAGCCCCTCCCGACTAGGACAAATTCGTTGTTCATTTAGAAAACATGTAACAGTTCAATAAGGGCTTGCTCGAAACCATAACTATTGCGCTCTCTTTGTTTCTTTGTTTTGACCTGCGGCGAATGTTATTTTGTATTTTTTCTTTTCACAAATGAACTTTGTCGACATTTTGTGAGCAGGAATTTGTCAGAAGATAAAAATCGTTACAATACACGGCACAAAAATCATTCGCGACCAAATATGTATGCCCGCTATTGAGGGATATACTCCTGCTCCGCTGCACCGAAACGCAGGCAGCACAAGAACCTCATACAATGCCACTTACAGTTATTCTATGAAGAATCGCAACAGAACTGCGGGAGTTGGGCTGTCACAGGATGTTGTCCTGCTTGCGCCAGGCGGAACCCGAACCCAGCCTCTCTTTCTGGGAAAGTATAAAGCATCACTTCTGATCCGGTAATCCGAAAAAGAGATGAATGGATCATGCGAATGATGACATTTTTCAAAAGTCAGGACCCCAAAATGGTTCAGATATCCTGTAGTATTATCGGGGCTATGATCCCAGAGTGTCTGTATCGAGCGCGAAGTGGAGTATTATAACAGTTTATCGGAACCAGAAACGAAACACAACAATTTATAATGATAGATGGGGTGGTAGAAGGACGATGCCGGTGAGGATGATGACGGCGATGATGACGTTGACGGCGGTGATGATGATGATCACCGTGAGGGTGATCTCGTGGCAGCGGCGGGTCGGAGCTTTTGCTCCGAGGGTGGCGAAGAACGCGCCCCGGGCGCTTGGCCCTTTTATACGCGACGTCTTCTCTTGGCGCTCATGTCGCCCCGCCCTTGATCTGTGTATTCTGAGCTTTCTGATCTCCACAATCCGATATTATTCTTAAACCTGACATTTTATCGATATCCGATCGGAGAAATTATCGGTTAAATCAGTTAACAAAAAGCTATTAAATAGCCTAATAAATAAAACATAATAAATCAGTTAATTATACGAAAACCCGCTATAGCGAAGATCACTTTTATCTGAGTCATCGCAAGGTCCGAGCTCTCCAAAAGTGTCATAATCGGAGTTAAAAAATGAATGATCCGAATTATCCGAACCGGCGTCGAATCCTATGTAAAGTACGCCAAAAAAGCATTCAAGCTGTCACGATGTCCCGTAGAAGGACGATGCGTGGCGCATCCCAGACAGAATTGCTCAACGCCTTCCTTTATCCTTTTGTCCCTATCACTGTGAGGAATTTCTGTGTAGATCTAGCCCATAACAGATGAGACATCGGGCTCAGCGGTCGAGGCTCTTTGGTCCTCGCTTCCCCTCAGTTTTTTTTTTTGCCTGAATGGGCGAGTTGTAGCGCAGTCGGAGTAGGCCCCGGCTGTCGCGTGCACCCGGTACCAGGTTCCTGGTTCGGATTTCCCCAGGCCAGCCAAGCCCTCCATCCCTCCGATGTCGGTGATTTGGTACCGGATTTGATTGGGAAGATCGGATGACTACCACAAGTCGTTGTAGGTGGCAATCAAACGTATGACGACATTTCGTAGAAGTTGAATGCGCGGCGCATCCGCAAAGGGATTGGCTAATGCCGACCTTTATCCTTTATTCTTTGAACATACGGATGCATACGGGTTTGAGGGGGGGGGGGTGCTGGAGATTTGACGGTGGATTTTTTTTTCGTTTTTCTCGTACTAGATTTAACTATTCTATCACCCTTCTAGTGCCTGGTAGGAATCCACTAGAGAAGTGAAATATTCTAACCCACCAAAAGCTGTATATCGAAAATATCTGCGCCTACTAGGGCTTACACCCTCAACCCATACAGCGCCGATTGAGCTTCCAAGCCTTTGCCAGTACGATGAGATCTATAGTAGAATTCTATAGTGACAAAAAGAAGACGAAGCAGGCAAAAAACTGGTAGATCAAGAAGGCAGGAGCTGCATTCAGCAACAACAAGACCAGGGGATATGCGAGTAGAAGGGAGAAACCCAACAACTGGCATTTATCATATACCTATTCGCAGGTACAACATTAGGTAGAGCATATCCGGCTGTTCTGGTGGGTATCTCCACATACCCACGAGGACTTCTCTACCTTGGCCCCCGAACTGAAGAATCCGGCCCCCAGGTGAGAAAATGCGCTCTAATGGTCAATCGCAGCGCGACCGCTGGCGTGCGATGGAAGATTGTTTCGCTTAGTAGAGAGCGGAGCAGATTTATCGATCATCCAGCAAAGCGATGTATCCGTTCGTTTCGAATCAGAATGCGCGAGGAAAGTCTCATCGAACCAGCTTTTGGGCTGCTACAGATGAGGACAGGAGGTGAGCACCTTACTTGTTCGTCCATTTCATTGCAAAGCAAGGTCCGGCTATTAAATACAGAAATGAAAAGGAGCAGTTGTCATCAAGGGCTCCTCTAATTTCTTCCTTAAAAGGTGGACCTGGGGTAAGGTATTACTTAGCGGGAGTTATTATAAATAGGAATAAGCACAGTAATTCAAGCTCCTCTACTAAAGTAGGAACGCAAGCTTGTTAAAAACGGAAAATTGGAATCTGAAGAAAAAACCTGAAAAAGAAGGAGATGCAGGAATATCATGGGTATTGTTATTGTTATTGTTTATTACGAGGGCATAAGGCAATCCGTTAGAAAGAAAACACTGTGACAATCACAATAAAAGAACACAGAGACGCAAACAGACGAAGTGGAACAGTTCGTACAAACAATCACACCAATCAACCAGTTTCAGATCTGAGCAACAAACTTTCACCTCGGCTTCTGATTGTGTCGGTGTTAGGGGAAATTGAAAGTGCTTGGAGAATTTCAAGTACAAACTGTCTGCCCCATAAGTGAAGGACATTGCTCGCAAATTGGTTCTTGGCCGAGGTAGCTGTAGCTTAGCGGAGCCACCTCTTGTGTGCGAAGTATTCCTCTTAAAGAATCTACAAGGCCTAGAATCGGTGGGAAGTATAACAACTTATTTGCAAGAAGATGTCAAAAACCCTGCGGCGACATTCCAGAGATGCTAATTCGAGATATTTATTTCTGACTGATGCTTTCGGTACACGTCTTTTTCTTCTTCTTCTTCTTCTTCTTCTTCTTCTTCTTCTTCTTCTTCTTCTTCTTCTTCTTCTTCTTCTTCAGCGTTTGTCCCGCTTCGTCGCGGGGTCGGTGTTACGACGCCATCTTTCCCGATCCTGCGCTTGATCAGGGTGGACACCAGCTATTTTCATGTCCGTGTGTAACGGCTGCGGGACATTATGTACGAATGGTCGCCGCGGGCGCGGCGACCCGCGCGGCGAGCGCGGCAGAAGACGTCGCAATTGGGTGACTTCAGCTTCCAGTGGCATCTAGACCTCATCAAAACTTGCACATCAAGTGCTAGAAAGTGTATACAGACTCAGTTTCACTGCGATAGTGTGTCATATTTTCAGCTTTTCCTGAAGAAGCCTCATATAAAATAGAGCATTAGAACGTTGCTCAGTTTTATAACTCGAACTCGATTTCTGAACCAGAGCATGTTTTCCCGCAGCTCCTGCAACAGCAGAAAGGGATATCAACAATTCAAACCTAGCGTCTGCAGCAAGTCATGAGGCACAGCTCCCATGGCCGCAACTTAGGTCATCGCGCACGCGACAGTCGTCGCCGCGGGCGCGGCGACCATTCGTACATAAAGACCGCCCCTCGTGTGTAACGTATCGGACCATCGCTGCTTCGGACGTCCTCTAGGCCGCTTTCCAAATACATCCAACTTAAGGCCTATCTTGCGGACGCTGTCTTCTTTCCCACACAGAACGTGGCCGTACCATCGCAAGAGAGCTTCGCGCATCTTGTCGGCTATCGGCGCGATACCGAACTTCTACCGAATAGCATCTTCGAATGCGGTCCATGCGCGTGACTCCAGCCGTCCAGCGCAGCATCTTCGTCTCCATGACGCTGAGGCGCGTTTCAAC
Source organism: Heligmosomoides polygyrus polygyrus (assembly GCA_947396885.1). Classification (NCBI taxonomy): domain Eukaryota; kingdom Metazoa; phylum Nematoda; class Chromadorea; order Rhabditida; family Heligmosomidae; genus Heligmosomoides; species Heligmosomoides polygyrus. Next base: position 77,695,382 of record OX377203.1, on the reverse strand, counting down.
TTCCTTAGTCGCAGGCCAACACTCAGCGCCGTACATCGCCACCGGCCGCACGACGGCTCTGTAAATCTTCGACTGCAGGTGCTCTGGGATCTTCCTATCGCAGAGCACGCCAGTCAGCGAACGCCACTTGGACCAAGCTGCACTCACGCGTGAGTTCACTTCAACCATCAGACCGCCGTCAGACGCCATTGCTGATCCCAGGTATTTAAACACCGAAGTGCGTGCAAGCTCAGTACCGTCAATCTTAATGGAGCCGGACTCGTTCACGTCAGTCGTTAGGTACTCGGTCTTCTTGACGTTCAATTTGAGTCCGAACCTCGCCAGACGGTCGCACCAAGCTTGCACCTGCCGCTCGAGATCGTCTTTCTCTTCGCAAGCGAGCATCACGTCATCAGCATAAAGCAGCGTTCATGGAACAGGCTGCTGAAGATCTCGCGTAATGGCATCCATGACGACAACAAAGAGGAGTGGAGAAAGCGCAGAACCCTTGTGCACCCCAACAGAGATGGGAAACTCAATTGAGGTTCCAGCTGCAGCTTGCACTCTACTCTTTGGGCAAGAGTAGAGCATCCGCACCCACTCTATTAGTTCCTCAGGTACGTTGTGTTGTCGCAAGAAGTACCATATAACCTCACGCGGTACGCGGTCGAAGGCCTTCTCCAGGTCGAGAAAGGCGATATGCACCGGCTTCTGTTTCTCGCGATGCTTCTCCACCGGGAGGCGGGCGGCGTGTATAACATCAATGGTCCCACAACCAGATACGAAGCCGCACTGGTTGTCGGCGAGCTTGACGATTTCACGGATTCGTCTATCGAGGATTCGCTCGAAGATCTTCATGCTGTGCGAAAGCAAGCGAATCGGACGGTAATTGAAGCAGTCCGCAAGACTGCCCTTCCTCTTCCAAATCGGAATCGTCGTACTGTTGTGCCAACACTCCGGTACTTTCTTCTCTTTTACTACCTGGTTGAAGAACTCAGCCAACCACTCAGCAGGATACCAGAGCTTCGACTTCCTAACATCGACTGCCAGATCATCCGGCCCTGTCCCCTTACCGGGTTTCATCTTCTTCAGAGCCGCTTCTGTTTCCTCCACGGTGATCTTGTGAACGGGACCATGAACAGAAGCCACAGAAGAGATGGCCGGGTGAGGAAATTCCATAGTGGAAATTTCCTCAAAGTAATCACGCCATCGCTTTAGCGCCTTTTTGGGGTCTGTCAGAAGATGGCCGCTCTCATCATTGATGCCAAAGAACTTTTCTACATCCTCGGTTTGGCGATGGTGGGTCTTAGCAAGTCGGTACAAATACCGGTCACCATCGCGCGACGTGAGCTTTTCGTTGACATCACTGTAATGAGTGGCTTTCGCAACGGCCACGGCTTTCTTTGCCGCCTTTTTCGCTTTCTAATACTCCTGCCAGTTATCGGCTGTTCTGTCGCCGAGAAACACATGATACAGCGACTTCTTCTCTCGAGCCTTCGCTTTCACATCGTCCGTCCACAGCTATGTCTGCTTGTCGACTTTGCGTCGTCCAGGCTTCGTAGTGCCGAGTTCCAATCTTGCAGCTTGGCGTATCGCGTCGGTTGCTCTCTTCCAAGTTTCATGGACAGTCGTAATTGTCGGTAACAGCTGCTTCCCTCTCTTTCATTCGCCACCACTTGATTCTTGCAGCACTGCATCGCTCGACCTGCTTCTGCCTTGAAGGGCGATCTTCAAAGTACAGATCAGCGGTCGATGGTGTGGGGCGACCGTCTCATACGGCACGATCTTCGCGTCTGTGACAAGACACCGGTCGCGATTTCTCACAAGGACATAGTCTGTCTGAGACTTGGAGCCCCCACTATAATATTAGATGAGGTGGGAGTCGCGTTTTCGGAAGACGGTGTTCACAATGGTGAGGCTATGCGATTCCGCATACTTGAGAATACGCTCACCATCGGGATTACGGAACCCGTATCCGAAACCACCATGACAGCTGTACCCGTCCTTCGCAGCACCTACGTGCCCATTAAGGTCACCAGCGACTATGATGACGTCCTTCGACGGTACCTCCGCTGTCTTCTCAAGCAGGTTCCAAAACTCATCCTTGGCTTGATCGGAGCAGCCACTCTGCGGAGCATACGCAGAGAAGAAGAGATAGAGTCGCTCCTTAGCGGCGACAACGATCTTCATCAATCGATCGTCAAAGCGCTCGACGCTTACAATCGAGTCACGATATCGTTCGGACACGATGACTCCAACTCCACTGGTGGTCCTGGGACTTTCACATAGAACGGCCTTGAAGCCTCGTCCTATGTCCCTTGACATGCGGCAGGACCACCTCGTCTCCTGCACTTCACAGAGATCAACTCTTCTACGCTCCAGTGCTTCAACCAACTCGCACGAGCGGCCCGTCAACGTACCCACATTCAGCGTAGCCACGCGGGTCCTGCTTACGTTACGGACTTTCGGAATAGCTGAGTTGCCCCCCGATGCCGTCCTCGTATCAGGGACCCTCGCATACTTTCCACACTCGCCGGGCTCTGCGAGTGCGCGTCGGCTCCCGCGAACGCCGTAGCACTATCTCGAGAAACTTGAACTGTCATACACCATGCGATGTGAAATGGGTCTTCGTAGGTCGGCCTGTCACAAGGGCCTGTCGCCTGCATTCGAATGTCCGTGATTAGCTTAGCTTGCAGAGCGAGCTGTTTCCAGTGGCACCACGTGGAGGAACGGACATCGCCGCCGCTTTCGGTACACGTGAATATACGAAACTCCCTGTTCTAAGAAGAAGCTTCCTAGTGAAGTTGCTCTGTACCTTCTCTATAGTATAGATGTCTTTCTTCTCATATGGAGCAAATACACAAATACACAATACACGATACACTTGATTCAACAAGGGGACTATACAAGCCTTGTAAACCCTAAGGAGAACAGATTTATACCTAGTGAGTAATGCCTCGAAGATGCTGTATGTTCGTAACATAGCCGTATTACATATAGTACCGATATGCTTTCCGAAGTCTATGTTGTTATAAAAAAGTCCCAAATTCTTAACGGATTCGACTTCCCGTAAAGCATGCCCTTCAAAGTGCAATAGTGAGAGTAAATCCTCCAGACTTGACTACGACCAGGACGTTCGTCCGCGACGGCGTGCTGACTGGGAGCTGAGTGACGAACCGGACAGAAAGATTGCTCGTGTAAGTTCTCGAGAAGAGATTAAGAGGCGTCAACTATAGCATCTGCTTTAGCCTGCTGTAAGGGACTCCTCACCACAACGCTCCCATCGAGCACCTAGGAGCGCAGCTTTCAGCCCAGATCGATCGCCTATCCGCGGTCGAGAAAGGTATTCGAAACCATTCACATCAATTTATTTCTGTTGAGCAGCACGGTATTCTCTTCGCTTTAGGGCTATTAAGTATCCTAGCGCTAAGGAACCCACCGAGACATGGCGCTCTTCAAGTCCGCCTCGAGGTGGAGTTAATGATATGCGCGGTGGGTGTTTTGCTCGGATAATCATTGGCTGCTTGCTGTATACTTTAGTTCTTAATAGTGTTGAGGGCGCCGTTTTCATGTTCAGAGCGCGATCCATGGTCAGCACTGGAGGAGGAGATGCAATCAATTGTAATGAAGAAGTAGGTCACATTTATTTGTTTTAAAGCAGCTTGTTGCTTTATTGCAAGATCAGAACGAATATCAGTGGTTATTTGTAATCAGAAGAATCAACATAATTCGTATATGTTACCATTTAACCGAGCCGCAATAACAAGGACTCAAAGTCGAAATTTTTGAAAATTTAATGAGCAGGTTAGAAATTTACCGTTGGATATGCAGTTAAGGGCATACAAGGTGATGGAGCAACGCTTCGCGGGTATCATTGTTACCAAACACCAGCAGGTGTCGTTGGACGTTTCGTTTCTTCACAAAGTGGCCGTTTCGATTAATTTGGGTTTTTTAAGGATTAAAACTTGAAAATACACTATGACTTGCGGAAAATGCAGAGTATCCCAAAAAATGCAGGTCCCGTTTGAAAGGTGCTAGTGAAACACTGCGGCTAGTGAAGTTTTCAAAGATGTATGGGCTGAATGCCTGTTACAATCTTGTTACTACTTCGCCAGATTGACCTGTGCTGTGCTTCTTTTAACGTTTTCCGTCGCCAAATAGCTATGCCGATTAACCTCGCCATTCAGCTTGAATGTTGCTTCATCAGTCCGCAGAATCCGTCTTGGAAAGTGCGGCTTCTGCTCACATTTAAATTATGCAATCAATAAACCGCGTGTTTCTCGCATGATTGTCATGTGTCTCTCACGTAATTTTCAAGTTTTATACATTAAAAGAAGCACAGCTTAGGGTAATCTGGCCAAGTAGTACCAAGATTGTAACAAGTATTCAGCCTATGCGCAATCAATCGAGTCTGAAATGCAAGATTTCAGGCGGGGGCATGGTCAATTTCGACTAATTGTGCGCCACAGCAATCTCGTTATACTGTGCTTTCATATGAGTCTCAAACATCTTCAAATGCTTCACCAGCAGCGATGTTAGAACCATTCAAATACTACCTGCATTTTTTAGGATACCCTGCATCTTCCGCAAGCCATAGTGTGTTTTTAAGTCTTAAACCTTAAGAGAAGCCGAAATCAATCGAAGCGGCCACTTCGTGAAGAAATTATAACATGTATTCAAGCGAAACACAATCGATGGAGTGTAAAGTGCAGAACTTCGCACGAGTACATGGCGCATTTCCTGCCGCTTATATATCAGAAAATTTCTACTTCTTAAACTTTCACATGAGCCTTTAATTGTTCAGTTATCTTTACTAAGAGCAAAATTATCACCTTCCAAACAGTGTTTACATTTTTTTTGAGACAGCCTGTATTTTTAGGCAATTATGGTTCAAATTTGTCTGCGTCAGGGTTTTTCAGAATTGCTAAATTTTTCTACATTAATGTTTGTAGCATTGCATACTTATTTTATTTTATTTATTAATTCAAGACAGGGAAAGTGTTTTGAGCACTGTGAAACAGCACATAAGGGAAAACAACATAAAGTGAAATGATGTAACCATCAGCATTTTAAACATCAAACAACACATTTTTCTACAATTCTTGATGTTCAAGCTTTGATAAATCTTTACAGCTGTTACCACAGATCTCTCAAGATCTTTGTATTTGTCCAAAAGCAGGACGTTTCCATTGAACGTTCGATGGGTTAAGAAGTCAGATCTGTTTCGCAACAGAGACTTTCAACTTCCACATCATGAATCGTCGTGCCTGCAGCTCCGTCATAGATAGGTTTGCTGGTATAAGATGCCAGCTTCGCAAGTTCAACAATTGTTCGATTCTCGCAGGTTTGTTCGATTCCAACCAAACCTTGCAACTCTTACGGTCGCTTCGTTGATATTAGGTCACTTGAAAACAATAGATGAACGCAAGCCATCGTTCAGACGATATTTGGATTCAATATGTCTCCATGAATTTCTATTAGGGTGTACTACATGTCGCGCCTTAAAAAGTGATATCTTAACCTATTTGCTTCCATTTTCCCTCTGTTTAATAAAAATTTGTTCATAAAATTCGTTCACTTTGGCAAATATTTTTCAAAATATTTTCTTTCCTTCGCATTTCTAACGCACTCAAAACGTTTTTGTACTTTTCCTCTGTGCGTTCCATGTCCTACTAAAGCGACAGACTCCATATTAGCACAGTTCACCAGTGAACAAATATCAGTTTTATAGTTTCGTGCATCGAATGATAAAGGACGGTGTTAGTCTCAATTCCTGTTTGGGATGCGCCAAGCATTCCACTTCTACGGGATATCGTGGAAGGGCTTGACGGCGTTCTTGGCCTATACAATCAATTGCAATGATCGGCAAGTCAGTGTTTTATCCTTCTCAGACGCGTGGTACCACTTCACCGGACCCGGAGGGATGGGAGGGTTGGCTGGTCTGGGCGGAAACCGAACAGCGAATTGGCACCCATGTGAAGGCGCGCGGCATCAAAGTTGGAGAAAGCGCCTGCATTCGTGTGCTCTCGATTACAGGTTCTTTATTCGGGTTTCTCACTTAGGCCAGGCAAGCCTACCATCATTCCGAGGTTGGTGATCTTGTACCTGAATTCTCTGCGAAGAATAAAGCTCTGAAATACGCATTTATATGGCCTCCACTACATCTCCTAGACATCAAATGCGCGGAGCATCCCAAAAGGAGTTGCGTTACACCACCGTCCTTTGTCCTTTACTCTTCGTTCTTCACTGCTGTTGCTCAAATAGCTCTTTTTGGTTATGCTCTGGGAACCGAAGGTCTTCGTCTTCATCCACTCCAGTTTCCGCATAGCCGATGTTTTCCGATTTCCAAACTCAGGAGCTCTGTTTAATCTTCCGCAATTGCATACTATGGGATGCAATTTCTAGAACTTACTTCAGAGTGACTGAGGCTGTCGTCCCCAAGGCCGCGGAAGAGCGCATTCCATTGCGTGGTGAGGATCGATCTCTTTCTGACTGGCGTCGAATTCGAGAAGAACCTTTAGGTGATTTTTTTGCCGATACCGCTTTTTAGTCCGATTCTCCAGCTTCGATTTCCAGAACCACGCGGCAAACTCGAAGATTCGGCACGAGGAAGCAATTTCTCCTATTCGGCACGAAATGGGCGCGAGGATTCACGTTCGTCTCGAGCTTCAGTTGGGGAAGGGAAATTGGTTAACGTGTGGAGGGAATTGGACAGGATGAAAAGAGAAGACAGGGTTAGTAAGTACGTAAAGTTTTTCCTCCATTGTAATCGTATTCCACCGTTCGCAGGAGGCATACGATTTGCTGCTGAATGTCGTTGAAGCTTCAAAGGACCCAACATTCACGCTGGTTGACGCCTTCCTAGAAAGCGATCGATCTCCACAGAGGAGAGTTCGCTCTCCTGATCGGCAGTTCGTTTCCTTTACATTTTAACTTATTTTGTTGCCCTTCATCTTTTTTGCGAGTAATGGCTAACCATTTACAGCTATCAAAGTTTGTTCTTGGTTCGTGATCTCATTTCGGAATCGTCTTGGCCCTGTCTGTGGTCTAAGATTGACTGCTGACGGGGGCTATGGGAAGGCAAGTGTTCTCCGAGGATTTCTATAGGTGTCTTACCATTAGTTCAAAAGTGATCACTGCGTCACGTTTTCGGAAGGAATTCGTCGAATTTTTCACTACGCTCCGTTGGTTCTTCGGATTTCGCTGACTTCATCCACATCGATCCAGTAGGTGTACGGCGATCAGTAGATGTTCTTTTGGAGTCGTGTCGTGTTCTTACGCTTTTTCCACTCCTTGGATATCTCGCCTTGTTCTCCACATCAGCAGTTCTTTCCGCTGGATGCGAAGGCATCTCGGCTCTCTTCTCTTCCATCCGCAGTGGACGTTTTCATTGCCGTGTACTCATTACTGACGTCTAATGGGCGTGTGGAGCGCAGTTGGAGGAGGTGACGGACATCGTGCGCACCCGATCCCAGGTTCCCGGGTCGGATTTTCCACCGAGGCCAACCAAGCCTTCCATCACTCCGGAATCTTCCAGACTTGTATAGGAAGGATAGAGCGTTGTCTTGTTCATCGGTCGACATGCAAGACATTGTATGGTCAAATACGTGATCAAATCGCCTCCACGACATTCCGTAGAAGTTGAGTGTGTGCCCAACCCAAAAGGGATTCAGTAGCACACTCTTTAATACTTTATCCTTTACTCTGCTCTCCGCCTAGGCGTACATTTTGCGAAAAGCCTCGAGCCGATCAAGGATGCAAGATGCAATGGGCAGAGGGCGCCGCGACTCGATTTGGCGTATAAGCTGTTGCAGCGATATTTTGTTGTGATCAAAACTCTAGCGCCAGGAGAGACTCGGACCCGCACCTCCTGCTGACCGAGTGGGAATGTTCTACGCCCCCACACCACCGGTGTTTGATCGAACACAACATCGGCACCCCATGGGACTAATCAGCAGTCACCCGGATGTCTGGATAAGCCGGCCGCTGATTTCTGCGTGAAACCAGTCAAAGTGAAGGTCTTGACCAAAATGATTCAAGTCATTTTCTTTAAGCCTCAGCTGGCTACTGCTGAAGTTTTAAGCTGCTACAACGATGTTTTGTAGCGATCAAAACTCTAGCGCCAAGCGGAACTAGAACCCGCACCCGCTGGCTACTGGGCAGGATGCAAGGCGCCATTACTTCATCGGCGGGTCCTGATCGAAATGAAGTTTACCTTCCTTTTCTGGTAAAAGATGTCTTCTGTCTCAAAGTGATCAGTAGTCTCCTATAAAGCTCTCCCGAGTACAACGTCGTCTTGGCTGTAAACTGTCGGACGTCTTCAACCAAGTCCGTTTATCGTGTTTTCGCTGTATTGGTTAGAAGGAAGAACTATCGTGTGTTTCGAAGGAACTGATTTATTCTGATCCTTGTCGGTAGCTCATTGTATTGAGAATGGGTCGCAAAGCTTTTGTCTTCTGCAGCTCTTGCATTTAATATTTCGCAGTTGTGTATAGGTGCGTAGTCGGAGGAGACGCCAGCTTTTACATACGGCTAATGCCAGGTTCTCGGATCGGATTTCGGACCCACGACAATAAAGGTTTTCATCTCCAGGGATAGATGAATTGCTACCAGATTTGTCTTGGATAAACACTGGGTTTTCCATTGACTGACCACCGAAAGTCATTATGTGCACCCAATACGCATTGAAGTTGTCTCCACGAGAGTTCTCGTAGGAGTGGAATATGTGGCGCATCCCAGAAGCGATAGATTAACGCCGGTCTTCATCCTCTATCCTTTATTGACCGTCTTAGGTTTATGCTGCGTCTCCACCATGATAGGCAGCTAGATTAGTAGCTCCGTCTTTGCGTTCTAGTTCGCACGGCGAGTTTTTCTGAAACAGTTCTTACTCCATAAGATGGGTTCATGCAGTGAATAATCCAAAGCAGGCGTCAGCTCCGTGTACGGCCACAGGAACTACTGGCGTCAGGCTCGATATAGCGTCGAAGGTGAATTCCAGCTTGAGATGTGATCGATTTGATTTCGTTTTGGCGAATAGCGGTTCAGTAGGTGAACCATCGTCGAAATGATCGTCGGAGGTTAGCGAAGGTGGCAGAGCAATGTAGTCGTTGTAGTGTAGATCTGCTAGAGAGTCGTCAAGGGAGATGAGTTTCAATCTTCGCCCCTGGAACCTTCAAAACGCCTGAAGTCAGGCTTATTTCATGGAGAAGACATGATCTTCACAGCTCCATTTCTCTCTCATTGTTACTAAAAGTTTCTAGAAGTCTTCGGCCATGCCGCGTATTATTTGCTGATTTGATTCAGGAACAGAGGAGGTTCGCCCCGTCGATCATTCTCTGCATCGAACCCCGATCGACGTGCCAAACCCGCTGTCAGCGGCGATTTCACGAATAGCTTTTCGTCTAGGCGAGAGGAACCATCAGACCGCTTCAGCGCGGCAGCGGGAAGACATCAGTCGTACGAAGAAACGCTTCTTCCCGCTCTCGCCTCTGTACCTCCCCCGTCGCAGCTACGTGGGGAGTCGTGGAGAAATCTGAGTAGTCATAAACCTGAGGACACACCGAAAGGTGAAGTGTGGCGGAGACCTAATGAATCGACCGGCGGATCCTGGAGAACTGCCGCCGAACCTGTCTCGTTCGACAGCTGGAGAAATGTCGACAAGGTAATGTTCTAATTATCGACAATTTTTACTGATTTGTTCAAACTTATGTCATTCAAACAAACGACATTGCAAGGGTGGCAGCAGAAGCACTCTGAGAACCTATCGGTAACGGTTTAGTGCATCAATCTGCGTACCATGACATCCATTTCTTGGACCGGTAAGCTTGTCTGTCTTTCTCGTACCGTAAAGTCGGAAGGCGTTCTTCAAAAGGTGTTCCGGCACCGTTCTTGCTGAACAACTGGGTGGATACGAGCTCCTTAGTATAAGGACTTTCTCAGTTGTTCGACGTGTGCTGGCAGTCGGCTTCCTCGCAGTTATGTCTTGGATGTTACCGCTCTAATAGATATTTTTGAGTGTCATTCATCTTTATTTCTCGTCACCTTGACGGCATTTAGACTGACGGTGAAAGTACCCCCATTAGGCACATTTTACGCAGTTCCAAATGCGACTCGTCGTGTTTTATGGCGTCCTGTGACATCGGGACGAGTTAGATTACCATTCGGTCATTCTTCTCTACTTCGCTCTTGTATAAGACGTCAATGTTGGCGTTATACGACGTGACGACGAAGCCGAAGAGCAAAGAGACACATTTGTTGTCGGTCACAGCTATGCTCGAATGACCTATTCTAGTAGGTATCCGAATGTTTTTCATTAAAATTTGAATACTCGAATTGGAATATTCAAAAAATCACTTTTTCGAATACATTCGAATCCAAATTTTCAAAAATAGCGTTTTTATTGAATTCTAGTCTGATTACTCATCAATACTGCAGCTTTCGATTATATTCGAATTTTATGAGCGCTCGAAATCATTCGAATATTCGAAAAAATATCGAGTGCGTAACGATATCGTGGGTGACCAATGAAGCGTCTTAGGCGTACGTTCGAAAGGCGAAAACAAGTAGCACTGCGAAAATCTCCAACCTTTCAGAAGCAGCGTACTGCTTCAAAATGACGGATGGTGTTCGACTCCTTATCCTTGCACTATGTTAGCGTGTTTGTTGCATTTGAGATGTTTGGCAGGTGTTGATTTCTGCAGCGGTACATTCCATGGTTGAGTTTTGGGCCCCTAACTCGAGAGGTTCAGGTAGTTTGCAAAAATGGGGCATAACCTGCTGGTGTTCGAAGGTTGGAGATTTTCGCAGTGTTTTTCGTTTTCGCTGTTCAGGCATACGCCTGAGACCCATGTCTGGTGAAGTTTTTCAAGACAAACGAATTCAACTACGCCGTTAGTTTCTTAGTTAAGCATCGTATGCACCAGTTATTGACCTCTTCTCCAGTAGTGATAGAGCGTCGACCGTTTCTGCTACGAGGCGTCGAAGGCAACGAAGTTACCTTTATGAAACTGACTTGGTAAGGAGAGTCTACAACGGCGAAGCTCACTATCTCACTGTCCTTCTCAAACCCACCTGACGCTCTTGACGCTCAAGTATCATACTCAATAGGATTTCACGGCAAGTTTCAGTTGAATTTTTTCTCTGGAATGTACCTAGAGACAGTAATTCCCCGTCTTCTTCTCGAAGCAGCGGTCGGCCAGTTTCTAGCGGTGTTCTTGATGTTGCAATGGATGCTTATCGCCAACTTCTTCAGTCACTGAAACACCTCAACCACTGTGTTTCCAGCTGTGCAATTAGGTCCCTTCATCGCTCATCATTGGAAGTTGTTCACCTCGTCATCCTCTCAGCTGATGAACAGAGGGAAAGAGAGGTGTTCATGCGTCATTTGAGAGCGCGAAATCAGAAACACTCGACTTCCTTGCGGCTGCTACAGAGAACAATCACCTGTCGTCATGTGGTCACCTTGTTTAAGGGACACGAGGAGTGTCATATCGTTCGTTCAGGGCTTTCACGAAGACGTCCGACCAACGCGTTGGTGGGTGTCTTGGTGTTGTCTTGACATCCCGCGGAATCCAGTCGGCTCTCGTCCAGCTGGTGTCTGTGAAGCGCATTACGTGGCCACATACTGAGAATAGGATGGGAACATGCAATTGGATACAGGAAATAATTTATTGTTGTCCACTGAGTTTCTTCACTTTATAGAATGTTCCTTCAAGCGGTACATTAGGAAGCGCCATGCAGTCATTGCCTGGTGCACTACTCGCTAGGGACGCAGGTATCGACTTCAGAAATCAGCAGTACGATGAGACACCGCAGTCGTTCAACAGGTAAATTTCTCATTTTTGATTTCGTTATTATACCTATTTATCCACATCGGAAAGATATGCTTAACACTATAGCAACGACATTTGTTGATGTCCGGCTACAAGAGTCTACAACTAGACATTAAATTGCAGCTGCCCACCGTCACTCTGAAAAGGCTGTGGCTGACATTCCAAAGCACAGGAGCGGACCCTCGTGCCGATGCGCGGTTTCGTGCAGCCAAATATTAGGTTGTCCCATAAGTCCCCGCCGTTTTTTCAACGATTCACTGCAGATTTCGCCGGTGGTCTCTTGCATAGCGCTACATAGCTTTCGAAAGAGAATGATTTGCTCTATCAGAGCTTGTATTGCATTTCTTTTTTCATCATGGTTTTTGTCAATTTTTAGGTCGTTAAAGTGAAAAGTGAAAAAGTGAAAAAGTAGCCATTTGCGCACTTGTTCTCTCCGCTTAGGTTTGTAATTTTTTGCGCAGTTTTTATAGCACTTTGAAGACAATGTTCGTACTACAAGAATGTGTGTTAGTGCTATTTGCTCATTTATCCTTTATTGATTTTTAGGTCATCAAATTGGGACGTCCGAAAGAGGGTGGTTATTTTTGCCGACAGCTCCTGCTCTGTGGTTGGACTTTTTGGGTTGGTGTTATATGTCATTCGAAAGCGAATGTCTTGCTCTATAAGAGTATGTGTTGCGTTTATTGATTTCTATTGAATGTCAACAAAATGCCAAAAAGAGAAAAATCGTCTTCACCAACAACTCCATCCCCTTCTTCAGTTGTTGATATTCGACAGAAATCAGCGTGAGCCAATAAACGCGACTCAAATTCTTACTGAGCAAGACATCCTCTTCCAAACGACATATAACACCAAGCAAAAAAGTCCAACCACAGAACCGGAGTTTTGGTAAAAATTCGGACGGAAAAGTCGGAAATTTGATGGCCTAAAAATCAGTAACGGGCAAGTGAGAAAATAGGACCAACACATGTTCTTGTAGCACAGAACATTGTCTTTCAAGTGACATAAAAAACTACGCAAAAAATTACAAATCTAAGCGGAGAGAACAAGTGCGCAAATGGCTACTTTTTCACTTTTTCTCTTTTCACTTCAACGACCTAAAAATTGACAAAATCCATGATGAAAAAAGAAATGCAATACATATTTTGATAGAGCAAATAATTTTCTTTCGAAAGCTATGCAGCGCTATGCAAGTGACCGCCGGCGAAATCTGCAGTGAATCGTCGAAAAAAAACGTCGGGGACTTATGGGACAACCTAATATAATATTATTACGCGTAGTGGGTGGGGCAGATTCTTCACTAGCGGGTCCTGAGTTCGGTTCCAGCATGGCGAGCTTGTTTTGCTTTGCTGTAGGCTTTATATTGTAACAATGCTGACCAGGATGGGCCCCGAAGACTTGGTGAGTGGTGGCCTTTGAATGCAATGGTATACGCAAAGCGGATGATCAGATTTATTGGGAAGGAAGTAAAGTGGTAGAGCTCGCACGGTGCTCACCACATTCGTTGACATCTCATGCAACCGCCCGGCCGAAGACGACGACAAATGTGTCTCTTGTGAAAATTTTCCCAAATGACAGGGTTCAGGAAGAAAGATAAGAGTGAAAAACTAAAGAATTTCTTTGTTTCGACTGATTGTCGCCGATGATACGAATAACGCATCATTTTGCTACTATGAACAAATGTTCAGGGGCAATCTCGAATAGCTCTTTCCAGAATTGAATCAATGGCTTCTGCCAAATTTCATCGCCTGGAGAGATGCGACCGTTAATAACGCTGAAAAAAGAGTAACCCAATCGTCATTGTTAGTGCTCATTCTTTGTACGAAGTTTTGCATGTGTTGATGTAGGTTAATATTGATCACCCGGGCATTGACGACGTAGCTTTCAAACCTCATTTTAATGGTGAGAAGCCGATGTATTATTTAAACGATCAATAGCAGAAAGATGCGAAGAAACTTTATAATTGCTGCAATGTGAACGTCTAATATTATGTTATCATCAAGGGTACCGAGACGGTTCGTATACTATTTCACAAAGACGCTTCGTTATGATGACTACAATAATGCAAAAGAAATGCGCCGCGAAGGAGTCAGACCCAGACCTTCCTCTTGCGAAGCAGCGGCCTTATTCACCATGTCAACCGAACTCTGCTGTGATTGTCGTTGGGTGCCTCACTCCGTTGCAGCCCGGCTACCCGCAGGCGGACGGTGGCACGATTACTCGAAATGACCGCGCGATATGGTCGACCGCGACCGCGACCTCGCGAGAGGCGGTTTGATCCGGAAAGGGAACGCGCATGTAGTGTTCAGCTTCATGCCAATATTGAAACGGCCTAGTAAAACTGGGTCTGACCATGAGACTCTATATTAGCTATCACCTTTGAGGATCTGTTCCAATATATTCTGTAGTCCGCTTGGAATCGTTCACATACCATTAGAAGCCTCTTCTATAGGACTATCTAGGGGACATGCTCTTCGTTGGCCCTCGCCGACATGTACGCTGCCCGTGTATGCTGGTTTGCCTAATCTATTTAAACCAGCAGTCTACAAATTTTTAACGGTGGCCTTAAATCCACCGTCAGGTCTTTCAAAAATTAGGTTTTTTTCTTAAACTCCTACATATCCATCCTTCCGCACTAGGCACCTCGTACTCACCCCTTTTTTTTTCCTCGTCTTTTGGAGTTTTGTTGTCAGTGTTTACAATGCTGATATGTGGACGACGCTTGCTTGCATGGAAAATCTGCCTAGATTGCTTGAGAGTGTTCTTCGGCTTTTTTTTATATGGCGCGTCTTATGACGTATTCAATAAATAAATAAATTCAATAAATTTGGTATGAGTATCTTCACGTTCGAAGAGAACGAAGCAGGAGTAACCGCAAAAAGCTGTTCGAGTTTGCAATAACGCAGATCCTATTTTGACGATTCGAGTCGAACTTAAATGGATTGTGTGAGAGTGAGTGGTTGTGTATTCATTACCAGGAAAGCACTAACTCACAGCCATCGCAGCAACAACAAAGAAAACACGGCTGACAGTGGAACAGTTATTTCCTCTCAACCAAATCTGACGAACGAGGATTGAGGTGACCAGGGGCGAGATTCATCAACAACTTACAGCTGTCTAACGGAGAAAATACTGCCGAAATTCCTGATAGCGCGGCCGACAAGCAATATGGTGAAAACTTATTTATTTTATTTATTTAGGCCAACACACAAAGGAAGTCGACAAACAAAACATGTAACAAAGACTATGATTGGCTATGCACAAAATAATGAAGGCAAATGAAGGCGTATGTTATATTAGAAGCAAGTATTCTGTTAGCTGAGAAAGGCCCATGATTTAATTTAATTCTTCATCAACGTTTAGTTATCAATTTCGTAGAAACCATTACCACGCAAGATTTTGAGAAGATATGTTAGTACTATTGGAGGGCAAATAAGCGCTATATGTTAAAAAGTGAAACAGCATAGAATGAAGCGGTTTTGCAAAACCAGCCAAGTTATAGCATGGTTTGTATAAAATTTGTTAATTACGCACCACTTTCGAGCAACATTTTCGGCAGGTCACACCTAAGCGAAGGATATAGCCTTTCGAACTTAGGCGAGGCAGTGCTTCTTTCAGTGACAGCCTTCGTTGCTTCTATAACTTCAGACTGGTTGACAATAAAACCGCTACGATTGGTAGGGTGATAAAAGTTTTCGGAGTATGCTAGTGTCTTGTCTTCTTTGCCATCCAGCCTACCATTCGGCACATAGTAAATTGCATGATACTACTGGGGAAAAAAAGATGATTTAACGTATCAAGAGGAGAGAGATGCGAAATAACTGGGTTTAAAACATTTCACCATATTCACCATATCGCTGATAAGTCGCGCCATCAGGGATTTCGGCAGTATTTTCTTCCCTGGATTGCTGTATTAATCTGCACCAGACACATGCAATACTCTTGTCCGCTGTAGCAGCGAATGACTAGCGACGTCGTGCAACGCGGAAACGCGCGCGGCGGCGGAATGGAGTAAACGTGCCGTTGTTCACCCCCCCCCCCTCGGCAGATTAGCTGATAACGGGATCCTCGCGCTTTGAATTTCGGTCACAGCTTTGTGCAGAGTGGCGATGGCCAAAAGAAATTTTGGATTTCCACTATTTCTATGAGAGAAATCCGGCTATGGTAAACGTCTTCCTAGGTCGGACCGCTCCTTCGGGTCATCCTCTAGTCGGTTTGCAAACAAACCAGAGCCATGGTCGAATGCCGCTCTTCTGAAGGCGTGGTACGTTATATGAAATCAAACCAAATCTGCACGACGTAGTAGTAAGTCCCTATCTATACCATTTCATGTCAAATTGAACACTTCTAAGCTAGCCTATTACTTCTAAAATCAAAGCCAACTTTTCTAAATCGAATTCAGCTTCTTCTACATTGAAATAGAGAGTCTACAAAAAGATAAGGATAATTTTGTGTTCAAGGATAATTGAATATGGTTCTCTTTGAAATTTTAATTCACTTGCCCAGTAAGTGGGCACATTGCTTGAAATTTTATAAAATGCTCTTTTTTAGCAAAAATGATGGTTTAAACCTTATTTGAAAGAACAGGAAGGCTGGCATGTTTTAATGCAAAAAAAAGAGATTGCGCCATACCCTCATCCAAGACCTCACGATTTATATTTGATTGATAGAAAAATTTCTGTTTCTATCGGGTTTCACACCTGTAAATGATTGGTCAAAAACGCTGTAAAGAACACATATATCCTCACTTTGATGTGTAAGCAGGATTTACACTATCAGTCGAATCGAAAATTTGTTCATCCAGAAGTTTGTATTTTAGTTTTGCCAGCGTTTGGTATTACGAGTCAGTCTACGTGGTATTAAACTGCTAAAAAGGAGGTTTTCGTTCTTTAGATATACTTTATGCTTGTTTAAGTATTGGATAGTTGGTTGTGTATTGTGAGCTCATCATATGTTTCATTCCTAGATTCTCGCCGCAGGGTTTTTGATATGTCTTGTACACAAGCTGTGATACTTTACCACCGATTCTGGGCCTTGTAGATTCCTTAAGATGACGACTTCGCACACAAGAGGTGGCTCCGCTAAGCTACAGCTACTTCGGCCAAGAGCCAGTTTACGAGCAATGTCTTTCACTTATAGGGCAGGTAGTTTATGCCTGAAATTCTCTAAGCACCTTCAGTTTCCCCTTACACCGACACAATTCAGAAGCCGAGATGAAAGCTTGTTGCTTAGATCTGAAATTGGTTGATTGGTGTGATTGTTTGTAGGAACCGTCCCCTGTTTGTCTGTTTGCGTCCGTGTTTATTGTGATTGTCACAGTGTTTGCCTTCTACCGTATTGCCTTATGCAATCGTAATAAAACAATAGCAATAACATCAATAAAATAAGAATAGGTACAGTCGGAATGGATTCATTTCTCGTGCTTATTTTACGGCTGCTGTATGGGTTATTGCTGTACTAACAGGGTAAAAGTTTTTAATAGATTAGCCACTATGTTTGGTATAAAAATAAATCACGACGTACTTTTCGAGTGCATGGCGCGATCTGCTCCTTTAATGCGCTATGTGTGCGCTGCCTTGTTGCGGTTCAATACCGCAACAAGGCAGCGCACACATAGCGCATTAAAGGAGGATAGTGATTTTCAGCCATAAGTTTTTCTTTAAAAATAAAAATGCGATAAAACTGTTACACTTTCTCGGGCAGCTAAACTGAAGAAAACCTCAAAGGATGTTATACAAAGTGGTCGTTGAACGAAAAATTATTCTATCAGCTTTAGAGAATTAGTAGATTAACCAATAGGAACCCCGTTTCGATTTGGAAGACGCTCACTTTGATTTCAGAAGCATCAAGTTTGTCTAGAAGAGTGTCCAATTTCACGTGAAAATTGTATAAATTCGTCGGATCGACCGATATTCAGGCTTATGATTCGAGCCTCGACGGGGCTCTAAACATGGTCGTAAGTGGGTCTGCAATGCACATTGTGATTCTTTATTCTCTTCCTACTTCTGTGCCAGTTGGTGCAAAAATGACATGCACACATAGTACTAATTGAATCCCGATGTGATCATAGTTTTCAGAAAGTTTTGCAAATTTCTTGCCTAAGACCATTGTGTGAACTACCTATTCACACAGTGCTAGTGGAAATTTGGCAAAAAGCATCACAGCTCCAAAAGTTTCGCATTTCAGGTCGGAAAGGAATAATAGAGGAGGATACGGGAGGGACGAGAGGGGTTCGTTCAGAGGATCGGGAAGGATGAACAGAGGAGGGTACGACAGAGACGATCGAGATCCGTTCAGACGCTGAGGATCTTGAAGGTGTTTACGCGTGATCTGTTGGCATCAGTTCCTCTAGTTCTTTTTGTCTAGATATTCATAGTAACCGATATTGTTTCTTATTCTGCGTGAAGTGTTGGTTTTGAGCGTTTTCGTTTCCCATTATGTGTTCTTGTATTGGCTGCTTGATTGTGCTGTCAGATGTTAACTATAAAAGTCGTGGCAGCTGCTGTACTTTTTCTTCGTGAAATGAACCAGCTCATTGGGCTGCCATGCCGAAGTGGATAGGCTGTGCACTATCTATGAAGTTGTTCTTGGGATATAAAAGGGCAGGAATGCTCTAGCTTTTAACTTTACGCTTATCTTTGTTACGCTCGCATAAGACGATCGTGTAAAAAACGTTTATACAAAGTTAATACGGAGAGTAAAACACGGATAAAAATACTAAACGGTAGACGGTACCGAATACCTTGATAAGAATAAGTCGAGGCACTCGCGAAATGAACGCCGCTCTTCAACTCGTACACTTTTTCAAAATGATTGAACAACAGTCGAGTGGATGTGAGGGTGGACTTTTATATCAGGTTGAGTTATAAATTTTGCAACTGTTTGTTCTGGATTTTAAAGTAAAGCCGCTGAAGTATTATACTCCGTTTGAAAGCTTGTTTCCTAGTAATCATTTTGAGTTATGAGTCGTCAATTTTCCTTGCGTTTTTTGAAAAGTTTAATTCACTAAAACGATGACAACCGAAAGTGAAAAAGTGTGTAATTTCATTTTCATTTAGTTCAAGCTCAGCAGCAACCTAGCGACGGGAGTCAAGCACATTCAAGAAGCCACCGGCAGGTTCACTCCTAACCGAACAAATTATTGGAGGTGGTGTCAGCAATTCTATTCCGCCCAGAAGGGCAACAAAGACACCACTCCCGGGAGGATCAACTGCTGTAAACAAAGGGCGCCTACGCCAATCCATCAAGTCGAATTCTTCTGAAACCACACTAGGACTAACAGCTGGTCTCCACACCTCTCAATGAACCACCGCTCGTCAGCTGCAGTAGATTGGAAGGTCGCCAAACTCGCCTTCGTCAGTGCCTCATGCCTTGACGGAAACCCAAGTAAATCCCTGTGCTTCCGACTACCGAGAACTCAGCACCGGTTCAAGCGAGGAGTTCTGGATCGAGTCCTTGCCAGCGATGAAAAGGGGATGCTTCACTGCAACTGTAAAGCCGGAAAGCAACAGCGGAAACGCAACGAGCTGGCGGTTCCTACATCAGAACCAGAGCTACACCAAAACCAGGTCCCGCTGTTCGTTTGGTGGATGCGTGGTGGTCCAGTGCACCGGAAGCTGCTCCACGTAGTCAAACCATCCTCGACGCTCCTCTTGGCCAACAACTCGACTAGTTCCAGCAAAAATTAGTGGAGAAAGAAGTCGATATGAGCCAACGTTTCCTCCGCCAGGGCAAGAGCCGACCGCTTACGGCACTTCAGACACTGGAAAAACTCTAGGAATAGGAAATCAAGCAACCAGCATATACCCGAACATTGCGTCGCCTGACTCCCATCTGTTTCGGTCGGTGGATCACTTCCTCCATGGTAAGCGCTTCGCCGCGGTCGATGAGGTCACGGCGGTAGTGCACGTTTTCCTCAGGTCGAAACCGACCAAATTCCACAGAGATGTAATCCACTCAGTTCATGGAAAGCGGAAGAAACTCATTGAGAATAACGCAATTACTTCGTTTGAGACAATCATTTTTCTTTTGGGGCATAATCTTGTTTTTGCTGGAAGACAAATTTTGTTGCAAAATTTGTGACTCAACCTGATACGTACAGCGCAGCGCTGCGCGTACGACTGTCGCATCGCTCTGGGAAAGCTGCTTGATGCTGGTCATCGTAATGCTTCGCGCCCGCTCATTCTGCTCCGCAATTCTCCCACCACAAATACTGTTTGCGCCGACGCAAGTATAAACTATCCACTAGGCCTCGTTTATACTCCAAACGCCGCTCTACTCGTCACAATAAGAAGTGCCAGTTGAAGGGATGAAAGAGGAATCTGTGTGATCAGCCCCGTTTTCCCGTGAAAGCATCCCTGTTTTTCCTCTCCCTTTTCGCTGTCATTCTCTGTTCAGGCATGAACCTGCGGAGCTCAAACCTATATAAGAGTGGACAAATGACTCTTGGGGGCGGCCACCCGGACGCTTGAGGGACGCGCGGCTGCATCCAGAGACCGAACCAGCCTCTTCAAGGCGGTGTTTCTGGTCCTTCCACCGATTTCGCCGACCTTCCTCCTCACACCTGTGCCCATTGATCTGTAGTTGTACGATATTGACTTGCCTTGGGCTGTGCGTGTTAAATTCTGGTTCGACGTTCAGTAGTTTGTGAAATGTCACAGATAAATATGCGAAGTGGTCAATTTTGGTTCCTAACCAGAGGCTGCGGAATCAAGATTATTACTCCATTATTAGTTAGGCGGCAGATAAATGAGGGCAAATTAATGCCTAATTAGGACAACCATCCTAATTCACTTGGCGATGTTATTCTTTACGATTATAGCAATTATTGTAATTGTACCGTAGTAATCGAACGGGTAACATTTCTTCAGATGAGGGTTCGTAGCACCCTGCTTTCGCCGAGGTAACCATCCTCCCTTTTTTACCTTGTTGATGTGGCTGAGCTAGCACAGAATCGTTATCTGCGCGTTTCATCTACAGAGTGGCTCGGTGCACTCGATCGATCGGCTAGGAAGAATTAACTGGTGAATGGCATCACCAGCTATTTCTTTTCTTCATCATATTTTAGTATCTAAACGTTCGAGAACCGTGATTTAATTTTGAAAAACATGCCATTCACCGCAGACTGCTTGCGAACGACGTTAAAATTTTTGCCGGGGTTGACCAGGCAAATACTAAGGGAAGCATCCACTTACCGTTATGTGTTTTGATTTATTTATTTATTTATTTATTTTGAATATATCGTTTACACGCCGAATTGGACACTTTTCACGTCCAACAGGACACTCCTCTAAGCTAGCTGAAGACTTTTGAAATCAAAGCGAGCTCTTCCAAACTAAAATGAGCTCCTTACAAGATAATCTTTTTTTGTTCGGGAAAAATGTCTTATAACTTTCCTTGAAATTTTTAGTTTATCTGCCCTATTAAGTGTAATAATCTTACAAAATTTTTAATTTTTAGAAAAAATTTATCTCAAAGGACAAAAAAGGAACAAAGCATTAAAAAGATGAGATCGCGGCATGCATCTCAAGAGTTCACCGCAACCCTTCGCCGACTGGCAGTGTAGATGGCACTTGCATGAACCATCAAAGTCGGAATATGTGTGTTTTCTGCAGTTGTCTTTGTTATATCGTTAACATACGTCAAACTCCTTGAAAATAGAAATTTTGCTATCAATCGAATAAAAATTGCTACGTCTTGAACGAAGGCATGGTGCAGTCTCTTCTTTTTGCACGAAAGAATGACCACCTTACCTCTCTTTAAAGCAAACTTTTAACCATTATTTTTTCTCAAAAAGTAAAAATTTTATGAAATTTACAAATTTGTGTTCAATTATTATTCGATTTATATACAGGGGGATAGGCGAGTGAAAACTTCAAAGAAAGCTACACTAAATTTTTTTTGAAAGTTATTCTATTGTAACTCCTTTGGAAGGTTTCTAGGTTGATGTTGATAAAATTAAGGATCTGGGTTTTCTTTTCGATCGGCAGCTCTCCTTTCACGAGCACTATTGTCATGTGGCAGCAACGGATTAACGCAGGCTCCATGTCCTTTTTAATACTTTACGGCCGAAAAATCAGCGTATTCTCCTTGACGCCTATAAAATCGACTTTAAATCCATTATTGACTATCGGACTTGTGTATGTAGTTCTTATAAGAACTCTATGATTGAAAGACTTGAAAGGGAGCCAAATAGTTTCACTAAGAAACTGTTCATTACGACACATGGTCTCAATTACAAGGACATCCCTCTGGGCTCAGATAGGAGCAAAATCCTTAACAGTGATACCTTTGGCTTCAGAATGAAAAGAAATGGACTTTCGTTACTCTATGAAATTCTATAGGGAAGACTTGGTCTTCGTTCTGACGATTTTTTTCACAAGTGTTCTACCAGAGGATCAGGGTTCATGCTACGTATCCGCTGTCCTAAAACGTCTCTTAGACGCAATAGCTTCGCCTGTCGAGCTAGTTCGGAGTTTACCAAAGTAAATCGAATCATATCCCTACAATTTTGCCAAGATTTTTAATTCGTTTTTTATTCGTGGCATTGTTACCTCAGTTTCGTTACTATCCCTTCTCTGCTTTTCATTCATCTTGTCACAGGTTTCTTGGTTTCACTTCTGGATTAGTTTTACTGATTTCATTGTGTGCCGATGTCCACACTCCTGAATAAAAAAAAAGATTAGGAAAATAATACTCCACTACCTACGCTAGAAATCTTGGTTTCCCGTTGCACTCACTTGGCAAGCCATCGCTATTTTGTGCGCTGTTTCTGCTGTAAACAGCTGGCGTCACTTAAATGCGCTGCCACAGTTTTTTGTGTCTTTCACTACTGTGAGTTTTTTTTTGTTCTCACCGGCGTTTAGTACCCTTATTCCAAGTGGAACCACATGCACACACTAAATAGAAAGAATCTGCGTCTGGAACCTCGAGCACTATTCCACTTCACGGCGTACGGTAAGACTCGGCGCCGCGCGTTGGTCGCAATCGCGTCCTAGCGACGTCATCGGGACGTGGTGATCCAAAGTCGATGAACTTCTTCGGGTTTTCCTCTTGTTCTTTTGCAGTTGTTCCGTTGTGTGTCTCATGCGTTCGTGAAGGCTTGTCTATTCTGTCTCACTTTCAGAGGAGTGGCAAATGGCGACCCGTCCTCGTGGCACGTTTCCACCTCAGCCGCCGTTTCGATCTGTTCCAGATCAGTTCTTTCCGAGATATGAAACCACCAAGTGCGTTCATAGTTCTATTCTAGACTTAGTGAAGAAAACGTCTGTGCGAAGAACCCGTGGCTGTAACTAAACTTGAGATTCAGGGTTTTTATGTTATAGCACAGTGAAGTGCATTGCCTCATTGAAGCATAAGGGTTTATAATGCAGGAAGGCGTAGGGTACACGCATAGAGAGTGGTGGTTCACCCTAGGCGCAATACGCGTTTGGGGGTGTAAATTTTTGAGAATGAATTTTTCTTGCCTTCAGACCCATGCGGCTGCTGAATCTATGGCAACTAAAATCAGATTGGAATAGGTTTTGAGGTCCATCCAAGCTGCTCGTGTGGAAACTTCTTTTGTCGCCTAGAGGGAGTCCGCAGCTGGGTTCTGCGCTTTGTGGTCCATCCAAGCTGCTCGTGTGGAAGCTGCTTTCGTCACCCAGGGGGACTCCGCAAGTGGGTTCTGCAGAAGCGCATACAACTGGAAAATGCGCACAGAATACCAGAAAATTGTGCAGACGTCAAAAACCCTCAAATCTCAAACAGTCAGTTGAGATGCGAAAATCCCGCGACGCAGAAGAACCAAGCCCCCGACATCCTTCGCATGAAGCAACGCCACATCTACTGCGCCTGCCAGTAGCTCCACCGAAGGCGTTGAAGAGACCGATGCGCATCGATCGAATGTCCACGTAGACGCTGACACAGCCCACGTGTGCGACGCGTCGAACAAGGGTGCTCCAGTTCCGACGCGTTCCTATGCCATGCATCTATTCCGATCTGGTTGTAGTGGTCTTAGCAATTCCCGTGCGGCTCGGTGTGTGGGGGGGGGGGGAGGGGTGCACCATGAAATTCAGCCGTACACTCCGTTCGTGTTGAACAAAATTAAAAATTTTACACAGCACTGGTGTGTTCTACTCCAGTGATGAACTGAGAGCTAGGTAATTTCTGATGTCGTTTAGCATTCACATGCGTTCCTACCAAGGCGGATAACCACAAAGATGACGTCCCCGACCTTTTTGTGCCTTTTTTCATACTAGATTTCACTGTTCTAGCACAGTCCTAGTGTGGGAGTCGGTTTGCGGGTGCAGTGCTAGTAAGGGGGTGGGTCCACCTTATACATGCATTTAAATAACAGTTGAAATGGAAACACATGCAACATATTGTACAACGTGAGGCAGCTACTAGACTCTCGAGAAAGTCTAGGGACTTGGGGCGGAGTAGGTGGACACGTTAGAATATGAGGGGAAGAACGTGTTATAAGGTGTACCCCCCCCCCCCCCCCTCTTTGGGATTGCACTGCCTCCGTTAGAAAAGCTAATTATTCTCTCCAAGCACAGGCAGTATACCAAAAATATCCCCCACCTTCCCCCCCCCCCTTTGCCCGTATTGCGCCCATGCTAAACACAGTAGCTGCACGCTAGTCAAAGCATTTTAAGATGTAAAGGAATGGTTAAAACATGTAAAGACGTCTGTGCGCAATTTTATTATTTCAAATGATTTTTAGACAAAATTTCTAGTCCTTATGGATGATTTTCCGCCATAGACTTGCAGCTTGAGTAGCACAAGTTTGGCCGGGAAGGAAGGAAATTCAGCACTATTATACCTTCACAACTCCAAGGGTCGAGGAGAGGTCGAAAAGAAAATTTCGCCCACCTTTGGCTAGGTGGTGGGGGTTATTTGGGGTGCTGATCACGAATCTGAAATCCGTTTTCAAAATTACGGCCAATTACGGTAGATGCGGGTGACTAAGGGGCCATCTTACTCATCTATACCTACCGTACTCCAGCGTAAAAAGAAAAACGGATGCCAGATTCGTGATCAGCACCCCATATAACCCCCCTAGCCGAAGTTTGGGCGAAATCGGTGACCATGACCTTTGCAGCCTCAGTCACCCACACCTACCTCAACCTACCGTAATTGGCGTAATTTTGAAAACGGATCTCAGTTTCGTGATATCAGCACTTCAAATAACCTCCATAGCCGAAGTCTGGGCGAAATCGGTGACCATGACCTTGGTAGCCTTAGTCACCCACAGCTACCTCAACCTACCGTAATCGGCCGTAATTTTGAAAACGGATCTCAGATTCGTGATCAGCACCCCAAATAACCCCTTTAGCCGAAGTTTGGGCGATTTTTTTCGACCTCTCCTCGACCCTTGGAGTTGTGAAAGTACAATAGTGCCGTGCATTCTTATATACATGTGTATTCTCCTTATAAAACCTACTGATAACATTTTGGGTTTGGGTTGCGTGAGAATAGTAAACTTGATCCAAGTCAAGGGAGAGGGGGAACTACCTTCTGTGGAGGAGGTGGTCTACCTGCATTCAGTGACTGTCAGCCTTCGTAAGAAGGTGCATGGATGCCCAATTACATAAAAATGCTCAAGCTACTCTCAACTTTTATTGAGTGGTTAGACGCCTTGTTGAGAAGGCGTATAAAGACCCATTTACATCACATTTGACCTAGCTCAGCTCACCACTGGGGTAGAGCACACGAGTGATGCATAAAATTCTTAATTTCGTGTCACGCGGAATGCCGTTTAGCACTGGTACTCTCACCCCCCCCCCCCCCCCGTCATCCAGTCGTCACCGAGATTTCTGCTTACATGAATTTACATATTAGTCTGCGGGGCAGCATAAGCATTTGTAAAAATTACGCATGTCTTCACTTTACCGTTTCAAGTGAGCACCGTTCACACTATCCAGTGGATAAAAATCGCGGCGAGCTAGACAATCGCGTTGCGCAATCTCTTTTAGCGCACCGAACATTGCTGTCCCCTTTAAAAACTCAAACTTTAAGGTAATTCTGAAAACATTGTTTTTATTGGAAATTAGAATCATTATAAAAATAGCGTGTTCGGTTTTCGAAGCTGGGCAATTTAAAAAAAATCAAAGCTGTGATAGCGAAGTCGGAGTCCTTTATTTGATTCTAACCCCAACTCATTTCTTGCTCGTTCGCGGCGCTGATGTTACCCTGTCGTGAAATGATCCAAGGTTGAAAATAGTGAAAGAAATGCAACACTGTCTAGGATATTACAGAAACTGCAATATATTAGATTAGGACGAGGAGCTTTGATATGTATGTATGGATTCAGATAAAAACGACTTTAACAGTTCGCTAAAATACAACAATTTAATGAAAGAATGCATAGGCAAATCTAGAAGCTTCCGCTTTCCGCAGACGATAACATGAATCTTAAGCTTCAATGTGTCAAAAATATTAGTTTGATTTCGGTCTTTGCAAGGCAGACTTGTGCTGGCAGCTTATCTCTTTTTGCGAATCTGTGATAATTAAGTGAAACAAATGGTTATAGACCTCGCATAGAGAGAAGTGTTCCTGTTCCGCCGCAGACCTATAGACCTCGTGTTGAACCAGTGAGTATGATTTTTTATGATTCCTATTTTTCTTGATGTTTTTAAAAATAAATTTTCCATCATTGTTTGACTTGCCACCAGCAATCACGTGTTCAGAGCTATCGTGATCCCGGAGTGGACAGACGGAAATCGCTTCCAGTAGGTCGTGATAGTACCATCCCTCGTACTTCTGACAGGTCTGTACTTACTTCCTTGGTCTCGGATTTAGGAGGAGGTTTGCATTTGCAGACGAGTCCCCGAGAGCCGCTATGCTGAACGTGTTGTCGAAAGAAGCTCTACTTACGTTTCAAGGCAGGCGCAAGATGTAAGTGTTGTTTTGTGGATATTAAAATACATTTAGTCAGCAGCCTTTGGCGATAGTTAGTCCTTCTCTGGGATGCGCCACACTGTCTTCTTCTTCTGCATGTTGTGGAGGCATTTTAGATGCGTATTCAGCCTGTGCAATGATTTGTGGTGGCCAGCAGATGGACAAGTCAGTCTGGTACCGATTCACCAATCTCAGGGGGATGACTGGCTTGGTGGGCCTTAGCGGGAAATCCCAACCAAGAACCTGGAGTAGGGTGCACGCGACAGATCCCGACTGTGCTACAACGTGCCTCTTTGAGAATGAATACACTAGAAAAATTAGGTGGCAGAAGGGATATAGTGGAAAGCAGTGGGAGTACCAGCGAGATATCCCTTATGCCATATTTTAATAGAGAAATTAAGGAACCACGAAAAATTGCGACCTTCAGCACTTCTACAAACAACTGATTCAGGTACCCAGAGCTCGCATTTCTGAGAGAAACGTAGGCTTCCCAGTGCCGACTGATAGTCGCCAGGTGGACAGCAACGACAATCGATTCAAGTATCCAACTAATGGATGGTGAGCTCTGAGCACCGTTCTCGGCGGAGCGCAGCGTTGATGAACCATTTGTTCGGCAGGTACCATCCCTACAAAGACGCTCCACCGGCCAGCAGTCACGTTCCGCAAAGCTACGCCGTCAGCGGCGGCCGGGACCGTAGTTTTCGTGCATCACGGAGTGCATTCGAGCCTCAGCCGTCTCCCATGCAGGCTTCTGACCGCTATCGTTATGACAGAGGAGCGGATACTCGTGGATCGAGAGCTGATACGAATTCGTACGGTCCTCCGGTCAACCCAGGTTGGTGTTTGTAACTGCTCTGTGTGATAAAGCGGCTATTTGGGATTGGTTACGAAATTCACACAATCCACGCAAAACACTTGTGTCGTTTTTAATAGTGGTGTGCAGAAGTGCAAGCGCTTAAGCGCGAGTATCACCATTCTGAGTGTGAATAGGTCCAAGACGTCAAGCGTCTATTCATATTCTTCTAAAACAAATGTTAAAGATGAAAATGAACTTACCAATTCAAACAACTTTTAAGATTACAAGAGAAGCCAAAGGCCAGTAAATCTAAGCATACATCCGAATATATTGCTCCTTTTTGAGACTTTTCTCTGCGTTTGTTTTTACAATCTGGCTCCTGTTTGGTACTCCCGTCGTTAGTAATAGTCGCTGTCTCAAAGTGCAAAGTCTAAAAAGGCTCTGAATGACAATGCCTTCATGTTTGGGTTTTAGGTCTGAGGTTCGTACCAGATCAAAGAGGCGCCTGCACTGCCGGCACACCCCAGAATAAAGTTTGTTAGTTGCGCTGCCCAAGCTGACCTCTCCTATTTAACCGCTGCAATAACACGTAAAACACTTTCCCTTCTAATATTTACTCCATCGTTTGAAATATCGATCTGCATTCCAAGCTTTCGTCAGCTGTGCTGGAGCTCGGATAGGTTTAAGATAGCTTTTACATGTTACTACGAGTAACTTCTTTTTCGACCCCTAACGTTCTATACATTACTTAGTAAAGGTGCATGGCTACGGGAGTTGCAAATAAATCAGTGTGGGCAGATGGTAGTTAACAAAGTAGTAAGGGTTCCGATCTTGTAATTGAATGTTCATTGTACTGTTGCTTTTAACGGCCATTTTGTTTGTTCGAAGTTTCTTTTGACGTTGTAGTGCACCCTCGAGTGAATTTAAATAAATAAATAAATAAATCACCATCAAGTGCGTTGGGACGCGAAAAAGCCCGTAATGTTTCTAATTCATTTTGAAGCTTCAATTGGCTGGTACAGAGGTTGTAAGCTCTCACAACGATGTTTTGGTAAGATCAGAGCTGTAGCTTCAGGCAGGACTGGAACCCACACCACCATGATCACCCGTGATGTTTCGGCTGTGATTTTATAGTTGGCAAAAAATCTTACGTAGAAATACACACTTGTCAACGGTACAACAAAAAGTCTCACTTACACTAGCAACCAAATTGAAATCGCAGCGAACTTGACGATTTCATGGTGCGATATCTTTCTTCAATACACTAAGAAATTGCTGTTTTTCTGTAGTCGGCACTAAACTTTAACCACTGTTTTTCCCAAGAAAAATAAATATTCTATAAAATATCAAAAAGTTTGTTCACTTATTGAACAGGTAAAAAGAAAGTCGATTAGGTTTTCCTCAGGCGAAAAGAATTATTATAACTATACCGCTATACCCAATATATCCAGCTTAATCTGGGACGCTAGCCTTGATTTGGATGATGTTCAGTTTAGTTTCATAGGCGTCAAGCATGCTTAGAAAGGTGGTCAATTTGATATGAAAGTATCGACTAGTAGCATCAGTAAGGCATAAAGCTTTTCACAGCGGCATCCTGAGAGGAGAAACGAGCCATTCAAGCACTCATAATGTCATATTTAGCAATAGTGATTGAAACTCGACAGCTGGAAGAGAGAGTGGCAGCGATCCAACGCGAGCTCGAAATGCTTGAAAGCGACAATACGGTGAGTTCTGAAGCGAATTTACGCACCTGTGCCGTGGAGTATACCAGGAACATATTTATAGCTGCCTATTCGTACCTTGCTTCATTGTTTCCGCACTTTAACATTCTCCTTTTTACCATCGACGATCAGATGGACGTCCGATGCCGGTGTCCTTAAGCGTTATACGAACACATCACAAACAGGTTGAACTAACGTTTCAACAGCATTTGAACTTTCCATTTCTATAGACAGAAGAGAAGATGCGGATTAATCCCTCCTCAACGTAAATCCAAGCTGCTCGTCATGTAGCAGTTGTTGGGCTTGAAATCCATCCATGTTCGACTTGCGTTTCAATGGTCTCTCTAATGCCTGCTTTAGGGCAGTCGCGGTTCGGATTATCGAAGTTCAAGAAACGCTTATCCACCAACGAATCCACCAGCACACCCACCGCCGCTGATGGATCTCGCTTCACGCGGTCAACAGCGCGAGAAAGTCAACAGCGCGAGATTCGGACGGGAAGAAGTGACTCTGAGGAGACGAGAAGAAGAGCTGAAGGTCATTGAGCAGGAGCGGATGCTGATGAGACAACAACGAACACGCGAGCAGCCCGTCGTGGCGACGTACGGTCGTGTCGCGCCTCCTCGACGTCCAGAGAGGGCCACGTTCCCGAAACCCCGCGATGCGCATGTGTACGCTACACGTCCTGCGACTTACGCGAGACACACAACTCGAGTGCCGGAGCGGCCCAGACTACCGGAGAAGAGAAGAGCGACGTACAAGATATCGTCGGAGAGGGAGGAGGACAAGAAGAAGAGGACAGACGAGGTGAAACAGCCGGAGAAAGAGAAGCGTACCGAGAAGCGCGAGGTCAAGGAAGAACATGAGCGTGTTGACAAGAAGAAGACGATATCTGGAGAAGAAGGTTCTTTTTAAAGTTCGCTCCTTGTTCTGCATTACGTTGTTACCTTTGAGATTTTCAATTACTTTCTTTGCGATGTTTGGTTTGTTCTTTTCTTATAGGCGTCGAATGACAATGAGTGGTTTCGTTCTGTGTTCTGTGTAGAGTATAGCTAACAGGCTGATGTGGTGGTAAGTATAAAACGACTTTCAGAAAAAGCAAAACAGTCACAGAATGCCGCCACTACCGATGCGTTGATCGACCGTCTCATTGGTAAACTGGAAGATGAGGTGAAAGACGATGGACCTCCAAGGTATAGTAGTTATCAACATTTGTTATCTGTAACACGCCAAAACCGCATTTACCGTACGAGTGAGGAGAACGGACTTTCCGCGGGGTTTTAGAAAATGTCCTGTTGTCGGCTGGACGGCTGGACGGGACTGTATGACAAGAAGAGCTCCAATTTTGCGGTGAGCTTTGGCGATGCATTTTTTACGGGATGTAGGGTCCCATGTGTGGAGTCCAAAACCATAGTTAAATTTTTCCGAATGCTATTCTGTGGTCGGAAAAACGCGTGTGAAAACGTGAGCGCGAAGTTCATCACGCCATGTGCCACCTCATCGAGTGTGGTCGGTTGGTGCAGTGGATGGTGATGTTGCCTTTTGGGTGCAACGAGTGGGTTCTACGGCTCGATCCCCGTGTGGCGCCAAAGTTTTTACACATGTTGGGTCGTTATTATTAAGCGCTTGCGTGATTCTCTGTTTTTGTAGGAGGAGTGAAATCAGGATCAAACGCTGAAAGGGTCAAGCGACGACACGTCCGGGTGAAAAAGGCATTTTTGTGTTGTGTTTACTGGTATCAAAACAATTTCATGATCTGTCCCGCGAACTGTGTGTGTGTTTACGTGCATTTCCGGTATTATTGCTGATATGGTACAGTGCAAATACGATGCGTTGAGAGGTTATTCAAATGAAGGCATAAAAGGGCTACATTTACTTACTAAAAGCATTAATCGTGCACAAATTGACTCCTGTGGTCACGCAAGCACATAATAATAACGACCCGATGTGTGCAAAACCCATGGCGTAACCGGAGATGGAACCGAACAACCCACTCCGTGCGACCGAGAGGCCACATCGCTATCCACTGCGCCAGCCAATCACATTCGGTTCGGTGGTAGCATGGCGTGATGAATATCGCGATCAGGCTTTCACACGCCTTTCTTCGACCACAGAAGCACTCCTAAAAAATTGACTATGGTTTTGGACTCTCCACACGTAAGAATCCTACCTCCTGCAAGAATTGCACTGCAAAAGCTCACCGCAAGTTTGGAGGATTTCCTTGTGAGAAGTACGGTGATGTTTTCCAAATTTCTTGCGTGCATCTGTGTAGGTAAAAATGGTGGAAGGCCGTAGCGCCTCTGAGTGGGCTGATAAGGCAAAAGTGACGGCTGTAGTGGCCTTGTCGTGCTCGGAAATTTTCCTGTAAAAGGTTTGGAGCTTCAGTTATAGGCGAATCATAGCAGGACAATTTGCTAGATTTCCTAAATGAGCCGCAGAGGTCGTTCAAGTGTGCATTCGCAGGAACGGCGGTAGCTGAAAAAGTAGCGATGCAGACTAAAAACGCAATGATC
Organism: Heligmosomoides polygyrus polygyrus; assembly: GCA_947396885.1. Lineage (NCBI taxonomy): Eukaryota > Metazoa > Nematoda > Chromadorea > Rhabditida > Heligmosomidae > Heligmosomoides > Heligmosomoides polygyrus. The sequence goes on along the minus strand of OX377203.1, from coordinate 77,663,659 downwards.
ACAGAAATCCGTAAATCATACCTGCAGAATAGCACCCTTGACCCCTCCCTTGTAAGCTCGCGTCGATCTCCACTCGACAACCCAGTTGCTGCCGTCGTTGCTCTTAGTGAATCACCTAAAGTAGCCCTTCGGTTTCTTTACGAGACCTGGACGATTGTTCTACTGCTGTGACCTGGCTATAGCTGAAGTTCTAAACCTTTTGCATGGCGGTTTCCGAGCACGACAAAGCCATTTCATTCGCCACTTTGCGTTATCGGTCCGTTCTGAAGTGTTACGCCTTTTACCCGTACTTCACTTACTCAGATGCGTGCAATATATTTGAAATCCATCATCGTACTTCTCGGAGTCTCCTCCAACCTTCAATAGGTCACTGAAAAACTCGGGAAGTTCATTGACCTCCCTTGTCAGTGGTGAAACATAGTCTGTTTTAGGCGGTAGCGGTTATAGAACTGTAGACTTCAGTGTGTAGCTCTGTATGGAAGTCGATGCCTTTGGATTTCAGAGCGAAGCTTCTTATGAAGATGTTTGCGTTCTGCGATAGGAAGCTGCTGACTGAGGAAGTGCGTGAGCAGGCTGGACTTGGAAACGAGGATGATATTCCTGTTGTCGAAGACTACAAGTCACGCAGTAAGTTAGCGTGGGAGGCGAATTATGTTTGCTTTACTATTTGTTATTTGTTTGCACATAGTCTAATTGTCAAAATGCTGAGGTTTTCACGTGCGTCGCGAATTGATCCCATGTTCGTTTCACGCCTGTTCGGTCAGACACTCTGGGGCTGCCCAATAGCTAAACAGAACTTACAGCGATCTCAGTTTATCTAATTTCAAACTGGAGTTCCATCATTACTCACAAAAGGATTGAAGCCATCAAACCGAACTTATGTCATGTAATTTGGCTTAATCTATAGTATTTGCTTTGTTTATTATTTATTTCGCACAGTTTGTGTAATAAATAAATAAATAGCTGACTTGTCCTAGAGAGGTACTGAGCAAAGATTTTTTTCCAGGCTAGGGAGTGTAGGCCAGATATACATCAAAAGTACCATAACAATAATATTTTTATTATTGTTTACAATATATAGACATTTTTAGAAGTGGACAACCTCAAGAGATTTGAATAGCGCCTATCTTTGTCGTTTACCTTTTTAATATACTCCAATGTAGGACGCAGGACTACGTGTGATCGTATTCTTCTTCCAGCTTGCCCTCTCACCTACAATCCAACCACCTTGGGAGCTCTTGATCAGTTCGCTGCTTTGGGCGGGTTCAAAGACGAAGTGCAAATGGATGAATCTGACGAAGAGCAGTCGAATGAAGTGAGTGGCTTATTTTAATTTGAACTTGTGGTAGTAGTATTCCTCATTTTTTGCCTGAAGAGCCTAGACGGTGAAGGAAGCCCGTGTTCTCTTATTAAAGGAGTGAGGTCATCAATTACGATACAGACGAGGTGTTCAGGAGGTTCTTCAGGCAGTGGGTCAGCGCTCGCTTAAACTTATCCCACTGATAGGCAGTTATGACGTTTTTGCTGAGATTACAAGTCTAGCGCCACACGTGACTCGAACCTGCACCTCCTGCGGTCCGTGGGGGACTGCAAAATCCAACATACTGATATGAGGAAGGCGTTGCGCATTCCTTTTTGCAGTTGAATTATTTTTTCGGGTTTCCGAAGATTTTTCAAAGTAGGAATTTATGTGTGGGGAACATCTCTTCCTGCTGATCACTAATTGAAACCCTAATTTCTATCATCATTGCTTTCAGCGCGTGGTAGCGCAGTTGGAGTAGCCGCCGATTGTCACATGTGCGATTCAAGGCTATTTTTTCGGACTTCCCGTCCAGGCCAACCACGCCTTTCGTCCCTCCTGGTCGCGGAATTGGTACCAGTCTTGTCTGGGAGGAATATCCCACTGACTTCTTCATCGGCTGGTCACTGCAGGCCACTGGTCCAAATATGCATTAGGACTGCCAACGCCGACATTTATCTTTCTTCATTTTTTTCTCGCTTTAGCGCGCGGTAGCGCAGTCGAGGGGTGGACAGTTTGTTGTTCACACTCCGACTCGGGCCTCTTGGTTCGACTGCTGTCCAGACTGCCAAGACCTTCCATTCTCCGGGGCACTGAATTTAATTAGACTTCTCTGGGAAGGATGAAACACTGACTTGTCTATCGGCTGCCATTATACAGGTCCAATGCGCACTCAAAGGTTTCCACGACTCCACATTGGAGTAAAATGCCCCAGCATGGAATCGTGGAAAGCTTTGAGGTGGCGCACCCCAAAGGGGACTGATAAGCGCCGTGCATATCCATTATCCATTGGTTAGAAATACTTAATAAAAAATTTAAACCATTTTATTAATGGTTTTCTCCAAGCTCTTCGTCGTACGTTCTCCTCCAGTGTTCGTCTTTCTTGTATTATTTGGTAGGTTTTCGAAAATATTGGCGATTTCGTGCATCACCTGTATCATCTGTTGCCCCATTGATCATCGAATTTCTCGAGCGGGTGCCAACATCATCTCCATTCTATCGCGTGCCAGAGAGCTCCAATGGATCCACCTCGTTCGATGGACACGAAGAGCATCATATCGTTCCTTTAAGGCTTTCACAAAGAAGTCCGACCAGCGCGTTGGTGGGCGTCCTGCTGTTCTGATGACCTCCCGCGGAATCCAGTCGGTGACGACACTCGTCCAGCGGGTGTCTGCGAAGCGCATAAACCGGCCGGCCCACCTAATTTTCGGCGACCAAATTAACCCATGTGGCATCGTCTCTGATCATTTTGTACATGCCTATACGAACAGTCATGCTATTTGGGCTTTGTGTTCCGCGCGTTGCAGTAGAATTCGTGGCAAATGGAGATTGATTAAGGCCGTCATTTATCCTCCATCATCCTTTTTGCTAACCATTTATAGGAGGGGAATGTTTTTATAAGCAGAAAGGGCCTTAAAGTTTTATTTCCAAGGTTGATGACGTGAGTTCTCATATGCATTTTAGGTACTGGAGAGCCTTCGATCATTCCTATCTATTTTTCCGAGATCACCAGCTGCATGAGTGGATCGAAGGCAATGAAAATCATATGGAAGGGATGGCATAGGTCAACCACTGAATTAGTCCTTGAATTGCTTGTTGTTTTCCATTTTTCAGAGGTGATAGCAGTTTAACCTTAATAGCATGGCGCTGCAGCCCTATACAATTAAGACAATATTGCAAGTGTTCATTTCTATCGCGTGTGACCTCTTCTGATTTCTTCACTTTGTGTCTGGTAGCCCACCTTAAGTTGTCACTCTGAACTGTTTCCAACGGCCGTTCTTTTTCTGCTCGTTTCCCCGAGGGATCTCTTAGTTTGCAGTGCTCCTTCAGGACTCCATATTATCCACAGGACAAAAACGTACTGCTGTAACGTTTGCTTTTTTGTGTTGTCGAGTTTTTCTAAATATTCCACTGTATACCTTGCGTTGTCGCGACCGTGTCCCAACTTGATAGTAGCATCCAGCTTTCTTCTATTCTATCTCTTTATTCTGTTTTGTAGTCGCAGTGTTTCTCCGTAGTGTTTGTTGAATTTGTCATAACCCCGAATATTCCAGTAAATGTGTTTGTTATTTCGTTACTAGATCTACCAATGGTTATTCTTCCAACTGTTACCTGTGCGTTTTGGGTGATATACAATTATAGCGAACACATTTAGTCTTTCATTTGCAGAGCTCAGAGCTTATGAACAGTGGCGTCGTTTTCTAATCCAGCTGACTACGTCTTGAAGATGTCTGAAATCTGGGAAGGTTGGTTGTTTTATCGTTAGTTCTGATCGATAGAGGGAGTACGGCGCGGTCGTATCAGAGGGCATCTGTTCTACATCATAGACAGTTTTTCTTTTATTAAGCTGCTCAGTGGGCAAGGGCCAAGAAACTCTTCCATCCCATTAGGGTTGTTGCCATCAGATTTGTTACAGTAGCTTCTTGCGGCCACTTCGTCCTGTTATCCTGAAGCTTCGGAATGGACAACAATTAAACTCACGGATGTTAGGGGTAGAGGTAAATACTTCGTGGTGGGTATCTTTACCACGCAGACCCACGGTTCAGTCGTTGACGAATTCTGCCCCAGACGTGGATCTTTGCTATAATTGTTTGGCCATCCTCTATGCAACGAGGTTGGTAAGTGAAAGTTGGTTCATTTTAAGTGAGACCGTTCGATCGTTTCATATCTTTACAAGCCTAAAAGTGATTTGAGCGATTAAATTCGTACATCAGCCCATCAAGCGCTTCACATGAGCTGCTGCTTTTCTCGGTAGGGAAGAAAAGTAAGCTTGATTGTCCTAACGCTGATTCCGCCGATCTCCGAGATTTTCTGCACACGCACAATGATTTGCCACTCCCTTCCGGTAACCTTAACCTTGAAAATAGGAGCTTTTCGGAGGTGACACTTCTTGGACATAAACTGTAGGTCAGGAGAGTGCCGACTCAGTAAAGATGCAAGATGCAAACCCATTCACCGTGGTCACGGAACAATTCGAAGGCAAAGGCAAGGCCTTTTCGTACGCCCTGTATAAGTGCTTGCAGATTCAGCAGCCACAAGAAAAGGGAACGGGAATTGCAAGTGGTCAAAGGTTAGGGCGGTTACCTCTACGTTGACGGATGTTGTCTGACATGCTAGGGGAACTAGTCTGTAGGACAAACAAGGTGCATCCGGCTTACAAAAATGGCATAAAGGCAAAGTCGATGGGTAAGAGAAGCAGGAAGTTCGAGGTCTGGTGGAAAAATCGAAATAAGGAGCTGGCATGGCAGGGAACAGACTTTTTCCTGCAACCACTCCAAACAGTGATTTCTTTTGTAACTGCTGTCTTCCTTGTTCCAGTCAGGTGCAACGTCCCCGCTGTTAATAATATCAACATTTAAGGACCATTCGTTTGGTGTAGGTCTTATCTCAAAGTGGAGTGAATAGTAAGCCAAATAGAAACACACCCGTTGCTGGTGGTTGGTGTACGAATTCGATGCTTCGAGCCACGCTTAGTGTTCAAAAGACGAAAGTACGGTTGAAACATCATATCCCGTATCCGATTCGAAGAAAATTCAGTTATCTGAGTCATCTGTAAATCTGTTCTAGTGAAGGTCACCCTTATCTGAATTATTACAGAATCTAGGCTTTTCAAAAATGCCATTATCCGCCTAGTCCACTTATCCAGAGTTTCAAAAAAGTGACGGATAAGAACTGTTTGAGCCGACGTGGACCCAGTGTGTAGTAAAGAACGCTTTTCAAGCTTTGCGCAAACGAGCCCGATCCGCAGAGAACAGCATCGACGTCAAATTGGTATCACTCAACAAGCTAAATTCACAGTCAGGTATGTTCTTTCTAGTTTCTAACTCGGCCAGGGAAAATCACATAGAGCTGGAATATGCTGAATTCTTATCGGCAGGGGTTTGGGTTTCATGGTTTCATGGCTTCAAAGTATGTTGATGCAGCACTCTTCGTGATGTAACGGCATGATCTACGATTTTTGTTATGTTTAAAACTCCGTTCAATCTTCTTAAATTCAGGTCGACTTGACAGTGATGAGAAATCGATTTCTGCCCGACAAGCTCTGTTCGACACCTTGTCACAGGAGATAGAAGGATTGCTGACCAAACTGACTCATGTGAACGATGAGGTATGTGTTTTGAAGTGTAAGCAATGGCGATATCCGATATGTATAGCGATATGAGGGAGTGAGATAGCTCGGTCGCCCGTAGACAGTAGATGTTTGCCGTAGGGAGAGGGACATGCATTTACACAGTCAAAGAGTTTCTCTATCAGAACTTTCAGTTCTTTCGGATTCGATGAGTTAGATCAGATCTCCACAACAGGAGTCAGGTTCTGTGTTTCACAGCGCACTAAATTGATAAAAAGGTAGAGGTCGAACGCTGCCAAAGTTGTTCTTTGTGGATATGCGACATGCGGAATGGTGTAGTTTGTGACGCTGTATTCGTAAACATGAAACTGGCATGACTAAAACCCAGCTAACCAGGGAAGGGTCCCAAGAGCATGCCAGACCGGCATTATTTATGTATTTATTCCTGCGCCATGAGGGCGTCTTAAACAACAGCAGAAAGCTAGCAACTTAGCACTATGTAGAAAATTGATGGACGTAGAGTAAAAAAAAAACAGGAGTAGGTAAACATTATATTGAGAACTGATTCACCAGTAAGGAGAAGTGGGTTGGGGTGCGCATGAAGCACTTAGCAAACGAAGTAATAAGGGAAGACGGATGACGTTGGAGAACGCCACTCACTACGAGCGGCAGGGCGTGCGCAGAGAATCTGAAAACTGGACCCTCGGACGCCTGGTACCCCTAACCATTCAGCTTTCAACACTCAAACTGTGTTGTTGTCCAAGCTAATATTCCTAATAGAAATGTACTTCTTACGAACTAGTCTGCTCTTCTAGATTCAGAGTATTGGATGTCAACCCCCGCTTTGAGAGAGGCAAACAGAACCACAAAAATGAAGTTGAAATAACCGGTCAGCACGGAAACAAGCAGACATTCAGGAAAGCTGTAGAAAGCAAAAACATATTAATATGGATGGTGAACAAGAATTGAAGCATAACCGAAAAAGCAGAAGTCTGGATTTAGTTCCAATCACTGGCCGCCTCGAACTGGGAAATGAATTCGAACTCGTAGTGCTCGCTCTAGATGAAGAAACGTCGTTCTGAACGAAAATCCGTAGTCCGTTTCAAAATTCTAGTGAAAATCTGTAATCAGTAGTCATTTAACCCCTCACCATGAAACGGTACAAGCTGCCAACTCAAAACAGGATGTAATCAGCAATAAACTAACCTAGAAAACGTTTGCTGCACTTTTCTAAGCCTGTACTTTTGTTACCTAGTGAACGTACTCCAGACCTGGGAGCAATATTAACATGAAGGACCTATGTATCGTATGGGTTTGGCGCCCAAGACTCTTGTATGGATTCGCTCCCTTTTGTGGCTGCTCCCCGCGGGCTCGGCTAAGGGTTGTGAGCGCGGCCCCAACTTTCCTTCTGTGAAGTTTGGATTATTCCCAAATTTGCCGTCGCTCCAATTGCCGATAAGCCTCGTGAAGCTCGTCTAATATATATGGCCATGTTCTTCGTGCGAATGGTGACACCGTTCGGAAGATTGGCCTCAACATAGATGTGCCGAGAAAACGGCATAAAGGACGGCCTAGGCAACGCTGGTTTGATACGTTGCACATGGACTTAAAGGGCCTGTTCATGCTCCGCGACGGGAGCGACGGCAGCGACACGAGCGATAAAGCGAAGCATGCCAGGCTTCAATTTAAAAAAGTTTCTTTGTGCGGCTCTGCAGTACACATCCTGCCCTCTAACTCGGTAAATTAAGGACTTTTTGAAAATAGAACACACCTACTGCTTAAAAGGTATGTATTCTCACAGCGTTGTTCATTTCTCCCGTTGAGACATACACCTAAGACCCTTTCCATGGAAGAGTAGCTAAGCTGATCATTTATGGGCTACCTTACTAGTAATGCTTAAGCTATATGCTGACCCAAAAGGTTTTTCTATGTTTCGTTTCATTGTTCATCAATTTTTCGTATTCGGAGTGTTAAAACATTATAGCTGTACTAGTATTCGCTTCATTTTCTTCTCAGATGAACGATGTAGTTGGCGCGCAAAGCTCAGCGGGATGGGCCATGAATCCTGCGGTGCAACATACCCTCCGAAGGCACCGGGAAATTCTGCGCGACTACGGGACTGAGTTCCGCAGGGCCCGCGACAATGTCCAGCAGCAGCTTCAGAGGTTTGTTCCGTTCGTTGTTTTGACGTCCGTAAAAAGAGCAGAATCCCGAGCTGTGGCGTTTCAGAGAGTCCCTTCTCTCAGGCGGAGTCAGCGGATCCGGTCAAGAGGGTTCGTGTCTGAACAACCGCGTTAAAGGATCGGACATGTTCCTGAAGGAGAACGAGCACATCAACAGCTGCGATCGACTTCTCGACGAACAAATGAAGTGACTACTCGGATCTGCGTGTTGTTCAATAGTTCGTGTATACGGCGGCTAATTTGGGCTTGTATTTCAGCATAGCAATGGCGACCAAGGAGAACCTGCAGCGACAAGGGATGAGTTTGAGAGGAATTGGGAAGAAAATGGACACCATGGCCAGTGAGTTGTTGCTTTGCTATGCACGTAGAGATTTAGCCTTGGTGATGTAAAATATTAGGAAGGTGTACTGTACTGTAATGAAAGTTCTCGCCGTTGTTGACTTCTAACATTAGGTGATCATAGCTTCGTTTGTAGTCAACTATATCAGGCAGAGGTAAAAACTGTTACACCTGGTGAATCGCTGCCAATGAATCCCAAAACAATACTTTTAAAATAAGACGTACACAGCGTGAAAATTCGTAAAAAAATCAACGAACAGTAATAACAAACTGCGTGACCGAAACACTGACTCAGCGACCCAGCTGAAAAAGAAGCAGCAGAAAACTGGACAAGATGGTCAAAGAATAGAGGGAAAAATTATGATTAAGAACAGAAAGGCAGTTCCTTACCATTATAGTTCATGAACTATTGGAAGGCATTTTTGCGCTTCTCTTGAGCACGGTGAGAATCCCCCCCCCCCTCCCCTCCCCGAAAGCAATCCAAGAAATAGACACAAACAACGCTGTGAAAGTTACATAAAGGAGGAGCACACAAAATCGAAAATGGCTTTTGATTCCAAATCCTGCAACCTTTGTGCGGATGAATTGAGCAATGCGTTATTTGTTGTTAAGGGTGGTAACTTCCTATTTATCAGAGCAGGTTACTTTTCGAAAAGTGCTCGTTCTTGTGCCAATAAAAGTGAACCCAGAGGTTTCGTTGGCACATCCATTTGTCGAGGCGAGAGATCCGACTAAGTGAACTTCATTCCTTTTTATGTGCACGGAGGCGTCACACAGGATACTTTTTCTCAAGCTAAATTAAGGGAACACTGCTTAGGCCTTCCTCCTTGCCTTTCCTTCTGTACCATCGTCAGTTCTAAACAACGCTTTCTGTATTTTAAGGTTCTCTATCTCTACTTCAAAATGTTCTTACTTACCATACTGCTGACTTAACTAGCATACTAGCACCTAAATTTGGATTTAATTCTGAATTTTTATATTTCACTTCTCTGCATCTAGATTTTGATTTACTTCATGTTTCCGAGCTTGAAGGCATAAAGCACCATGACCCCTATGAATTGGGTTTTTCTACTGTCACAGAAAGTAGAAACCTGAAAAAATGGCCGGGATATTCAAGACACTAAAACGGCGAGAACTTTCCATTTCCCTACAACCTGATGTTTCACTAACGGTTGGCGGTTGATAAACTAGCAGTGGTCGCTAGCTTTAGAAATGAAGGTCAATTAGAAAAGAAAAGCGACAATGAGCTACCATCTCAGATCCTATAAAAGATTCCTAAACATTTGCGATCAAAGGATTGAAAAACGATCAGACTGCAGCACATGTTTTTGTTTCTGCCTACTGTTTGTTAAAGGCGCACAACTTGTGCAATAAGTGAACGAATGAATGATTGAATGAATGGGCTGAAGTTGTCAGTTTAGTCCTACCTCAATTATGTGAGCAGTTTCGGCTCGTTTTGACATTAAAAACTTGATTTTGATGAAGGGCTTGTTTTTGTGGCGAGACCTTATTTGATGCTGTTTAGAGAAGTACCCGATGATCAACAATGTGATGCAGAAGATCCAGTACAAAAAGAGGAAAGATGCTATAATCCTTGCGGCCGTGATCACATGCTGTCTATTGTTTGTGTTCTTCTATCTTAAGAACTGAACGTGTGCCCTCCTCTCTCTCATTCTCATGCAATCTACATTGATGCAGTAGTGTGTCGCCTGCGTTCCGCTTCGATGTTTGAGGTGCTTAGGGTGGTTGAAAAGCCTCTTCAAAAGTCTGCGCGAGAAGAGAAATGTTAAAAATCCGAGAAGTTTTCACAGCTCTTCTGAAGAGCCGGGGATGGATCCCGAAAGAAGGGTTCCTAGCAACTTCGTTCAATGCAATTCACTCGGAAAAGCACAGCATTAAAGAAGTGATCAGCGCAGGTGACGCATTATGTGGTTTACGGTTGGTGGTGTAAATTATGGCATTCTGGGGCCAGATTCATCAACGACTCACAGCAATGTAACGGTGAAAATACTGCCGGAATCCTTGGTAACGTGGCTTATCAGTGAAACATTTCACCATATCGCTTGTTGATAAGCCGCGCTATCAGGGGTTTCGGCAGTACTTTCACCGCTAGATTGCTGTAAGTCGCTGATGAACCTGGCCCCTGGTAATGCTTCTTGTATAGGGATGTTGCCGATTTCTTGTTGCCTTTCTGTATCTGGACAGCGTTCTATCGGAGCACTGTCCGTCTCCTCCGCTGTCTTTGCGAAAGTGTTTCATTTGAGTGAGTGAGCTTGATCGTCTCTAATGGTGATGATGATTATGAAGTAGTGCTGACGACGTATTTTTCGCTGATAATCCTCAATGTGCTAGCTCAAATGAACCAAGGGTTCCTGTATGCTATTGTTAATCGGTTAAGGTGATACTATGGCTTTGTCGATAGCAGAATGTGTCTAACATAAGCATCCGTATGTTGATTGTTCATGTGGTTTCGGTTTTCTATTTGTCTGTGATACGGCCGATATGGTGATGAAGGGATCACTGAGGTGAACTTCCCTACTTATTGTGCATTCTCAGTGTCTGTTGCACAACTCAGCGTGACGGAGAGCCTGGAGAAGCTGTTTGTGGCCTTCGCCGCGTTGATGCTGTGCTACATTGGAGCATAGATTGTTCTATCATTTTTCGGATGATAAAGGTTTCTATAAGATGTGTGGTATTTTCTCATTTATTTGGTTGGTCAATCCCCAACTTTGGAAGCGTTTCGTGTGAACTTCATGTGGATTTTTCTTCGCCCCATATACCATTTTCACCTTTAGTTGGACACCTTTTGGAGCGGGCATTTTATTTTAAGCCAGGCACATTTCACTTTTTTAAACGGGACGTCTTTTAAGCGGCAAATAACATCTGAAATCAAGATAGGCAGTTTATAACAAAGACAAGAGCAACTTTTGCTTCAAGAAGATTTGGGTGCAGGTCTAGAGAAATGTGGCTACCGTGTATCTCTTTCAATATGGCAGTTTTCCGTAGCGGAAACAGGCTTAGATATCAGTTGTAGTATCCATTTTGCGAGAGATTTTTTTTATTTTTAGAGTTTTGGAACAAGTTATCCCGAAGTTGACCGATTTTTTTCTAAAAATAGGAGGATAGTATCTCCTTCTAGACCTAAACTCACATTCAGCGTGACTGACGAAGAAATCTACACTTTGAATGGGCGTAGGATTTCTATTCCCTATTCACTTGGCCAAGACAGTGTCTTAGGTGCATTCCAAAATGTTCGTATGCAAAGAGTTAGTGGTGTGAAAGGAGTGCGTCGTGCACTCGTATAGGGGTGACTTTTACTAGATCAGATTTTTAGAAAATTCAGATAGCTGATTTTGATCAAAATCTGATGTGCTACTCAGTTCAGATATTCGAAGTGAGGTCGGAAGATAAATAAATTATTTGGATCACTCGGAAATCCTTCTTGTTAAGGCTATCTTTATTTGAATCATCCCAAGATCCAGGGCTTCTCAAAAATGACGTTATTTGCATAATCCTTTTGATTAGATTTGAAAAATGACGATTTTAGAATTATCCGAATCGGTGTCGGATTCAATGTCTACTAATTATAGAGTTGTCTCTTTGTGGAATAACTACGCCTGACTTACAATAACGCAGCTTCATTGCTTCTAAAGTGGAGGTGCTCAGGAAGTTTGATGAGGGGAAGGGTGAACATATCACGATAGAAGGAGAGAGTGGCGGCCATTTTATATGCCTCGCTGATCATACTGTTCCCGTAACGCCCGCCATTAGCCAGGAGCAAAGGGGCTGGCCTCTTAAATCCGTCTAGAGATTTCATAGACGCACCTTTGAAATCCTATAAACGCAATTGCTCGCCCTAGATATGGTCCTTCGGCCGTTCATATGTCCGTCGATTCTCAACTCAGATCTCGCCAATCTGGCCTCGGAATGTCGAAAACTGTTAGCTGCAGGTGAGCTGATACGTCTCCCTGAAACATCGCACCGTACACCACTGAAGTGCCGATTCCTAGGTGCTGACTGGCTGCATCTGGATGTGATGGACGGGCACTTCGTTCCAAATCTGACATTCGGCCATCCACTCGTCGAATCACTGCGGAAGGATCTCGGACCGGAACCGTATTTTGATGTCCATCTTATGGTTAGTGTCATGCTTTCCATAAGGCGCCGTTCAGATCAGCATCGCGGTGCGACGCGCTGAAATGGCATGTAGCCATATCGATCGGGCAGCTCGAATAATCGGGAAATTATCATTTTCTCGTCACGCCGTGATAGAGCTCTGAACGTCCCCTTATACCTCATTTCTGAACTGAGGTGAGATTCACACATTATTTAAAACCACATTTTTCGGATGATTTGCTTCGTATTGCCCTCGTTCGCACTCCTTGAATAGATTTTCGAGTCAGACTGCACGCTTTTCTTTCTAGAAAATTTTCCATTTGAAATCAAACTGAAGATGCCAAATAAAGCAGCGTCTTCCAGAGATTCAAAGCTTAAAATAATTTTTTGTGCAAGAAAAAATATGTTGTGACTTTAATCAAAATTTTCAATTCACCTGCTCAAGAAGTGAACAAGTGTGGTCTGAAGTTTTATTTTTCACAAAAATAAAATTTTTATGAACTTTTTATTAACTACTAAAAATACTGTTTTTTAAACTACAAGCAAGCAGCAGATTTTTAGAACTAAAACGAGAGATTACGCTGCGCACTGGTTCAGGACGTCGTGATTTTTCCTTGGTGGCAAACATTCCGTTTACACGTTTGGGAACAGTATGTGCAACAAAACAACTAAAAACACATCTCTTCACTTTGCTATTTCAAGTAAGCAGCGTTTGCACTATCAAGCGAATAAAAGCTGGACATGTGCTTGGCGCGACCACTTATTTTAATGCGCTAAAAAATTTTGGCCTGCTCTTCAAAACAAGCTCTAAAGCATTATTTTTCCTTGGAAAATGTAATTTTCGTAGAATTTCAAAGAGTATGTTCACTTTTTGTGACAGGTGAGTAAAAAAATTTGAAAGATTTGAAAGAAAGTCATATCCCCTTGGACAAAAAATCATTTTAGGCTTCATAAAAAAAGAGTGAAGATGTCTGGTTTTACCTGAAAGACGCTAGTTTGATTTGAAAGATTCTAATTTTGATTTCAAATGCGTCAGGTTGTTTTGAAAATTGTAAAGTTATTATAAAATTTGATTTGTGAAGTCTACAACCTGAAAATGCTATAAATGGTTTGTCCAGGTTGCCGACCCCGGCCGATGGGTAAAACCTATGGCTGCTGCTGGAGCGTCCCAATTCGTTTTCCATTGGGAGGCTGCACATGAGAAGGGAGGTGATTCGGAGGTCTTTTCCGTTATCCAACAGGTATTTATTTTCCAGTCGCTTCCAGATTACTCCTCCAATTTCGCTTCTTTTGCGATTTTTCTATGGCATTTACTCATTTAATTAGCTGTGCGGTAGCTGAGGTAGTAGGTTTGCAAGCATCATAGCTGAGACTAACAGGCAGTAGCTGGTTTTCGAGGGAAATTTTCCGGTTAAGCTGACATTTAGTATGCTATGAGAAGGTTCGATTTCATATTTCTTTCAAGATCAAGGATGCTAAGATGAAAGTTGGATTCGCCATCAAGCCGAAAACACCTGTGGAAAAAGTGCTGCAGTGAGTTTTGAATTTTGTCGCTCTTCTTTGCTGTCATCTGAACTTTTGTCGTGCGCTGTAGAGTAAAAATCAGTGCTGTCCGAAGATAAGATGATAGATCTAAGATCAGTCCTATTGGGAGGGTGGGGGGGGGGGGGAGGGGTTGAGATTAGCACTAATAAAAAGCTGATTGAACACACAAAAGTGGAGAGAAAATTGAAGAAAAAAAACTGCTCGTGAGCTAGCTAAGCGCTTTGTTTGTGTATAATGGTTTTCCTGCCGTTTTCAATCAAATGAATGGATGTACCTCACCTCTCTAACCATAGATCCTTCAAACGTTCGCATTCAATTCATCTATCTCTATTTTAATAATATTTCGAGTTTTGGGCCTGGTTAGGGGCATTTGGTAAAGGATAATACGACGGCGTACGGCGTTACTCAATTCCTTTTGGTATGCGCCGCGCATTCTACTTTTACGGGATGTCGTGGAGGCGATTTGAACGGGTATTCGGCCTTACAATGACTTGCGGTGGTCACCCGATGAGCAAGTCAGCGCTTTATCCTTCCCAGAAAAATCTGGTACCCAATCTCTGCTCATAATTCGCGGCGGGAGAGGCGGGAGCGATTGATCAGCCGAGCAAATCATACGTATCGATTTTTGCCTGGCGATCGCTCGGCAGAAATTGATACGCATGATTTGCCCGGCCGACTAAACAGTCCCGTCGTTTCCGTCGCAAAGTATAAACATGCTCTGACCTCGGAGCAGCGAAGGATGTCGTTAGCCTGGAGGGATCCGAACCAAGAAACTCGATTGCACGCAACAGTTGACATCTCTCCGGAATTGCTGGCATATTTTCTTGGCAATGGTCACCCGACTAGTATTGTGTAAGCTCTTTTATATACAATTTCACTTCAATTTTCGCTCAAAATAGGGTGCATTTTAAAGTGAAACCGGGCACCTTTAGAAATAAATTTGGCACTTTTCAGACAAAGTTAGATGTGCCTAAATTTCAAGCAGACATTGTTTAATGGAGTTATGGTTATATATTTTTGAAATTGTTTTGTTAAAATCCACCTTTGCAGAAAATGGTATGCATATATAGTAGGATTTGGAGATTTCAGGTTCGCCGACAAAATCGATATGGCGTTAATTATGACCGTGGAGCCTGGATTTGGTGGCCAGAAATTTATGGCTGATATGATGGACAAGGCAGCACACTTCTTCTACAAAATAAATTGCGTTCAGTCTCATGTATAGAGACCTAGTTTAGGTTCGGACGTTGAGAAAAGCCTACCCTGAAATGAATATCCAAGTTGATGGTGGTATTTCTACCGGGAACATTCAGGTCAGCTCTCTTAAACTCTTAATTTCTACAAGAAGGTTCAGTACTACTATGAGTACACAGTACACATCATATATTAGCTCCAATAGGCGGATGGCTCGAGAATTCTTTGAGTTGATCTACTGACCAAAGCCAGAGCATGAGGCACGGATAGGTTAGAGAGGAATAGAGAAAGAGGGCTCGTGAAGATAAAGGGTTCTGCTCGGGAAATCAGAGAAGACCATATTCTGACTGTTGATATAGGGTACGTTCTGAGATGAGTATGGGTGCACCACAGTCGGACGAGGTGGCAGCTGTCGCGTGCACCCGAGACCGGGTTCCTGGTTCGAATTTCCTGCCCAGGCCAACTAGCCGGGATATGTGAATTGGTACCAGACTCATTTGGGAAGGAAAAGCGCCGACTTGTCCATCGGCTGGCCACAGCAAGTCATTGTATGGCCAAATACGCAGTCAAATCGCCTCCCGTAGAAGTAGAATATGTGGTGCGTCCCAGAAGGGATTGAGTAACGCCGTCCTTTAGCCTTTTATCCTAATCTGAGATAAGGCGATGTTTACTCGGTAAGGCCTGAGTTATACTCCCCCGGGAGCATCCGCGGAAGGGCGGGAATCGCGCCGAGACTCCTCACCTGGCCAATCGCCGCGCCTCGCCACGCCCGCCTCCGCCGTGCACCATTGGTCCGCGAACGTTCCGCGGATGCTCCCGCGGGAGTATAACAGAGGCCTAAGGTTGGTCCTAAAGTTCGTGACAACAGAGAACCGACGACGAGAAACGGAAGGGCGCAAGGACGACATCAAGAGAGGTTTCGCCGTTGTCAACGCTGCGGCAGAAGACACCCTTTACAGGATGAGTTGCCTTTAAACGTGCAAAGACAAAAGTACGAACAGTTTTCGGAGGCTCTAGGACCTTATTCTAATGCCCAGTGAACTTGCTGGTGCCGCGGAAAAGTAGGGGCAGGAAAAGCGACTTGATTCTGCACTTATTCACCACCGTGCACGAGGTCGGATGCAACAATATCGTGACATATAGTAGTCCTGAAGACATTGGTTCATTGTCGCTTCCCGATTTGGGACGAGTTGTCTGCTGGTACCTGCTATGCACCAACGCCATGGGCTGGCGCATATCAGGTGACTGAAGAATCCGGAAGCAAGCGAGACTTCGCTTTTAGCATTTTAGGTGGAAAATGGCAATCGAAAAGAACTTCGAGCGCTCTTCTTCGTACCAGGAAGTTCATCAGGTCATTATTACTGCTTGAAAGACCGAAAAATGCATGGTCTGCATCGGAGTACATGATCGCATCAGCGCGTGAAAACTCGTCCGTACTTTTTATGGACGTTTAATCAGAAATGATTGGTACAGCTGGGAATCATAACAGCGGCTTCTACGAGTGCGCAGGATTAAGTGTTAAGTGGAAGGGGAAGAGGACTGCTATGTTCTCGCTCTCATCGCGAATGGGACACTTTTCAAATGAAATTGGACACTTCTAAGCAAACTTGAGGTTTTTGAAGTCACACTGAACCTTCTCCAGCTTCTCTCTTCATAGAACCTCGGTATTTGTATAAACTGATGTTAGGATATATCCTGTGCCTCTCGAGGTTTTTATGGTGGATCTTTACTTCCAGATGGCCTTACGTTTTTTTTTCGTTCATCTTCTTCAAAAGCGAGGTGCAAGTGTTATAAACTGTATCCCCACTCTAGCGGTTCCGCCTTCCTAGAAAGAGCGCTACCAAAAGACCCTATTCAAAGAGGGATAAACTCACGCTCGATGCACCTTAAGAGTGTCAGTAAATAAAGATGCACCATTAAAAAATGAAGTGGAAATTAAGCTCCACCATAAAAACCTCGATAGACACAGGACATATACTAACATCAAACTGAACGTTTTCTAAGTAGAAATGACGTGTCCCACATATTAAATTGGACACTCTCCGAGAAGGTTAGAGTCATTTTTGTCCAAGAAAATTTAGTGTGACTACCTTTGAAACTTTCCAATTCATCTGAGTGGGGCTAAGTGGGGACATTGATTGAAATTTGGTAAAATTTTAATTTTTTCAAAGGAAAGTAACGTTTCGAGGCTTTTTTAATGTGCAGGAATGCAGTGATGTTTTAGTGCTAAAGGATGGGTTCGAGCCACACTTGTCGAGAATGTCGCGGTGTAGTTTGTATGGAATCACACTTGTTGACGATTGTAGAGAGCATCTTCATTTCACTGATTTAACAGAGCTGCATTTACACTATCAATCAATTTGAAATTGCAACCAGCTGGAAGAGTACCTGGCGCGATATCTTCGTTGAACAAACTGGAGAATTGCTGCCTTTCCGTATACTAGAAATCACACATATCTTCCTTTCACTCTTTCAAGTAAGATATACATATGTACACTATCATTCAATCTAAAATCGCAACGAGCTAGACGAGTGCTTGGCGCGATCTCTTCTTTCGACAAGCTAGAGAATTGCTGCCTTTCCGCATCGTAGAATTACATTAAACCAAAAATTTTCCTTGAAAAATGAACATATTGTAAAATTTCAAAACAGCTAGAATTGGTCTAATGCTTCTGTGCCACGCAGGTTTGTTACGGTGGAGCAACCTTATTCGGCCTGACGTTTCGACAACTTCGACGTTTTCAAAGGCCTGAAAGAAGTTCGAAACCACACAAGATATGATAGCCGACGGGGGTCTGCGCAAATGAAATCTAAAATTTCGTAAATCGTAATTACGGAAAACCGTCGTAAATCGTAAATCGTAAGAGTCACCTGGCCTGTAGTGCAGTACATCTAAATTTCTAGAGAGTTTTTTCTGCTAATGTTCTCAGCTGAACAATTTCCTTACCAAACTATTTCCATTTTTCGCGTCTTCTTGCTAGTAAGACATCTTTCAATTCAAATTTTACACTTTTCAGGAAAGTCGAAACAACTGTAGATTCAAAAACTTTACCTTAGCCTATGCAGTATATTCCAACAATAAGCCTGCATCGTTTGAATGTTCATTGAACTCCTAACTTACTACCAATATTTGGCTCCACCACTGACCAATGCGGCGAAAACAGAAAGTGCACATGTTGTGATCCAACAAACATACTGAGTCATACGACAGGATTGGGCTATGCGTAGTGGGTGAACGTATGACGCAATCCTGTCGTGTGACGCACCAAGACATCTCCGCTTTTCTGCAGTTTCAAATTAGCCCACGGACATTCCCATAGCAGACGGATAAGAGAGTTTTGGCCGCCGAAACAGTATGACCATATTTCTTGGACATCTTTTGTAGTCGCTTTAAAATGGGAAGGTTAACGTATTCCTTGAGGTAACCTTCTTGAGGAATTTTTAATTTGATTCTATAGACGAGACAGTTTTGATTTAGAAGGTATCTGGACTAATTTAAAAGGAAGTTCAGTTTCAATAGTTTAGTAAGTCCCATTTGAGTTCTGAGTTGGAAAGAACGCAGTTTAAATTAAAACAGGTTCAGTTTGAGTTTGCAAAAGTCCATTTTAAACGCAGCAGGTGAAAACGATAAATAGACCGTTGCAAGAAGTTTAAGGTTACACACCCATAGAGAAGATATCAGGTAATAACCACAACGCGATATTCGAGTTCAGAAGATCTCCTAAATGTGGAGAGATTCCAGAAAAGGAGTTTTGTAACATTAAAAGTGCTCTCAAGTTCTGAACCGTCGATCGACAATATCATCAGTCGCGATGACCTAAACCAATCCAGAGTGCCGGTTTGCAAGTTTGCCTGCACTCGTCCGATTTCAAAAACTAAATTATTGCACTGTTGTTTAATAAATCTACACTCGCTCGGGCTACCCTTCGCCAGTTATGTAAGGAACCTTTGCTCTCCGGGAGTCTGCAGGATCCTAAATGGATCAGATAGGGTGAGTACGATGAACTCAATCACACAAAAAAATGGAGCAGCAGTCCAAAGTTTTCAAAACCAGTTCGAACTTTTCCTGAAATGCTACGTGCTCGGTATTACCGCATTTTGAATATGAATTGGCTCCGACCTATGAAGTACAATGCTAACCGATAAAAACGTCAGTGGTTTATTCTTTCCACCTGAGTGTAGCAACTTTCTAGATTTCGCCTCCAATCATAAATGATGTTTGATCGTGGATTTGCGTCAATTCTATCCGTTAGGGTTAGCGTGCATCTATTATAAAGAAAATTGACTAGACCTCATTACTAAAGACGACGTGGATAAAGAATACTCGTCTCTCTAGGAAACTGGTAAGTCGGATTCGAGAAGCGTGCTCACAGGATGTCTTCTGCCCCAGTTACACAATGGAACACCAAAAACAACTCTAAAGGGAAGTGGTAATGAGCTATGAGAGGAGACCGTTAGAGTGGGCATATTTTTATAACCAGGTTTACATAAATTTGAGTGTCAGTGGGGCCGCATTCATTAACGACTCACGTAACTTTAACGGAGAATTGTAAGCTTATCAAGCGATATGGTGCGATATCGCTTGATAAGCTTACAATTCTTCGTTGAAGTTGAGTAAGTCGTTGATGAATCCGGCCCCTGGTTGCTGACCAAAGATCACATTTACGAAAATTTACGATTTACTACCCGAAATGTCGTAAATCGTAAATCGTAAAAAATTTGCCAGAAATTGCCGTAAATCGTAAAATCGTAAATCTTAAATCGTATTTACGTACACCCCTGTAGCCGGACATGAAATGCTTCGAAACAGTTTTTTACTTATTGTTAAGTTTTAAAAATTTCAAAGAAAGTCATACCATTGGATTTTTCTTGGATAAAAATTGGTTCTAACCTCGGGACGTCTGAAGTTTAGTCTAGAGATACCCGTTTCGAGGTGATAGCTGACGAGGTGTGTTCCAGATTCCAGCAGAGGCTGGTGCGAATGCAATCGTCTCCGGCACGGGCATCATCAAGGCGCCCTGTCAGAAGACGGCCATCACGCAGCTCCGCGATGCTGTTCAGGCAGCCATCGGCAAGGCTCAGTAGCGCTGCCTTTCACCAGTAGTTAGAATAGAGCATTCCGTGAAGAGATTCAGGATATAACTGCGAAATTCGTCAGGTAAAAGACTAACAATGTCTGTGATGGTCGATTTTAGGTCGCGTAATCATCATGTCTAGCCTCATCGATTGTCGTCTTTTGTCGTTATGTTGTGGGTGATGATGTGATAGCGTTGTGAACACTAGGATACTCTAATAAACACATGAGGCGACGTTCGTGCTTACCGGCTGGAAACGATGTCCGCTCAGGTAGTGTTGAAAAAAATATGGAATTATGGAATTACACAGGAAAGCAGTACTCTTGTATGATGAAACCATGGTCATGTGCGATTCTTCGGCCCTTCAGATTACTTTCCATCATACAGTCGCATTCACCTTTTCTGGGAGCATTGCAGCGCCGTCCGAGGAGGCGCCAGCTATCGCGTGCGTATCGGTCCAGGGTTCTTGGTTCGGGACCCTCCCAGGCCTATCGGACCTTCCGTACCTACGGGCTCGGCGATTTGGTACGAGAGCTGCCGCGGAAGAACGGAGCACTAATCTGTCCACCAGCTGATCAGTACCATTCATTGTATAGACTAAATACGCCTTCAAGTTGCCTCTACTATATCACATAGAAGTATTAGGTTGTTGCACATGAAATGGCCGATTTCGCTATCTCAATTTCTGGTCGCAATTTTTCGTGGCTACGAATGTTCCAATGGCTGGACAAGAATGTCCCAAGGAGATGCCGAAACCAAGTCTTCATCCAAAGAAGACCATGGTGACCGTATGGCGAACAATGGCTGGTGAAGTCCATAAGAAGTTCCTGAAGACTGAAGAGACTATCACAGCGCCGAAGTACTGGGCCGAAATCGAAGTGATGCACCAGAAGTTGATTGAAAAACAGTCGGCTTTGGTCAATCGAAGAGGCGCCATCCTACTGCATGACAACGCGCCTCCGCACGCTTCAAAAATTGTTGTCCAGAAACCGTATGAGTTGGGATACAGAACTCTGCCACATCCAGCATATTCACCAGATCTGTCCCCTATCGATTACCATTTCTTCAAACATTTAGATCGTCATGTGAAGGCTAGAAAATTCAGAAACCAAGATTATGTCGAAAATGACTTCTTACGTTCTCTTAATTCTCGTAGTTCTGATTTTTGCAAAAACGGGATGTCTAGGCTATTCCCGCGTTAAAAATGGTGTATTAATTGTAATGGTGCTTATTTCGATCAATAACATTGCGTTCAAGGTTGACTGACGCCGAGCTCTGTCTTTTTATAGAAACACATGGACTATGTGGCAGAAGTGAGCAATCTAAGGGAGGCACCTATGTAGCAAAGTAGCGTACATTAAAGGGTGGAGACAGAGAGAACAGGAGAGACACAGCTGAGTTGCAAAAAAGTGCCCCAGCAGCTTTTTTTTCTTCAAACCTGGTTAAAAGGATGATTGAATAATGATGTTGAAAATCCCAGTTTCTTGGGATGATTAAGATAAGGATAAGTTCTAACAAGAAGAAGGGTTTTCGAATGATCCAAATAATTGATGGACCATTCGAAAACCTTCGCATCTTCGCATCTCACATAGGACATCCGAATCGGATAGGACGCCTGATTTCTGATCAAAAGTCACCTAAATTATCAAGAAAAAATCCGATCTGGTGAAAGTCACCCCTATCTGAGTACTTTAAGATCCACATTTTTCAAAAATCCAATTGTTCGCGCAATCCTGTTGACCATGGTTTGAAAAAATGGCGGATCCGAATTATCCTTATCTTTCTTCTGACCGGTTCTGCGTTATATCATGTTACTATACCCACTTGTAAATCATAGTGTTCTGACCTAAACCCCAACCAATACAGGCCCTTTGTCCCCTGGATTACGAAAATCTGTCAGTATTATCGTGTTGGGCGCGTATAGCGCAGTCGGAGGAGGCGCGACTGTCGCGTGCACCCGATACCAGGTTCCTGGTTCGGATTTCCCGCCCAGGCCAACCAAGCCTTCCATCCCTCCGGGGTCGGTGAATTGGTACCAGACTTGTCTGGGAAGGATAAAGCGCTGACTTGTTCATCGGCTGGCCACCGCAAGTCATTGTATGGCCAAATATGCATTCATGTCGCCTCCACGACATCCCGTAGAAGTAGAATGCGCTGGCGCATCCCAGAAGGGATTGAGTAACGCCGTCCTTTATCCTTTATTATTATTTTTTTTATTTATTTATTGGACGCATATATTACATATGCATGAAGAGAACAACAATAAACAATCCGAGGAACAACATTCAGTGTCCCACAATAGAACAAAACAGAACAGCTGTTGAATGTAATAAAAGTGAGAAAAAAAAAACGAACAAAGGACGAAGGAGACTAAGAGGAGAAATTGGAGCTATTGAGCACCGTGCGGGAAACTAGACTTTTAAACGACGTGAGTTTTAAAAATTATCGTGTTCAGTCGAACTGACTACCGCATCATTTTGCTTCGATGCTTCCGTTCCGACCTCATCAGGTTGCGTCGCTGACGGGTACCGAGACCAGGGTCAAGCTTGAGGTTCGGGAATCGAAGGGGGGGGGGTCGTACTGCGGCCTCGTCTGGAGGGGGGGGGGTCGTACTCTCTCGGTTTTGGCAGAGGACTCTCTCCAAATTCAGGTTTTTAGATGATGTTTGCATCTATTAATAAGTAGTTTTTTCCAGGTGTGACTACGACAGTGCGGAGATATACAAGCACTTGCGTTTCCTGGAGTTAAAAAATAGGAATGAATATCAAAAAAAATTTTAATGCCGATTACTGTGCAGTGAAAAATAAAGATTTCCTGTCTGCAGATTTATGGTCAATGAGAGATTTTTATTTTTTCAGATTTTCCCAGGACGTCATGGACACGGTAGTTTTCTGCCTGATGAGCGACATCTACTTCCAGAATTGCACTCTATAAAATTTCAAGTGTTAATTACTGAGGACGGCCTAAGTGCTTTACCTACAAGATTTTTGAAGCGCTCTTCGAGTCGATGACGGAATGGCAACCGAAGGACGGACTTGCTTGAAAAGTAATTTCTCTCCTGCAGGCAACAGCATCAGAAGATGAAATCGCACCCTATAAAATTTTAAGCCCGTTGGACACACAGTGATAAAACTATGTTTCTCTGAAACGATATTCTATATGATCAGACGTCTCGATTTACCGAAAAGATATCGACACACTAATCACATGGAACACGTTACTTTTAGAACCTGCCTTTTAAAGCATAGAAAACACATCTACTAGAGCTTTATGAATTTTCCAGGAGCCCCAAAAAATCTCCGTTTTACGGCAGTTTAATGCGGCCACTGCGTTCTCTGACATGCCCAATCGCAATTGAAATATGGATGGACTCCTCGCTGGAAATCTTTTTTCTGCCTTCTGAACGACAGGACGACAGAGAGTGGAATTGTATCATAAAATTTTAAGTCGTGCTCAACATACAATAAAAACTATGCTTCTCCGCTGCGATGAAGATATGACGAGGATGGATCGCATACAAAATTCTCATTTTTCATGAAAATATTATTTTTTAGCCGAAGCATATCACCCATACGGATAAAATCTAGCCACAAGAACCTAGAAGTTTTGATCAATTCACTGTGAAAAAATTGTGATTTTCTGGATAGAACAGGTTGAATCGACCTCTGGTCGACTTTGCACCAACGTCATCGGAGCATAAAATTGAACGTTCACAAAAAGGTTCATAACTCGGTAAGTTTTTCGAATTTTGAAAATTCTTTTAGTTTTTCATAAAGTAGATAAAACGCCCTTTCTCATGGTGTAGAAATCGTTTTCCAGAAAAGGAGTCGTCACGCTTGGCTGCTGGTTCGATTTTTGAGCGAAAAAATTGAAGTGGCTTCACAAAAATATTCATAACTCGACCAATTCTTCGAAGTTTCAAAATCCCGCTAGCTTTTCAGAAGCTAGAGGAAGAGCCCTTTCTTGCTATGTAAGAATTTATGTCCAAAAATTCGGTCTTCATGCGCGGCAGAGGAGGTTCAATTTCGGTTCCATGTCGCGAAAATACGTACCGAAAATCGAACCCCTCCCCCCCGCCCCGCATGAAGACCCCTTTTTCTTGGAAAACGGTTCTTATGTGGTTAGAGAGCACATTTGCTCTATTTTTTGATGAGTGAGCGGGAGTTTTGATTTTCGAAAAAATAGCCGAGATATGATCAATTTTCGGAAGTCGTGAACTGAATCCTTCACCGGCGTCATCGGAGTGATTTCACAAAAATATTCATAACTCGGTTATTTTTTAGAAATTCAAAAATACCGCTAGCTTTTTGAAAAGTAGATAAACAGCGCTTCTTTACGGTTACAAACATGTTTAGCAAAAAAGGGATCTTCATGCGGGGCGGGGGGGGGGGGGGGTTCGATTTCTGGTCGATTTTTGCCGAAAATCGAGCAGAAATGCCCTATGCATTTCTGCCCTATGCTTAACCATAGGGCAGAAATGCAGAGCTCGCCGCCGGCGGCGTCCGGTCTTGTGGCGAAGCGTCCTCATACCGTACCCCACGAACTGCCGAGCAAAACCCGCGTGTGAAGGTCTGCTCTTCTCTACTCTACGTCTACTGAAGGACGGCATGGATTGAGATGGTAGTGGCCATGGATGAGAAACGGATAACTACAGCAACTCGGACTGGAAGCTACAGTGGCTGCCTCTCGACATGTACAAGGGCAAGATTCATCTTCTGGTGGATGATGCGAGGCATCACTTCGCAAAGACTACCCAGAGCCAGCTAGAGAAGCTGAACATCGTGTGGCTACAGCATCCACCTTACTCCATGATCTTTCTAACTGTGATTTCCACGCTTTCCGCAGTCTCGAGCACTTCTGCCGTGGACGGCAGTTTCACAACAACGACGACATCGCGCGCGCAGTCGACGAATTGGCAGCGTCACGCCCTGCTTCTTTTTGGAGAGAGCCTTGTTCGAACGATGAAGGAAGGTTGTGACCACCAAGGGATCATACATTGTTAATGGGCTAATCTTTTGTTCAGTTGCAGTTTGAATACAATAAACTTCTGAATTTTCTCAAAACTTTCTGGACACCTTAATATAACTAATACAAATTCATAAATAAATGTTTTGTTATATTTTCAATTTTTTATTCATTTATATTTATATTTATTTTTTTATTGAAGAACATATAATACAAGCCTAATCCTGTCTGTATGATTAATATATAATTTGCCATCCGTTGGAGAAGGTAATAATAAATTGAGAACTGTTACATTTGAGTTGGAGTATGTATATCACTATCATTATCAGTCTTTCTCTCATTCCAAGTTATGTTTGTCATTGATCTGTAGTTTTAATGTTATTATTTCTTTATTTGTATCTTGTATTATAATTAAGTAAATCAGGAATGAAATGTGATATATTATGGTGATCATATTTATGTAACAAATATTTTCTAGTCAAACATTTCGATATATTTCTTATATCTTCTGGATAGTCATTTTTATTTAGCCTAGTTATCAATTTTGCAATGTTTTCAACAAAATCAAAATCGTTAAAAGCTGTGCAACATCTAACTAAGCTTAATGCTTCTGTGAATATCATTGATTTTTTAACTTTTATGGAAATATTTGAGTTGAAATACGGGAACCTAATAACATAAAATTAAAGTTACTTTTTTATTGTATAATTTTGTTACTAACTTAATGTTAATAATTTTGATATTGTGATCGAGATAATTGCAATCGTAATCTGAACTACGTGTTGTGTCTCAAACTGAAGAGAATTTTCGTTTGCTTCACCAATTATTTCCTATACGTATTCATTGATTTTATTATGATTTATAAGAAGATCATCCATGTATCTAAATGGATGTATCCGTGACTGAAAATGCTGCCGAAAGCGGTGACGGCTTATCAAGCGATATGGTGAAGCATTTCGCCTGATAAGCAGAGCCATCAGGGATTTCGGCAGTATTTTCATCGTTGGATTGCTGTAAGTCGTTGATGAATCTGGCCCCAGATGCCGTACAATCCAGCTATTTCGCATTAGAGAAACCTGCGCAGGATGCAGTTGAGCGGACCCTGGTCTAGATACGGTTCCGAACAAGTTGCCCTTCCGAGGACCCGAGAACAACATCACTGACCCTCACCATGTCTTGAAGATCTGCTGTGCGCGGGCACTTGCGCATCTTCGCACCCACATCATCCGAAATGAAAGGCACACAGGAGGCCTGCCGCCCCTTGTGGGAACTGGCTGAGCGTCTTACAGGAGCGAGGAGGTGCGAGATTTCGCGCGCCGGCGAATTGATCTGCTCCAGTCGTGACCGGGTCGGCGGCGGAGGCAGCCGTACACACTCGCATGACATGCGTCGACACCGAGCCGGCCGCTTTCATCTCGCCGCCGCCGGTCTTTGACGATGCCGCCGCGACGGCCGGCGTCTCGTCGCCCGGCCCGCTCTCTCCCGTCCCGTCCACGCCTGTGGAAGTTGCAGGTGTCAGCGAGTGTGTGCGTGGAGATGTTTTGCGTCCATAATTCTTCCGTCCGCTCGTCCACCGTTCTACTGTTTTTCGTCGCTTCAAGGTTGCCCGACATCAGAACTCGCACCCTTCGGGAGACCCATCCATTCGCACGCCGTGCGGACCTCTGATCTCCCATTGTGTCGCTAAGGAGTCGCTCGCTGCCAGTCTGCTGTTCCTTTATGCGCCTTCTTAGAAGACATTTTCCACCACCTCGCCACAGCGCTGGCCAGCGAGTCTGCAGTACATCACAGTTTCTTCTAGTGTTCCTTCAAACGCCAATAGTCTGCTTTGGGACTTGAAGTCTCGCACGAGCAGCCGTCGTTTTATTGGGTCGTTGCATATGAAATGACCGATTTTCACTGAAAACTGACAGACCATAACTTTGCTTGGACGCAATTTTATTAAACGAAATAAGTAGTATCATTACAATTGGTACACTCCTCAACGCGGGAATAGCCTGGACATTCAGTTTTTGCAAAAATCAGAACTGCGAGAAATAATAGAACAAGTGAAGTCACTTTCGACATCATCTTGGTTGCTGAATTTTTTATACCTTCATATGACGACCTAAATGTTAGAAAAAATTGTAATCGATAGGGGACAGGTCTGGTGAATATGCTGGATGTGGAAGAGTTTCGTATCCCAATTCAGCCAGTTTCTGGACAACAATTTTTGAAGCGTGCGGAGGCGCGTTGTCATGCAGTAGGATGGCGCCTCTTCGATTGACCAAAGCCGGCTGTTTTCAATCAACTTCTGGTGCATCACCTTCAACTTCGGCCAAGTACGTCTCCGCTGTGATAATCTCTCCAGTCTTCACGAACTTGTTATGAACTATACCAGCCATTGTCCACCTTACGGTCACCATGGTCATCTTTGGATGGAGACCCGGTTTCGGCATCTCCTTGGGACTCTCATTTTTGTCCAGCCATTGTGCAGAGCGACGACAATCGTCATAAAGGATCCATTTTCCGTCACATGTCACGATCCTGTCCAAAAAAGGCTCTCTTAGATTGCGCAGCCTTAACGAAACACAGGCGCTTCAGTATCTGCCCGGCGGTCGGTCCATTCATCCAATTTCTTCACTTTTCCGATCACATTTAAGTGGTGACGGATAGTGCTGCCGTCAACACCGAAATGCTGTGCTGGCTCTCTCACAATCTGACGCGGATCCGCTTCCACCACGGCTTTGAGTTGGTCGTCGTTAAGGGGCGATGGCAACCTACCTCGGTCTTGATCTTCGGGACTTCCATCTTCAGATCGAAACCTTTCGAACCAGTGGCGAATTGAGCGTTCCTCAGCGAAATCCTCCTCAAAAGCAGCGAGGATTGTTACGAGCTGCGGCCGCGGCGTTGTGCCCACCTTTCCATTCATATAAGTAGAGCACCCGAATAGCACGTTGATTCGCACTGTAAACGCGATGTCAAAGACACGGCGAGAGACCATTATGACGCAAGAGCTAACAGTGCTGAGAAAGCGGAGATTCTGCACATGCTTGAAACGGGTTCATTTGTAGCCACGAAAGATCGACCAGAAATTAAGGTAGCAAAATAGGCCATTTCATATGCAACGACCTCACAGTTTCTTCTAGTGTTTCTTCGAACACCAGTAGTTTGCCTTGGGACCGCACGAAGTCTCGCACGAGCAGTTCATCGTTTTAGAACAGTGCCCTCTCATCGTATGCCCGTCAGAATTCTAGATTCGCCGTCTACATTCGCCTATTCGTAGGGTGGCACTGTGAACCCCCAGCTCCAATCCAGAAACGTCACCTTTATCCAGAGTCGCACATTAACACGAGTGTATGGTTAATTAACAGAAAACGAACCAAGGACATACAGGATGTCCCAAAAAATGTAAGCAGTCTTTGAAAGATGATAACTCTGCTGCCAGTAAAGAGCTTGAATGAATTCGAAGGAAAACAGAAATTTTCCGACATAAGAGCGGCAGGGATTGCGCCACGCTCTCCTCTGATTGCCTGCATTTTACACTCGATTGATTGCGTTTCGCTTGAATAAAGGATAAAGATAAAGGACGGCGTTACACAATCACTTTTGGGATGCGCCACGCATTCTACTTCTACGGAATACCGTGGAGTCGACTTAAATGTGTATTTGGCCATACAATAACTTGCGGTGGTCAGGGGATGAACAAGTCAGCAGCGTTTAATCGTTCCCGGACAAGTCTGATAACAATTCGCCGACCCCGGAGAGATGGAAGGCTTGGTTGGCCTGGGCGGGAAATTCGAACCAGAAACTGGTGTCTGGTCCACGCGACAGCCGGCACTTCCTCCGACTGCGCTATACGCGTCCTCATTTGAATTCTTGTCACAATTTCTCCATAAAGTGGTCATATCGATTGATTTGTGCTTCTTTTAAAGTTTAAGACTTAAAAACACTCAACAGCTTGCGGCAAAATGCAGGGTATCTTAAGGAGTGAAGTAGCTGCTTGAACGGCTTTAACATTTCTGCTAGGGAAGCTTTGGAAGGTGTTGGAGACGCATATGAAAGCTCAGTATAACAGAAAACTCTGTGCTGTGCAAATGGTCACGATTGCGCCATGCACCGTCTGGAGGCTGACATTTCAAACGTGATTAATTGTGCGTGTGGCTGAATGCCTGCTACAATCTTGTCATTAATTGACCACATCCAGCTCTCCTGTGCTTCGCTTAACGTCTAGAACTTGGCAGTGCACTACAGCTTGTGGCATAATACAGGATGTCCTAAAAAAACATAGGCCCGGTGGCCCATTAGTCACACCAACACTTTACGTGCTCCAAAAATCGAAACGAATTCCGTAAAACTGGACGGCAACGGTTCTATTGTGTCGACAGCACGTCTATCCGTTGCTTTTCGAGTTTCAATATTTGCACTGGACTGAGCAATATGCCTCTATGCCATCTCATCGATACGTGTTGGTGCTTAGCATTCGTTGCGCTGTCCCCTCTAGTGTTCTGTTTTTGTCCACGAAATGATCTATGTCCATCTCCCGAAGTGTCCCATTGGGGTTCTCTGCCTCCCTGTTACTGTTGGCTGTCCGAACTGGCTTTAGGGTGACTTGTTTCTGGTCCGAAGAATCACTCAACCGTGACTTCGAAAGCGTAGTCAATCCAGAGAGCCTTTTGGGATGCGCCACGCATTAAACTAGCTTCTTCAGCGATTACATTGTAGTGTAGTACATTCGCATCCCACTTTACCTGCAGATGTTGAGCGCTTTCCATTATGCATCTATTACCAGTGTTTTGCTTACTGTTTTTCTACTTTTTATTTACAGGGTGTTTTGCTTGCTGTTTTTTTATTTTTTATTCACAATGTGTTTTAATGCATGCTGAACTTTTCACGAAAGGCACTAAATACCAGCTTTGAACGCGACCAGCTGACCACAGAAACTACGAGTCGCAGACGAAATTTGACCGATAGCGGGTTCTTTTTTGTTTTGGCGCTTTCTTTTTGCGACGTCTTTGTCCTCTTAGGAGCCTCTGCAACGTTTTCGGTGGTTTTTCTCGATCACGTAAAAACGGCGGTGATCCTTAGAAACGAAAGGTTCGGAGAACGTGGCCTGTGTTCACATCCGCTTTCGATGTTCTAGCGATCGTCGATTTCTGGTGCGAACAGATTTGAAAGAAACCAATTCAATTGCTGTTTGCGATTCTATCGGTGGTTGGACATGGGCTTTTCTTAATGAAGTCTGTTTCTTCTGTTGGTTGGAATAATATGATGAGATGGGGAATCAGAAACTCTTCACTGCAAGTGAAAGCAGTATTAGGTTGGAAACTAAGTTTCCGCCATTTTCAACACTTCGCTCTGAATTTCGCCGAAAGATTTTTGCACAATTTTACATAACTCTCGAAAGAGAATCCTTTGCTCTATCAGCCAGTATGTTTTTACTTTTTTTGAGTTTCGATTTATGTCATTTTTTAGCGGACTGTTAGACATCGCATAATGTATCAACAGCTGAAGGGGTTGTGGGTACTCAAGCAGGGGATTGGAGGCCAAATTCACTGTATACTTCCCACCAGTTCGAATTATTGTTCTAAAAATGTTGATCCTGGACGAGAACTTGTTTCAGTGTGACAATATGACCAAGATTTTCACAGAATTTATTTACGGCTAACGTTCTTGATCTACCTGTTACGGCTTATTACGGCTAAAATTGTTAGCCTGTTTTATCAACGGCTTTCCCAAGCTGGTTATCAGACGTTTACCTCCCAAATCCGCCAATTTTGGGATTAATTGAAAAGCTTTCGAAAATACTGATTAGTTCTATGTAATTACCTGTATAAAAACGTCGTACGGTCAATCCTTGTCGAGGGAGGGGGGGGGGGGGCACATAGCTAAAAAAATTTGTAACAAATTGACTTGGGATTCACAGAGCGGTTTCTAGAGAACAAAATAGAACCTAACTGGCAAAATTTCACAAAAAACTGCGTTCAGTTTCGCCGCGGTTGTAAACAGACAACCTATGTGCCCTCTTCACTATGATGGATCCGGGTTACAACATGCCACGCGGCGGTCAGCCGTGTTTGGATGCGCTTTGCCCGCCAAGACGTCTTTACATTCGTGGCGATTTGTTTGTCCTTTTAGGTCCTACCTCCTTTTCCTGAAGCCGCTCCGTGAGCCTGAAGTCAATTGGTTACATAATTTTCAGTTGTATGTTCCCCTCCCCCTCCCTCCCGACTAGGATAGATCCCGTCGTACCGTGTGTGGGCTGTGGACTTTCTGCTCCGCGCGTTGACGTAGGTGCAGCGGTCTGACGTCAGCAGACCCGGCGAGGGATGGCGGATTTTCGGCCCGTCGTCGGCGAATATTTATGTAAAATAATCGTATTAGAGCGGCGGTGTGGTCGCCGCTTCGGAGAAGAAGATCACCATGCCTCGTTCGATTCGCAAACACACCACCGCGCCACCAGCCGTGGCGGCCGCTCGGCACCGCCGATTCCAAACAAACCGTCGTCGGTCCCTCATCGGCTGGTTGTTATGGCGAAGGTCTACGGCGTTTGATCCAGTTGGTCAGATACGAACGACGGACCGCTTCTGAAATTTCCTCGGCGATTTCTAATGTTGTCGCCACATTCTGTTTATTGCTGTCTAGCCCGTCGTGGTTTTTTTGTTGCACGACCTATTTTCGTTTGCTTTAATATCTCACATACAGTGTGTGTCCCTGAGACGTTGCCAAGTAAATGTTTAAATGAAATTTAAAAAAAACGAAGCTATTGTAGCTTGGTGGTCACATTATATGTAAAAAGTGTGACTAACACGAAAAAAGAAATGGTGACACACTGGTAGTAAAGAAAATAGACCAAGAATTCTACGGCTTGTTCTGTGCCCTCCTTCACTGAATAAAAAGAAGAAAGAGAAAAAAGAAAGAGGAAGAAGAGCACAAATTTAGGAAGGCAAAGGGACTCGAGTGACGACCCGTGTTAAAATTGGCTACATCCTGGCGCAGGTTCCTCAGGGAAGGGTTGATTTAGTTTTTCTGAATTTCTTCTTCACCAGTACCATCCCATCCTCCCACGCTACTTTCCTCTACTGAATTTTTCTACAGCTATTATGTCCTAGTAGTCTGCTGGAGTTGTTACCTTCACCTAATAATACGGATGATGGCTCGTATTAGTTTTATTTGTTTAATTTTTAAATGTTTTACTTTTCCATGTTCCTGCTCTTTTCCTGTTCGTTCACTCGTTTTCTCTATGTCACGTAATATTTTTTGTCTGCCTGCAGTAGTGTGCATAAATAGTTAATAAGGATAAGGGATGGCGTTACCCGATCTATTTCGGCATGCGCTATGCATTCTACTTCTACGGGATGTTGTGAATGAATCCGAATTTAGGCTATAAAATAAATTACTGTTGTCAGCTGTGTCGACGTCAGCATTTGATCTGTCCCAGACAAGCCTGGTACCAACTCACCGACCCTGGAAGGATCGAACGCTTGGTTGACCTGGGTGGGAGATCCGAACCAGGAAACTGGAATTGAGTGCAGACTGCAGTCGGTGCTTCCTCGACAGCGCTACCACGCGGCCAAAGGAGAACAAAGTAGTAATCTTCTAAAAATGGAGTAGTTTCTTACCTATATCAAACGCGTTCCTCACATGTTTTCTGCGAATTTCCCGTACGGGGCTGAATTCATCAATCTCAGGGTAAAGCTAAGGAAATCCTCGTGAATATGCGGAGATACCAACTTGGGAAACTATACAATCTTCACCCCAAATCGGACACCTTTTACATCAAATTTGGCACTCTTTTAAGCAAGCCTAACACTTCTGAAATCAAGGCGAACGTCTTCCAAATTGAAATGAGCTTCTTTTGCATTAAACTAGAGACTCTCTTCAAAGGTTGAAATAATTTTTTGTTCAAGGAAATTTCGTATGACCTTCATTGAAATTTTTTTAGTTTACTTGCCCGAATCAGTGTAACTGGTTTATGAAATTATTTTTTTTTTGAGAATAAATAATGAATTAGAATTTGTTTCAAAGCGCAATAATTTGGTGACCAAAGAAAGAGATTGCGCCATGCACTCGATTGGCCCGTTGCGATTTTTACACTATAAGTGCTGTTTATATGATGCATCAATTTGACATACGCGTGTTCTTTACAACAGTTTTTGTTAGTTTTCGTTGGTTTCAGGTGTTACACTGTATGCAAACGGAGATTTTGCTATCAATCGACTAAAAATCGCAACGTTTTGGATGAGAGCTCGACGCATTCTCTTTTTTTGACACTAAAAGTTAGCTACCTTTCTGCCGTTTAAAACAAGCGTTTAACTGTTGTTTTGATGAAAAAGAAAACGAGAATTTCATAAAAAGTTTCAGCAGTGTGTTTACTTGTTGAGCCGGTGAATTAAAACTTCAAGAAAGTCATACTAAAATTTTCCTTGGACAAAAAATAATTCTAAACTTTCTGGGGAGCCTCCAGCTTAGCATGGAGGGAGCTTATCTTGATTTGAAAGGTGTTCAGTTTGATTTCAAAAGCGTTAGGCTATCTTGGAAGAGTGTGCAACATAATAGACATATGTCCCGTTGACTGCTGTCGGCGAGTTCCTATCCTGGAGGATACGAGGAGTGCTTGTTCGACGGGAACTGCTCTCGGACCGCGCTGCTCGTCGAGTTTTACTACGGCGCTGATAGCGACGATAAGCGCTGGCGGTTGGACGCGGCGGCGGCGCCTTTGACGCTGGAGAGACGGCTCGTAAACGCTGAACATCGCCCGCTTATGACACCTTCACACGCGGTCCGTCCGTCGATTACAGTCCCGTCGGCACGACGACTACGACGCGATCTCTGACGCGCGCTCGTTCCTCCGGCGGATCCCCTCTGCCCCCGCGACCTGCTCGTTCTTCGAGGTCCAGTCGGACAGCGCTGTCGTCGCCTGCAGGCTGTTCGCTGTTGATTTGTCGAGGCTTTTGCCTGCTGTATCGTCGACGAATTTGATGTTCCGTTCAAAAACGCCGTTTCCTTTTTATGGACCTGTAGCTGTTTGAGAAAAACATCCCGCTTCGCGCGTATAAAACGGCAAAACTGTTCAGTGTAGACAGCTAATGGAACCTTCTTCACATAACTGGCTCCGTTAGCTTCTAGTCTATGCCCCGCTCTCCACTCTATCTATGGAGAGAATTTCCTCCATTATTAGGTTGTAAGAAAAGTTCTTCGACCCAGAAAGCACCACTTCATTCAAACTGAAACTAAATATTGGTCAAGAACAATTACCGAACTCACTGTATGAGTGCAAAGACTTGCCAAGCGCTACCTTTAGGGCGTGTCTTAGCAGTTGATCGTTTTCTATTCGTTACCGTGTTCTCCCTTCGATAGGTTCTCTTGTTCGTTTGTTTGCTTTGTAACATGGATTTCCATGTATAAAACATAGATAAACTGAAACTTCCAAACGTCACTTTTCACGGTGCCCTATCACGGCCAAAACCCAACGTTAGACTTTGGTATGATGTCTGTCTTATGTCAATTCTTCACCGATTTCTCTGGAAATATACTGTAATCGAAGGTCACTTTAGAACGTTCGTCTTCATGTATTTCATGGGCGCTGATACCTCCTTCAGGAGTCCTCCACATGGTGACTCGAGAAATTTGCAGTTCGGGCATTCATAGGATGTCTCCAGCGTGACGTACACATCGTTCTGCAACTATTGCGGAGAGACTGTTTGACGCGCTTCAAGTAGCACTTTGTCGTTCGTCACGCGATCTGTGTATCCTGTATCCTTTCGTCAAAGACGTCTCTGTTGGAAGGCGCTTAATTTTTTAGTGTACCATCCACGTTTCGCTCGCGTAGGCAACAATAGGAATGTTGGTTTTCGAGCCTAGAGTGATATTCAGCCAGAGAACCAAAGTCTCTACTGACTAGCCTCATACTTGGGTGATTGAACCAGGTGGTAGCGGAGTCGGAAGAGGCGTCGGCTGTCGCATGCACACGATTCAAGATTTCTGGTTCGAATTCCCTCCGGCTAACCAAGCCTTCCATCCCTCAGGGTGGTTGAATTGGTACCAGACCTGTCTGTGAAGGATATAGCGCACACATGTTCATCGGCTGGCCACCGCAACTCATTGTATGGCCAAATACGCACTCAAATCGCCTCCATGTTGTCCCGTAGAAGTAGAATGCGTGGTGCATCCTAAAAGAAATTGACTAGTGCTCGTTTATACTTTATCGCTCTGCCAAGATTATTGGACTCCCACCTGGGCAGTTCTTTCTTCTTATATTCGTTATGCTAATCAAAAGGTATTATACTAAAGCTAAGCTTTAATAGGTTGAAGTCCGACGCGCCTTCTGGTGCAATGCTGGACGATTTATTGGGTTGTTCGATAATTAAGGTGATTTCTTCTCAAAGATAGCGTGAATTGTATATTTTAATGCAGTAGTAGTTGCGTGGCTTGCAATATTGCTTACACAATATTTTAAAGATCAGGCCTTAAACTATCTTCTTTCAAAAACTGAACGTCATTAGTAAAAAAAAAGTTGGTAAAAAATAGGATGAAAATGGACAGCCGAAGAGCGATGGCATATTTTTTTATTTCTGGAATGGCAAAAATGATAACGCCAGGGACCTCACACCTCTTTGACGACTCGTAAAAAATTAACAAAACTCAATTGGAAACTGACGCCACATCCACCCTTTAGCTTCGCGTCTAGAACCAAGGCTTCCTCGGATGTGGCATTCTTCATCTTATTAAAATATGGCAAAAGGTCATCCATCAAAACGGTCAATATATCACTGATTAATGTTTCTTATTAACATAAATAAATTCACATAAATGAATTCACTTTGAGGAATGAAAAACCGACAGTCTTATCGGTTATGTGTCCCGATACCTGGCGTTTCCTTTCAACCCTTTATCTGTTCAGAAGCTTCAACTGTTATCTTCGGTGTTTGTCTCCCATCCTGCGTCTGCCTGTTCTTTGGGTGGTTGGTCCCGCAGTTTGTTCCTGCTTTTTTGGCGCGAACGTTCCGCTATAGCACTTCAGCGCTTTCTTCCGAGGACGCCTGCAATGGGTTGCCGTTTGATTCGTTTCTCATACGCTCACATTAATCTTTCCTAACTGCTTCGACATCTGTTCCTCACGCCAACGTCGAAGTCTCGTTTTTTTCGAACGGGAGTTATTGCTCGGCAATATTCGACCCTATTCTTCTGCCGGCCGCTTCTCTTCCAGTAACGAGGGACCTTATCTGCTCTTTCGACTTCTCTCTTTGGTGATTCTCCTCAGTTGCTCTGCTCCTTCACCTTTTCTCGCGTGCTTACTAACCTCGGATGCTTACTTTGAGGATACCTGTGCCGGTTGCGCATTTCTGTATGAAAATTTTCAAACTATCAACACTAAGCTAAACATTAAATCCTTAGCATTTACTTTGCATTTTCATTTTAAACTGAAAGCCTCTAGAAAAAGTGTCGACCTTTTGCAGACCAAGTCAGCCGTATCTGAAGTTTAAATAAATATAAGTATAATAGGATAATAGACAGTCTAAAGAAGTTCATATGGATCCATCTTAGTTGGGTGGTGCAATATTGACGTGACAATTGCGTACGTCTACCCATTGCCGGACTACCCCTTTCTCTACATTTATCAAGAGCACTCATGGGCAATAGCAGCCCTCGAGCAAGTTGAAGGATAGGCATGGTGGAGCAAAATACTGTATGCTTCCTCCTGACTAGGACAGATCAGACATTTTTTGTCAACAGCTCACCTTTTACACGGTGTCTTCAGAAAAAAGGGCCTATCCTAATCGGAGGAACGCATGTAGTGATTTGCGTCTCCATTACCGTTATCCTTCTGTTTCTACGAAAGATTCAGATGCTGTCTCTGATGTGAGGATGACTTTTATCTAATGGTTGTCTCATGATGTGAGGATGACTTTTATCTAATTTAATGGATATGGTTGTGTGGCATGGAATGCGCTGCGCAACTGGTACTTTACTGTTGCCCCCTCCCGACTAGGATAGATTCCAAAAACTGCACTGCTTGAATAAACACGAAGAGGTACCGCAGAGGTGCGGGAACGTGCAGCGAAGATACGGGTAAACGTCTCCATTACCGTTATCCTTCTGTTTCTACGAAAGATTCAGATGCTGTCTCTGATGTGAGGATGACTTTTATCTAATGGTTGTCTCATGATGTGAGGATGACTTTTATCTAATTTAATGGATATGGTTGTGTGGCATGGAATGCGCTGCGCAACTGGTACTTTACTGTTGCCCCCTCCCGACTAGGATAGATTCCAAAAACTGCACTGCTTGAATAAACACGAAGAGGTACCGCAGAGGTGCGGGAACGTGCAGCGAAGATACGGGTAAACGCCATTTCTTTTACCATGGTCCCGGCAGCCAATCGTGCGCCCGGTCTGTGCGGCTTAAGCGGAGCCCGATAAGCTGCCGCGCTCACAGTGGGAGCAAGGGAGCGTTCCCGCACCCCTGCGGGCGTCTTCGCGACATGTACCCAGAATTCTTATCGTTT
Organism: Heligmosomoides polygyrus polygyrus; assembly: GCA_947396885.1. Classification (NCBI taxonomy): domain Eukaryota; kingdom Metazoa; phylum Nematoda; class Chromadorea; order Rhabditida; family Heligmosomidae; genus Heligmosomoides; species Heligmosomoides polygyrus. The sequence continues at coordinate 77,626,167 of OX377203.1, read as the reverse complement.
GAACTTAAAGAAAATTTCTTCTGACGTACTAGAATGAAATTGCTCAGTGGTTCCTCGCCGGTTTGCGGAAGCGTCCTCAGAGTCCTCGGAGCGTACCTGGGGTTACGTTCATAAACTGCTTACCGCCCGCTAACGGTGAAAATACCGCCAAAACCGGGTGCTAAAGAATCTCATATCAATTTCGGGTTTGGCGGTAATTTCACCGTTACCGGCCGGTAAGTGGTTGATGAATATTGCTCCTGCTGATTACAACATCGTAACTGTTGCTCTGGGGTTCTCGAGGAATCGAACTATTTCACCGGCAAACGCCCACTACGATTACTTTCGATAAGCGCGGCTGCACCTGTATGCAGCTTCGGGGTCATTCTTAGGTTGGGCCGTTTACTAGAGGCTTCTGGTTTTCAGGGACCCAAATTGCGACCTCTGGCAGATGCGATGTGGCGGGAAATTTTATTCTAAATTTGTCCGGATTTAAGCGCCGCACCCTGTACTGAGAGAACTCTGCGAAAATACCGCCAAACCACCTGATATGACATTCATTAGCATCAGGTTTTGGCGGTATTTTCACCGTGGAGGGCGGTAAGCGGTTGATGAACTGGCCCCAGGTCGGCATTCTCGACGGCTGATCCCTGCTCTCGTCAGCGCCTACGCAGCCGCCTTCCATGCTCGTCGCTGCTGGAGACAATATTTGCGAAGTGCGCGTGTTTGAGTGTGGACGACGGTGGACGTCAGTCAGCTCGTCGTCACGTCGGGGTGGCGGCCGCTTTGCACCGACGCCGCGAAACACACCGTGGTCGCACTTGAGGAGGCGCAAATGACGACCAGCAGCTCCTCGAGTTCGACGACGATTGTTTGAGCATTCGACCGCGGCTCGCGCCTCTCCGAGAACGCCTCCGCGCAGCTTCACGGCGCCAGTGCGGATGCGTGGTGGCCGATGGCAAAGTGGCTGCAATTCAGTGCGGTGATCATGGAAGCGAGTAGCGCAGCCGTAAAAACCGACGGGTGACAAATGCGCACAGATCGGTGGGAACTGGTTCGGATCCCACCCACACCAAGCAAGCCTTCTAGCCCTCCCGGGTTGAAGAATCGCTACCAGACTTGTCTGGGAAGGTAAAGAACTCTCAGACAAGTGACCTTTCCATCGGCAGGCCACCACAAATCATTCTATGTATAAGCATGCAAATTGCCGTCACCGCATCTGGTAGAAGTATTAGCTTGGAAGCTAAATCCTCCCCGATTTTACACATCATTTTGAATTGAACTGAAGGCCTTGTACAGTTTTATGTGCCTTCGAAAGAGAATAATTTGTTCTATTACAAGATGTATTTCGCTTTTTCTTATCTCAATTTCTATCAATTTTTAGGTCAATAAAGTGGGAAGTCAGAATAGAAAAATGACCTTCGCTGACATTTCCTTCTCTCTGCTTAAGTTTGAGTTTTTTGCGAAAGATTATAGATCATTCGAAAGGAGATGATTAGCTCCACAAGAAAATGTGTTGGCTTTTTACGTTTGTTTTGATTTTCGTTAATTTTCAGGACATTAAAGTGAATTTTTACCATCAGCTCCTACTCTTTATTTATTTTTCACTTCATTTTGGTAACCTAAAAATTAGCAGAAATTAGAGTAATCAAAGAACAAGACATACACTCTAATAGAGCGAAACATTCCTTTTTAAATGGCATATGACGCTGTGTGAAAAAGAATTAATAAAAGTCATTTTTCTTTTCTCCGCAAAAAATTGACCAAATCAAAACGTGAACAAAATCGAAACATACCTTCTGATAGAGCAAATCATTCTTTTTTGAACAGAATATAACAGCTCCCCATAACCATCAACCAAAGAATAGGAGCTGTTGGTAAAATAATTCATGCCCTAGGGGCACTTAGTTTTAGTGGTCTCAAAATTAACGATAGTCAAGGTGAACCAAAAGCACCAATACACTATCTTGTAGAGTAAGTCATCCTCTCTCGTGTACTGCCAATAACATTATGCAAAAAAATCTTAAACTTCAGCAGAGAAAAGGAGCTGTTGGCGGGAGTCATTTTCTTTTTTTGATTCTCCAATTTTTCTACCGAAAATTGAAATGTGAACAAGCGCGAAACACACTTTCTGATAGGGCAAATCATTCTCTTTCGAATGGGTTATAACACTGTGCAAAAAAGCTTCCAACGAAATTTAGAATAAGATGCTAAAATTATCAAACGTAGGATCGGGAAAGGTGGCTCAGAAGAGCGGAAAGAAGAAGAAGTTATAAAACTGCGGGCACCTAGCTTCGAATCTAACGGAATGCGTGGCGCATGATACCTAAGGGTTTCTTACGCCGACCTTTAGCTAAAACGACATCAAAAATTATGTCAATTTAATGATACACTCACTTTTTGAGGTAGTTATAATCTTAAAAGAAAACCATACATAGCAAGAATAATAGGATGACGACGTTAGTCCAATCCCTTCGGAATGCGTCACGCATTCTACTTCTACGGGATATCGTGGAGGCGATTTGAATGCGTATTTTGAGCCGTTCAATGATTTTCAGTAACCGTACGATGGGCGGCTCAGGTTTTATCCTTCCCATACGAGTCTGGAGTCCGGTACCAAATCACTGACCCATGAGGGATATGGAAGGCTAGGTTGGGAAACCCGAACCAGCAAATTGGGATCGAGTGCACCCGACCCGCCGACGTCTCCTCTGGCTGGGCTACCTTAAAGTCATATTTAATAATTCTGGATTTCTTTAGACCATTCTAAAGAGGACCAGTTTATCTTGGAAGATGCTTTTTGGATATATCGTAGTGGAGGGGTAGAGGGCAAAGCTACAAAGCTGAAGCAGTTGTAAACAGTGTGGCATTTCCCGACTAGGAAAGCCAATTCACGGTGTTGTCTCTGTAAAATAGTTTGCTTTCCAGTTTCGCCGCTGCTGTCAAAAGCGCAGAGTGTAATACCCCCACTAGGATAGATCCTGTCTTTTTTACTTGTAAGGAGGTAGTTTTGTTTCAGAAGTGGATGGAAGCCTGGAGAAGCTTATACAATGACTTGAGGTGGCCCATGAACGAATCGCTGCTTATCCAATTTCTTCTACAAAGCTTTGACAAGTTACAACGTCTCCCTCTCCACTGACGAGCCACCGGGGAGATGCTATAATATTGTGATTCTTCTGAGAAAAGGTGGCGAATCGAACTTATTATTTCGTTGAAATTTGTCCACCTTAGCTTTTACTTTATTTAAGGGAGTCCTTCAAAACTATCCATCTGGAAGTAGTCCCATATATCGCACTCTGCCTCTTCGCTCTATCCAGCCAGAAGTTGCCGGTTCGGTAATGCCTCGTAGTACTCAAGGTGTGGTCATACATCATCTCTTTGTCAACCAAACACCGTGGGCCGTCGCCAGCGGCTCGCTGTGAGCCGAATCCAATTACGTCGATCACCGCAATCGATCCGACCGATCGATAGCCGAATGTGTCATCATCGATCACGTCGCCGATGTATGCTGTGGATGTTATGGTTTGCCTTTGGCGAGTGTTCGGTTACTGATACGGCGATCCTCATAGATTCGATCGCGCTCAGGTCGCGCGCCCCGTCCGGCAACCGCCCTATCGCTGCTCTCTGGCCCCCTATCACGGCGAGCAGCATAAACAAATGTTGTCCCTGTCGTTCGCCGGGCATCAGCAACCTTTTAGAGACACCAAGAAGCACTTCTCAATCTGTGGAGCGACGGGTTTTCTTCAGATTCGTAGCGTAGCGTAGCGTTCGCTAGAAATTATTCGCTCTTATACCATTTTCACGTCGAACTGAATACTTTTCGAATCAAATTGAACACTCTTCTAAGGCTACCTAAGACTGTCGAAATCAAAGCAAACTCTTCCAAATTGAAATAGCTTCTTCTGCATTCAACTAAAGACTCTCCAAAAGGTACTCGATTTCTTTTGGGATGCGCCAGCGCATTCTACTTCTACGGGATGTCGTGAAGGCGATTTGAATACGTATTTGGTCAAACAATGACTTGCAGTGGTCAGTCGATGTACAAGTCAGCGCTTTATCCTTCCCAGGTAAATCTGGTACCAATCCATCGATGGAAGGCTTGGTTGGCCTTGGAGGGAAATCCGAACCAGGAACCTGGTATCGAGTACACACGACAGCCGGCATCTCCTCCGACTGCGCTACACGCGTCCAAAAGGGTTAGAATAATTTTTTTATTCAAGAAATACTTCAGTATGATTCTTTAAAGATTTTATTCACTTACCCAATAAAAGTAATCATTTTATAAATTTTTTGAGAAAATAATAAATTAAAACATGTCTTAAAGCACCGCAAAAAAAAAACAAGCATATTGCGGATTTAAAGACCAGATCACGCCATGCGGTCAAAAAGTTCGCAGCAAACTTTATTTTACGCGGCATGGTGGAGTCAATAGCGTCTTCCTGCTTTCTAAAGCAAATTTTAAACCATTATTTTTTTCTCGAATTTTTTATTTTACTTTCATTGGAAAGGCGCGTGTAGCGCAGTCGGGGGAGGCACGACTGTGGCGTGCACCCGATACCAGGTTCCTGGTTCGGATTTCCCACCCAGGCCAACCAAGCCTTCCATCCCTCCGGGGTCATTGAATTGGTACCAGACGTGCCTGGGAAGGATAAAGCGCTGACTTGTTCATCGGCTGGCCGCCGCAAGTCATTGTATGGCCAAATATGCATTCATGTCGCCTCCACAACATCCCGTAGAAGTAGAATGCGCTGGCGCATCCCAGAAGGGATTGAGTAACGCCGTCCTTTATCCTTTATGCTTTTTACTTTAATTGGAGAGTCTCTAGTTTAAGGTAGAAGAAGCTCGTTTCGATTTGGAAGTGTCTACTATGATTTCAAAAGTCTGAGGCTAACTTAGAAGAGTGCACAATTTGACCTGAGAAGTGTTCTTCGATTTGACGTGAAAATTGCATATATTGAAGGATCTAGTGATTAACTGTTTTTATAATTAGATTGTGGGCGTATGCCGTATCCATGAGAGAATGCGTATTAAAATCAATAAGAGAAATTCTCTACTATTCTCACTTATTTTGCTGAATTGACTGCAATTTTTTGTTAGGTGAAAATTGCGAATTTCAAGACGACTGTACAGCACAGTCTTTTTCGTGTTTTCGGAGCTAGTTCAGTAAACTGAACGAGAATTTAGAAGCTTTATCATGTAAATTTTCATATAACAAAAGATTGTTTTGCTCTTGTTATAAAAATGTCTGTCTTTACTATTGATATGCTTTATTTTTGCTTAAAAGTGTTCAGTTGAAATGAAAGTGGTTTAAGAGCGTTCAGCACAAGTTCATATTTTGTCTAACCAAGGAAGCACGTCTAGGTTTGCTACTTCTGGGGTATAGCTGCAGCTTGGAAGAACGAAGGTGGATGCCTCTTTCCATACATGGCTGGTGTAGGCCATGCACTCGGTTTTCTTTCAAATTCGAGCGCCACATCGACCTACATATTCGTTGCGCAGCTCACTGATGTGCACACAAGAGCGGCACTCGTTATCACTGCGCTACGAGGGCTCGGCTCCACACACATTAGCGTCAACGCCTTTGAAGCCACTTCTGGGCCCCTGCAACTGATGCTTCTTTCACTGGAAAATTCGAAATTTCAAAACTGCTTGAACCGATGTAGGCCAGTATTACGTCGTCCTTGGTTTATATTGATTTCAAATTGCAGAATGCTAGTTCCATTTCCGATACAATGCGTGTACCACCTGAATCCGCCGTATGCTCATTTGTTCTATAGTACCGCATTTATTTATTTATTTATTTATTTATTTATTTATTCAAACCATTGATCAGTGTCTAGCGTAAGCAGGTTTAGAAACAAATCAACAACACCAACACGCAAGAATTCCAGCAAACTATGTAGACCAAAGCATCAGTCAAATAAGAAGGAACATCATCTTCAACACAGCATATGACACAGTAGAGCACGGAACACGTTCTGGGACCGGATTCATCAGCGACTTACCCGGTATAAGGGGTATAGATACCCGCGATCAAGCATTCGTCTTTATCCCTTACCCTATCTCCACCTTTTACACCCCGCATACCCGCGGATTTAGTTGTTGCTGAATTCGGCCCTCCAGGTTTGAACGGAGAGCTCCCTCAGGACTTTGTGGTTACCAAGCAAAAGTTTGAATTCTTTGAGAGCTCCCTAGGCTAGAAAATTCGGACTTGGTACGAGATTTCGCTTTGATTCTAGGTCAGGTTACTGCGATATACAATGAAAATTGTAAACAAATTGTATTGTAAACAAATTGTGAACAAAAATTGTAAATTTGTAATCGCGCTCGGAATGCGTATGTTGTTCTTCAGTTTTATATTAGCTTTTTTAGTTTTAGTCGTTTTTGACGTCGAAATAGTTGATTGTTTTTCAGGTCTTTGCTTCAACGGTGTCTATATCTACTCTGTTATATCTAGTTTTCCTTGTTTTTGATTTTTTTCACTTCTAGCTGCGGTGGTATTATTTGATCAGGTACCTACTGATTCAAACCAGTTTCTTTAAGCCTCAATTGCCTGGTACCGAAGATGCAAGCTGTTACAACGATGTTTTGTTGCGGTCAAAACTTCTAGCGCTATGCGGGACTCGAACCCGCACCTCCCTCTGACCGGACGGGAATGCTCTACGCCATTACACCACCGGCGCTGTTTGAACGAACGCAACATCCAGGGTGCGGGAACTTTTACTCACTTTTGGCCGCGCGCCTCGGGCGCGACGCCGCCGTTCGCGGCAAGCCCGCGATGGCTCGACGAAAACGCTTACGGCTTGTTAACTTCGTGCGCATGGGTCCTGCAACAATTATCGACGGCTGGCAAATTGCCAATCGTCGTCCCGCTCTTGCTGATTGTCTACCTTTAAACATGTTGCAGTATATACGTACAAGTATCGGACCAAATCGGACACACTTCTAAGGAGGTCTAACGCTTTTGAAATCAAAACGGGCTTCTTCCACGTTTAATGGAGGCTCTACAAAAAGGTTAAAATAATTTCATTCAAGTAATGAACCTCTTGAAAAAAATGAACCCCTTCGAATTTTCAGAATGACTTCTTTAATATTTAATTTACCTACGCAGTAAGTGAAGACATTATTTGAAATTTTTAAAATTCTAATTTTTTGAGGAAATATAGTGCTTTAAAGCTTGTTTTAAAGAGCGGAAAGGCGGCTATTTCTGTACCATATAAAGAGACTACGCCATGCCGCAGTCTAAGACGTTGCGATGTTTGGTTGATTGACTCATTCGGCCATGTCAACTAAACAATTCCCAAGAAAATTATACCAAAATTTCCTTAAGCAAAAAAATATCCTGCTCTCCATAGAGATCCCATAGTTTGAGTTCGGTCGCTTTGATTTGGAGGACGTTCACTTGGATTTGAAAAGCATCACGCTTGTATAGAATAATTCCAATTCGACGTGAAAAGTGTCAAATTTGACGTGAAAATGGTATAAATAAGGTTTCTACTAATGGTCTTAGGCTATCAGATGTACTGTTATCACTAACCTTCTTCTAATAGTGAAGACTTTATCACAATAGTAGTCCCAATAGCAGTCAGGTGTTAGTGTTAGTTAGCTTGCTGTTAGTCGACAGCAAAAATTCGCAGTAGCCAGTTCCTGTTCACGAATCCATGCAGCAAGAAGCCCACTGATGGAACTGCGTAAATCTTGTGCGCACCGCCAGTGAATGGCTGGCGACGTCGCGCACGCGGCATGCGCGCGCGGCGGCCAGCGCGGCCAAAAGTGAGTAAAAGTTCCGTCCCCCCAACATCCACACCTCGTGGGACCCATCAGCACTCACCCGTATATCGGGATGAGCCGGCCGCTGATATCAGCATGGAACCAGTTAAGCTGTAGGTCTAGATAGAAATGATTCAAATCGGTTTCTTTAAGCCTCAATTGGCTGGTACAAACATCGTTGTAACAGCTTACATCTTCGGTATCGTCTCATACACTGTGTCCTTGGCGAGTGTGGTAGCGCAGCCGGAGGATGCGCCTCCGATTATCGCGTGCACCTTGATTCGCAAGGTTCCTTGTTCGGATCCCGCCCAAATCAATAGGGCCCTTCTTTTCTAGGATCGGTGGAATGGTACCAGACATGTTCGGGAAGGAATAAAAGCCGCTCATTTGCTGGCCAACGAAATTCATTGTACAGTTCAACTTCGTATTCAAATCGTTTCCACGACATCCCGTGGAAGTAGAATGCGTGGCGCATCCTGCAATGGGATTGACTGACGCCGTCCTTTATTCTTTATTCTGTGTGTTATTCTGTTCGCCAAGCAAGTCCTCGATGCTGATAGCAATGCTTTTCCCTCCTTGTGTTTCCAAGTAAATCCATCGCAAAACCTTCACCTGAACTTGTGCTTGTAATTTCCTCGACACGGTACCCTCTCAAGTGTGTCGCCGATCATGACTAGCCTATGACCGAAGACTCTGGTCTCCTCTATGACGTCGTCGGGAGCCGAAGCTGCACCGTGTGTGCTTTCTGGATGTATCCTGAGCTGAATGGGTTTTAAGTTCCTCTATTTGTTCAAGCAGCCGTAGTGTCGGCTTTGAAGTCGTAGTCGTGAATCCGCACTTTCAACCTCGAGAAAAGCCCCTTTCAAAAGTTAAGGGAGTTTTAAATATTATTCAAAGATGCCTAAAGTTCTCTTCACAGACCATCCTTTGCTTTTAAAGTGTTCCACTAGACTCCCACAAATCGTTAAAATAATCTCCCGCAAATGAATTTACAAAACTCGACATTGCTCCCAACTTCTCTCTTCTTGATGTTAGAGCCTAAAACCGCGTGCGGCACAATATTTATTTATTTATTTATTTATTTATTATAATTACTATAATAACGGTAGTAATGTAGTAGCTGTAATTATTGCAGTATATTACTAACACTAACAACTCAACATTGTTTTTCAATAAAATTGTTATCTTCATTTCTTATGAATCGATATTTTTGAAGATGACCAAATATTTAGTACTGCTGATGTCCTGTTCGGCCATCCTTTACGGTTTTCTCGGAGCAAAGTAGCTCCGTGGAGGTGGGTGGCTTCACAATACATAATGTCTCGTATGGTATGTCTCGCCGTAGAAAACTGAAAAATCCCACAAAAGCCACGCAGATGCTTTATCCTTGTGCATGTTCTGTCTTCTCTGACGTTGGTGGGCATCTGGGTGCATTTTGCAAAGGCGCACCGCGGGGGTGCGGGAACGTGCCATTGTTCTTACCGTCATCATAACAGTCAATCATGTGCTCTGTCTGTTCTGATGAGCCGTTGTCTGATTGGCTGCCGCAGTTACGGTGGAAACTAATGGTGCGTTCCCGTACCCCTGCTGTGCGTCTTCGCGACATGTACCACCTACATAGTGCAGAATGGCGGCCGGGCCGTTTAGCGCTGTGTTTAGCGCTTTTTTCTTATCCCATGGGGTTTTATACGGCATTTTGGATCTATCTTAGTCGGGAGGGGCAGCCGTAAGGTCTCAACTGCGTACGTCATCCCTTGCCTCACAACCCTTGAATTTAAATGAAAACCTAAGCTGTCGAAGGAAACTCAAGGAATGGGAAGGAGACTCATATGTACCCCTCTCCGATTAGGATAGATTTGGAAATTTTAGTTTAGTAGCTACTATTCAATGGTATGGGGCAAGGCAGAAAGGATTGAACTGAAGAAATCTATCGAAGTCGGAGGGAGGGAGGGGGCTCCCATTTAAAAACGGGAAAAACAAATCCTGGTTGAGCTTTCCCATCTTGGAAATTGTTTTAAAAATATTCTACTAGTGGGCTAGTTCAGTGTCTTGCTTCTGTAAAATGTTATAGTTTATTTTCAATTTTGCCATCATTGTCAAGTTTTTTGCTACTGTTTATTACATGAGAATGGTCATTTGGGTTACAGCAACAGCTTCCATAGAACAATTTGCCGAAAACCAATCAGAAATACCGAATTGGGGTGAGCGAAATTATTATTATTGCAAAATGATTACAGCAGAACACAGACACAAACAGCAACAGAAAATCCATAAGATTAATAAACAGAAAACATCTAGGTGTGTAGCTGAGAGTTAAAAATTTACGAAAAGAAGGAGATTCGAAAATAGAAACAGAAAAGAATGAAAATCTAAGAGAATCTAATTCATCTAGGTATAGTTAAGAACAGAAATATGCCCAACAGAATTGCCCCTCCCCTCTAGGATAGATCCATACTTGCGGCGTTAAGTCTTTGTATATGAATTTTACTGGTTCACTGATCCAGCACAGTAGGAGGAGGTGCCGACTGTCGTGTGAACCCGGTACCAGGTTCTTGGTTCGGATTTTTCGCCTAGGCCAATCAAGCCTTCACTTCCACCCCCTCCCCCCCTCCCCCCTCCCCGGGGTCGGTGAATTGGCCCAGACTTGTCTGGAAAGGATAAAGCGCCGACTTGTTCATCGGTCGGCACAAGTCATTCTACTAGCCAAATACGTCTTCAAGTTGTCTTCGCGACATCTCGTAGAAGTGGAATGCATGGCGCAACTTTTCAAAGTGGATTTTCTTAAGGCTGACCTTCATTTTCTATGGTGTACGTCCCCGGTAACCACTGCCGTGTTCACACCCACTCCCATGTGTTTCGAATGCGTCGGTGGCGTGTTAGAGTGCTTTATTAGGGTCATAAATCTGGTTAGCATGACCATTTCTTAATCCGCCAAAGCGTCCGCATTCGAAACACCTGCTTCTCCGGTTTTCGGCCTCAATTCGCAAGCATGGCAACAGCAGACCAGCGTTCGGGGAATTAGTGAGAGCAGAGCGAAATTTGGAGGGCGGATTTGAAAGTGGATGAGTTACTGTAGGTAACAAAAATTCGTAGGCCTTCTTAGAAGAGTGTGAGTTGGACACTCTTCTAAGAAGGTACTTTTCGAGAAAAAAAATAAATTTTATTTTAAAATGCAACAAGACAACAATTAAGTGGTCACTAAAACCGAATCACTCCATGCACTCGAAAAGCAAGTCGCACTGTTTATTTTATTGTTAATGATATTTGATTGATATTTGATTGTAGTGTGCTTAGATGCAGCAGGAAAGTTGGGGTTGTTCATTTTTTACAATTGTTTATGTTGCACCGCTTGCAGGTGTGAAACTGCATGGAAACAGAAATCTTGCTATCAATCGAATAAAAATCGCAAAGTTTCGGACGGGGGCATGGCGCCGTCTCTGTTCTGACAATACAGAATGGCCGCCTGCCTGCTCTTCGAAGCAAGCTTTAAATCACTGTTTTTCCTTAAAAAAAATAAATTTTCTATTAAATTTTAAATTATATGCTCTCTTATTGGGAAATAAATTAAAACTTCAAAGAAAGTTATTCTAAAATTTTCCTTGAACAAAAAATTATTCGAACGCTTTTAGAGAGTCTCTAGTTTAATGTAGTAGTAGCTCATTTCGATTCGAAAGAGGCTGCTTCGATTTGAAGTCTTAGGTTAGCTAAGACGAGTGTCCAATTCGACGTGATAATGGTGTATACTCCTCCCTCGCTCACCTTAAGAACAACTTCATAGAACACAATTCTCCACAAAATATCCACCGTTCAGTTTGTATTCAACTGATACCCACCTGGTGAGTGGTACGTCTGTCGGAGAAGGCGAGATCACTCGATCCCAGGTCCTTGGTTCTGATTTCCCGCCCAGGCCAATCTAACCTACCACCATCTGTCATCGGCGATCTGGTAAAAGCCTAGTCTGGGAAAAAGAAAACACTGACTTGTCTATCGGCTTAGAATGACAAATCATTGCGTAGTTCAAACACTCTTATTATTGCTTCCACGGGATCCATCTTAGTCGGAGGGGGCATCGCTAAAATACGAAACAAGCATGAACAACGTGGTATCTCTCGACTAGGAAATTGCGAACACCTCTCTAAGGCCAATTCACTTTGTCATCTCTGTGTGGTAGTCTACTTTTAAGTTTCAGCCATTGAGGAAAGAACTAAGTGCCCTCGCCCATTAGGATCGATTCCTCTGTAGAAGTGGAATGCCTGGCGCATCCCACCAAGGGTTAATCAACATCGCACTCTTTGTCTTTCATACAGGACGAAGGATAAAGGTCGGCGTTAGTCAACTGCTTTACAGGATGCGCCACGCATTCTACTTCCACGAAACATGTAGTGAAGGTAATTTGGATGAGCAGTTGGTTTGTACATTAGAGCATAGTGAAGGCGAAAACTATAAAATTCCATAAAATTACAAGTTTTTGCCTTCTTCAAAGTGATTCACTTCGCCAATCATCTCGAGACGAACCATTTTTGTTATAACACCTCTCCTGTGTATCATCATTGAGGGGGAAGGAACTGTACCTTTTTTAATGTGCAAAACTATTACGCTTAATTCAGCAAAATATGATGTTTTAAACAAAAAGTGTTTAAAAACTTTAATTTTATATTCTGCTTTTTATAAATTAATTTATGTGCAGCTTTAAATATTTATATATCATATGTACCACCTGTATCACCTATCGTCCTTTCGATCATCATGTTGCTTGAGAGCGCCAGCAGCGTTTCATTTCGTCCCTGTCGCGTGCTAGAGTGCTCCAGTGGAGGAGAAATGTAAGGATAAAGGATAAAGGACGGCGTTATTCAATCCCTTCTGGGATGCGCCAGCGCATTCTACTTCTACGGGATGTCGTGGAGACAATTTGAATGCGTATTTGGCCATACAATGACTTGCGGTGGCCAGCCGATGAACAAGTCAGCGCTTTATCCTTCCCAGACAAGTCTGGTGCCAATTCACCTACCCCGGAGGGATGGAAGGCTTGGTTGGCCTGGGCGGGAAATCCGAACCAGGAACCTGGCATCGGGTGCACGCGACAGTCGCGCCTCCTCCGACTGCGCTACACGCGCCCGGGAGAAATATAATAAATAGAAATAATAAAATGATAAATAATAAATAAAACAGTTATAACAAGGAAGAAAACAGACAGAAGATGAGATGGAGGCTTTGCAGCCAAGAAGTGGCTCCCCAATGACCTGTGGTGGCTCTAATAATGAACAGGTCATCCTTCCTAGACAAGTCTAGTTACAAGTTCACCGTCCCAACAGTGGTGAAAGGCTTGGTTGGCCTTTGCGGGAAATCCGAACCAGGAACCTGGTATCGGTCGAATGCTCGCGACAGCCGACGCCCCCTCCAACTGTGCCACCACGCGCCGATCGTTGTCTGCCAGTGTTTACGGTCACCTATATAATCGCAAAGCGGTCGGGAACATTTTGGGGTCGAAAATGGTTTATTTGAAACGTTCGCCGTCGAGTTGTTTTCCAGCGGTGCCGTTGAGCTTCCGAGACAGGGCTATTTTTGACCTGTGCGAGACCAATCAACAGTAGTCCATGGGCGAGAAGCTCCGAATGGCTTTTCACTTAGTGACCGCCGCGCCTTTGTTTATTGCGCCGGAGACCGGAGAGGAATTGAATTATTGAAACGGATTTTTCATCGTTGGAATCGTGCGGCGCTTTGGAGATCCTCCCCGTCATCTCGCCGCTCGTTTCCTTCTTCCTCCGTTTCCTCATCTTCATCTTCTTTCAAGTCGCCGAGTCTCCGTCCTTCTCAGAACCGCTCTCCGACCCGAATCGATAGCCCATAACGGTTAGATCGGCATCGTATATCATTTTTATATGTGAAAAGGTCCAACGGCGGCGGCGGCGACGGGCCTCCGCCGTCGCCCCGCCCCGTCGTCGTTCACCGTCGCCGCGCTACGCCCCCACACTCATTTCAGATGTGCTGCTGAGGACGAGATGATCGAGCAGCAGCAGCAGCAGCAACGATCGCCATCGCGACGACGTCGACGACGACGACCAGAACTCGTACTGCTGGCGGCTCTGCTGCTGGCCGGCAGCAGTACCGCTGCGCCGACGGCCGCCGACCGCGTGCTGCTCACCGAGCACGTCGACCTGATCGTCTCGCACGGTCGCAGCACCGAGCAGCGCCTATTCGGCTCGTTTTCTCCCACCGGCCTAAATTACGAGGTGCAAGGAGACGTCGTCCAGGTGAGCATCGCTTCCGAGTGACTCCTCATCCTTTGTACTGGTTTTAGTACCGTTTGCACCGCAAGTTTCTATACTACTCGACTGCTTAATTTTCATTGCTTTTTCAAACTCAGCTTTTCAAAAATCAAATAAGAAGTCGAATTTTGTTGCTTTTTCTTCCTTATATTTCTCTGAAAGGGTGTGTAGTAGCGCAGTTGAGGGAGCTGCCGGCTGTCGCATGCACCCGATCCCAGGGTCGGGTTCGGGTTTCCCGCTCAGGCCAACCAAGCATCGCATCCATCCGGAGTCGGTGGATTGGTATCAAACTTGTCTAGGAAGGATAAAGCACTGACTTTTTCAATGGAGGTCGAATACGCATTCAAATAACTGTGATATTTCTGGAAACTAAATTTGTTTATTCGGAAAACACCTTTATGTTTCTAATGTTCCTGAACACGCTAAAAATAGAACAGGAATACTATGATTTATTCATTCGTTAACGCATAGTAAAGGTAAAACTTTAGGCACATAAATAAAATAGACTAAAAGTAACTGTATCATGAAATATACAACATTACAGCAGCTCAACGTTCAACTAAAAGTTAGGAAATTTTCTTGAACAGAAAGGACATTTGTGATATTAACAAAAAAGGTTTTTTTCAAAGAGTAGGCGATATTTTGTTTGAATACATAGAAGCTTTTTAGTGGATGAAATACTAAGTCGTTAATGAAAAAGCACTTTCCATTTTATGCCAATCGTGGAATAAATCGCTTTTGCTAATATTCAAAAGGCCATGTTCTTCTGTTATCATTGTGCGGAATTGATTTTGTATAGCTATTTGGCTCAATAAATGTTCTATGTCCTATACTTTAAATGATATATTAACAAGAATAGAACAATGGCTTGTACATCGGCTGGCCACTCCAAGCACTGCATAGACCAAAGACAGATCCAAATTACCCGGTAGAAGTAGAGTTCATAGTGGACCCCGAAGGCGGATTGATTCTCTCCATTCTTTACCCTCATCGCGTAGAAATGCGTGGCGCATACCAAGCAAGGATTGAATAAATAGCGCCTACCGTCTCGTCTCCTTTATCTGCTATGTCTGAAATTTATTATTTAATTGTTAATTACTTTATTGATCGCTTAGTTGCTCTTGGGCATTGAACTATGATTGCTTGCTTAGAGATCTACAACTATGAACTATATAAACATTTAAGTCACCCTGTTGCACCAGCTTGTCTAGAAAAATATACGGATCTATCCTGATCGGAGGAGGGGAGGGGCACTGCTAGAAAAGCGAAACCAACCCAAACAGGATAACCTCCCAGCAGATTCCATAGGGAGGTCCTTTCGTAGGCTAACCTCACTGTACTGTACTTGTAAAATAATTGAAATTCAACTCCACTGTCGATGTAGAGAATAGAAAATTGGGTGAAGTTCCCTCCCCCACAAGGATAGATCCAGGAATTTCCACAGCTTACAGTGGTTCTTTCCAATCCGGCTATGAAATTTTCCAACTCTTCCATTATTTCCACACATAAATTTAACCGAGTTATTTTCTTATGTTTGTTATCCTTTTTTCGTTTTCTTGCTGTATTCATTGACTACTAATATCGGATGTATTTCTCACTTGGTACTGACAGAGTCCTTTTCTCGTCTTTCTGATTTTGTTTCATAAAATTCTCGTCCTCCTGATGTGATTTGCGTACAGATGGACGTCTAATCGCGTTCCCTTCTCCTTTTCGCTATGCTTAATTTCTCAGTTGAAGACCACTGACGGAGATCTTTTTGTAACAGACAGAGATATATATCTCTTGTAGAATCGCCCTCTTACAAAAGGATACTAAATCATGACGGAAAACTAGTCCGCTGACTAGAAAAAGGACGCTTCTCTGTTTCCTCTCGTCGAACCCGTAAATGGGTTAGGCAGTGTTCCACTACGTATGTCTTTCATCGCTTCATGGAGGCGCAGTCATCTTTTTGCTCATCTGGCCAGTTTGTGAGCTCATTTACAGGGTGCGAATGTGTTTAAAATTACGAGAACCCTATTTTTTAAAGACGTGTAGCGCAGTCGGAGGAGGTGCCGATACCAGGTTCCTGGTTCGGATTTCCCGCCCAGGCCGACCAAGTCTTCCGGGGTTGATGAATTGGTGCCAGACTTGCTTGGGAAGGGTAAAGCGCTGACTTAGTCATCGGCTGGCAACCGCAAGTCTTTGTACGCCCAAACGCGCATTCAAACCGTCTCCACGACACCCGTAGGAGTGGAATGTGTGGCGCATCCAGAAGAGGATTGAGTAGCGCCGTCCTTTATCGTTTGCTTTTTTGGATGTTTACCGAACCTACTAGTAAAATAATTACGAGGTTTCGAGCAGTTTAACGCCATGGTGAAGCGGCTTATGTAGATAAAGGACGGCGTTACTTAATCCCTTTTGTGATGTGCCACGCATTCTACTTCCGCGGAATTTCGTGGAGGCCTAAGAAGTCTAAAAGAGCAAGGAGCACTTGCTTCGACTTTAAGTGATGCAATTAAAAGAATAAAGGATGGTGTGTGGCTAATTCGTTGTTAGAGTGCTCCGTGCATTTTATAGCTCCTGCCCATTGTCTAGGCAATTTGTAATCGTGTTTGGTCATTGATTGACTAGAGGTTGCCAGCCGGTGAACTTCTCAGCGCTTTATACTTCCCAGACAACTCTGGTACCAATTCACCGACCCCGGAAGGGTTGGAGACATGGTTGGCCTGGGCCGGAAACCCGAACCAGGGACATGGTATCGGGTGCCTGTAACAGCCGGCACCTACTCCGACTGCGTTACACGGGCCCTTTAATGTAGATATGATGTAGATATGTGCGATAAAGGTAATATCTATTATATTTTGATGCAGATTGCCTTGGAAAGGTAAGACACAGTCTTGTCCCATCGACTATCCACCGCAAGTTATTGTATGGTATATGCCAAATACGCATCATATCCCGTGGAAATAGAATGCATTTTCATCGTTTTTCTTCTTTCTGCTCCGCTGAGAAGCGTGTCGGAAGTCGGAAGAAGTG
The DNA here is from genome assembly GCA_947396885.1 of Heligmosomoides polygyrus polygyrus. NCBI lineage: Eukaryota > Metazoa > Nematoda > Chromadorea > Rhabditida > Heligmosomidae > Heligmosomoides > Heligmosomoides polygyrus. The sequence continues at coordinate 77,609,137 of OX377203.1, read as the reverse complement.
TCTGTGGTTACGCACACCCGATTGCAGGTTCCTGGTTCGGATTTCACGCCTAGGCCAACCAAACCTTCTTCCCTCCGACCTTGGTCTCTGAATTGCTGTCAGTATCACCTTATAAGGATAAAACACTTGCTTCTTTATCGGCTAGTTAATGCAAGCTATTGTTTAGGCCAAATACGCATTCAAATTGCTTCCCACAATAACCTCTAAAACTAGGACGCGTGGCGTATCCTAGAAGAGATTGAATAGCGCTATCCTTTATCATTTTTATCCGTTTTTATTGCACTCAGAGGTGCGCTTTACAGGTTCGTATTTATTAGTTTTAAAGTAATTTTGTGTTTCTGACTTGATTTAGCGTTTTTCCTTACACTGGATGCACTTTACCATTAACCGGACCTGAAGGCTATCCTCCGGCTAATGCGCCGTGTATCCCGCTGTCCTACGGTGCCATTTCCGAAGCTGTGTGACCCCACGTAATTGTCTGCCGCTGTCTGATGCGACCTTAACCGATGCCATGTGTGTGTCTGTGTGCGTGCCGGTCATTTACGACCGGTCGTAACCGTACGGATTCGGATTGCCGGCCGGCCACGAGGCTCTTCTGGAGCAGCGGCCGGTCGGCAATCATCCGGCGCCGACCGTATCCGCCGACGGCGCTCACCTGTCGTCGCAACGGAAACGCAATTATCAGCGAAAAAACACCTGTTTGTGTTGTGACTTATGGCTGCTAAGGTCATTTCCGGTCAGGTGGACGGTCGGTCGGTCTTGCCGCGATTGTCTGCGGCGGCGGCTCAGCAGAGTGGGATAAGCCGGGGTATTAGCTGGATGCCGCCTGCCCCAGCCGCTCCACACCACAGGACATATGTAATCGGGTTAGCCGAAGTCCATGGAGTAATTTCAAAGCGGCGTCACATGCATAGCAGGGCGCTGAACTTCAGAATAGCTTAGTGGCTTAGGAAAGGCAGAGGATTCAGGCGGTTTTGGAGGAGCTAAGGGATCAATCTGCTTGAGCTTGGCTTAAGCCTAAGAAAGATGTGTATGAATTGTTTCTCTGCAGAAAAAGGAAAGGAATGGCCTGAGAAGTACCGATATAATGACCAGCACTGGCTTCTGGTCTTACTGTCTGTATTTTCTTCCCTTTTTATTTAACTTCTTTTTCAATTCTGTGTTGCGTTCTTGTTCCAGTTTATTTGTTTTTAAGTTTTTTTTTTCGGTGTTACTACCCTTTGCATGATTGTCGCAAAAATGATTGATAGAATATATTACCGGATTTTTAGCTTCATCAAAATTGTTTTTCATAATTGGCAGTCGAACTTGAGTGGTTTTAAATGGGACTTGATATAGATGTGTATATTGAATTTGTATACTGTGTATACTGTGTATACTGAATCAGAGCATAACATAAATAAATAAATAGATGCAGGAGATCTCAAAAATACAGGGTATGGGTGCGTGTGGCGCAGTAGGAAGTGGTGCGGCTGTCGCGTGCACCCGATACTAAGTCCTGGTTCGGATTTCCCGTTCAGCCCAAACAAGCCTTCCATCCCTCCGGGGTCGGTGAATTGATACCAAATTGTCTGGGAAGAATAGAGCGCTGACATCTTCATCGACTGGCCACCGTATTACCGAACACGCATTCAACTCGCCTCCCAAAAGGGATTGGTAACGCCGTCCTCTAGCATGCTTTATCTTTTTTATCTCAAAAAACTGCAATCACAGAATGAACGGGCATGGCACTGCTATCACTGAAGTTTTTGGAGACGTTAAAGCTTATACGAAGTGGGGACGAGACAGGAGCATCGTTCCGTCGTGCACTCGTGGAAGGTATCACATTGTAGATTCGATTGATGGAAAATTAAAAATTAAATGTTGTTGTAATTTGATGCAGTTGGATGCGTATGCTTCCCTAAAAGTCGGGAAGCAAAGAAGCAACACACTACTGCGTTTTTGACAGAAAAGATACTCCAGATAAGGAGGAAGGACGACGTTACTCAATCGCTTTGGAATGCGCCACGCATTCAACTTTTGCTCAGGATGTCGTGGAGGTGATTTGAATGCCTATTCGGCCATACAATTACTTGCGGTGAGTAGCTGAACAAGTAACCGCTTTACCCTTCTCAGAGAAGTTTAACACCGATTCACCCACCCCGGAGGGAAGAAAGGCTTGGTTGGCCTTGGCCGGAAATCCGAACCAGGAACCTGGTATTGGATAGACGCGACAGTCAGCACCTCCTCTGACTTCGAGACAAGCCCCCTTATACTCCAAACAAATGACAATTTTGCGCCAGTAAGGCTACCAGCAGAAGCTAAAAATTGCATGAATTGTGGTCACTTTCATTAAAATACTGAGTCGTACTTTGTTAGTTGGTAGAACGATCTTGGGAATACTAGAAAGCTTAATGTAGCTTTATAGTCGACTTAAGTGTTCTTCAATACTTCACTTTTTCAACAAGGCTTGTCCTTAGCATCAGAATTTTTCCATCAACAACTGGGTTATATAAATGAGCACATGGCCAACGCAGTCGATAGAGATGCCGCGACTGCCGCGTACATCCGATTCCAGGTTCTTGGTTCGAATTCCACACCAGGCCAACCATGACCCCTATCCCTCCAGTACCAGACTTGTCTGTGAAGGATCACTTATTCAATGGCTGGCCGTTGTTGTTCCTGTTTAGGTCAAATACGCATTTAATCAGCTTCCGTGATACCCCTGGAGGTGAAATGTTTTTATTTATTTATTTATTTATTCAATTGTACGCTGCAAAGAGGACGCCAACAAGTAAGGCAAAACATATTAGGGTGCTATTACAATGATGAGAAGAAAAATGTACAGCAAGACCAGATCCAGCGCGACGAAAACCATCCAACCACATTAGGATTGAAAAAGACGAAAAGCAGGTTAACGTATGTACTTCTACGTGGGTGGCCAGTCGATGTACTAGTCAGCGCTTTACCCTTCCCAGGCAAATCTGGTACCAATTCACCGACCCCAGAGGGATGGAAGGCTTGGTTGGCCTGGGCGGGAAATCCGATCCAGAAGCCTGGGATCGGGTGCCCGTCACCTCATCCGATTGCGCTACACGCGCTTAGTCTATAGTAAACTATTAGTCAAAAATCTTCACATTTTATCACACGGATTCCAAATTGCGAATTCCCTTTTGAGAAAGATTTCCGCCTAATTGGCCACTCTGCTCGTTCCGAGCTCAGTTCGGCGCGACTCACTCACCTTGACTGGCAAAGCCATACCTCATCCTGCCACCTGTCGTGTCTTACAGTACCCCTCTCTCCTGCCCGTCGAAGTCAAGTCGGGTCCTCAGCGCCCCGCTGGCCATGTGCATACCTTTGTTGGCAGCTGAGCGAATTGATCGTCCCTCCATTCATCTTCGTAGAACGGTCTTCATGGGTGGCACGAACGCGCGGGCCGAAGAACGGGCTGGCGGTCTGGCCGAGTTACGGTAACCATATGTGTCTGTGAGTCAGAACGACGTGTCCCGTTGACCGACGACGACGACGACCAGCTGCGGCTGAAGTTTGAGAGGTCGGCGGACGCGACCGGCCGACGAGGCTTCGGATGTTCGCTTCGAACAAGCCTGCCATTCACACTCTCCCCAATTGTTTTGCTCTGACTAATCTGTGCCCCGACGGGACACAATGCCCGATGCCAAGTGCCGGCAGCGTTCGTTCGGTCGAAGTGAGTCAAACCCAAGGGGAAAGGTGTTCTTGGGAGCCCGGACCAGGGAACAGCAATCCTTGGTGGGTTGAGACTGAAAAGTTCCCCTCGAAGAGGTTTTTCCGCAAGTTGCCCGGCGAGCGGCGATCTTGTTTTTTGCACGCCTAATTTGTCTCAGACGCATCTAAGGATGCATTCGGGCGGACAGAGTCCAAGAGAGCGGACTTTGGGAACACATTCTCCAGCCGTACGACAATGGTGCAGTTCAAGCTAGAATGAAGGATAAAGGTCGACGTCAGTCCATCCATTTGCGGGATGCGCCACGTATTGTACTTCTATGGGATATCGGTGGAGGCGATTCGAATGCATATTTGACTTGCGGTGACTAATATAATGGACAAATCAAGCAAGGTCTGCTACACCAACTCACCGATCGGTTTCTTAACCTGTACCCGAGAATGGTTCCAAGCCTAAAAGGCCTTTGTCTTCGGGGCGAGCGTCGTCGGGTGGTCTCATCGGGCGGGCGGGCGGCCGGCTCGTCTCGCTTCGGCCATGTTTCATCGGGATCCGAGTAAAAGCATTAGGTTGTTGGTCGTTTGTCAATTGGCGCAAGCCCCGAGGGGTCACTCAACGCTCGGCGCTCGCGAAACAAGGCCCGAGACGCCGCCAAGAAACCCCTGCCGTACTCCAGTTGAGGCATTACGCCTCGGCAGGCCGATCACCAGCGACCGTCTCGCGCCCCGACGGAAATGGAGGGCAGTTGAGGCAATTGGAGAACAACTGGACGAGGGTGTTTTTCAGCGGAATCTGTAGGTCTGGAAGCGAAGAATTCTACGCTCCATCATCTAATGGACCGTTTTTAAGAAAGGGGTTATTAAGACTTTAACGCTGAGGTAATGACCTCACATAAAGGACAAAATCCAGTTTGTTGAGAGATTCTGGATTATTTGGGAGTCTTTCTCCTCATGCAATATCCCATTGAATTCTTCAATTTTCACGACGAACTCGACTCTTTTCACGTCGAATTGGACGTTCTTCTCAACAAACTTGATGCTTCTGAAATCAAAATGAACGTCTTCCAAATCGAAGTTAGCTTTCCCATTAGAATAGAGACTTTTCAAAAAGGTTAGAATAACTTTTTGTTTGAGGAAAATTTGGTATGACTTGGTTTGAGTTTTTAATTCATCTGCTCTATGAAAACATTTCTTTTGAAATTTTGTAAAATTCTTATTTTTGAGGAAAATAGTGGTTAAGAACGTTTATTAAAGAGCAGGATGGCGGCTATTGTTTAGTGACGAAAGAAGAGATTGCGCCACGCTCTCATCCAAAGCGTCGCGGTTTTTTTCAATTGGTTGCAAAATTTCTGCTCTTTGCACGGTGTTTCACGGACACGAGTAGCGCAGTCGGAGGAGTTGCCGGCTGTCGCGTGCACCCGATACCATGTCCCTGGTTCGGGTTTCCCGCCCAGGCCAACCGCGTCTCCAATCCTTCCGGGGTCGGTAAATTGGTACTAGACGTGTCTGGGAAGGACGAAGCGCTGAATTGCTCATCGGCTGGCCACCGCAAGTCATTGTATGGCCAAATACGCATTCCAGTCGCCTCCATGGCATCCCGTAGAAATAGAATGCGTGGCGCATCCCAAGAAGGAAGGAGTAACGCTGTCCGTTATTCTTTTTTTTTATTTAGCAGTAAGTTTCAGTGACTCGCTAATTGACCAGAAATTTTCTGAGTTCCTCCTTCTAACTACGGCATTAAAAATAACGTGAAGGTTGTAGACAATTAGAGTGCGCCATGCATTCTACTTCTACGGGTATCGTGGAGGCAATCTGAATACGTATTTGGCCTATACAGTGACTTGAAGTGGCCAGGCGATGGACACGTCAGTGTATTATCCTACCAGACAAGCCGTCACCGACCCTGGAACGATAGAAGGCTTGCTTGGTCTGGGCAGAATCCGTACCAAGAGCCTCGATTCGTGATGCACGCGATGGCGTCGCCTGCTCCGACTGCGCTACCTCGCGTCTCTGTGTTATTTTAGATTATATTATAGCAGTGAAAAAAACATGAAAAAGGTGGAAGGGGCTTCTCAAAAACGTAAACGCATAGCTTCACTTCGCAAATTAAAAAAAAGCTATTTTTCCTCTTGAAAGGGCTTTCCCTGTTGAATAATTCAGAGATCCTCTGCCTTTTATGTAGTAGAGTTTCCGGGCCCAAAATCCAATTCTTTCTTTCCGCAAAAGGACACTCTCTCGCCATTCCCGAACCGGATAAAAACATTGTCCCTCGTGAGCCGACATAACATGTTTTATTCGCCTAACAGTATTTATCTACACACCCGAGGGAGCTAATTAGAGCTGCAGTGGAGGAAAAGCCCAGATTGAGCAGTAGCAGTAGTATGATGGACTGCGTTTCCTGTATGTATGAAGGCAAAAAAAGGAACAGTAATTGACAAGAAAATTTTGTCGCAATCCATATTTTTAATGAAAACTGATATAGGTATGCGTTGATGGATCCTGAGTCATTGGTTCTGCTGTGATTCTGTGTTTGTGTTGAAGTCAAGTTCTATCTAAAGTATGCCTTATGCTGTGTAATAATTAATAGTTAATAATTAACGTAATAACTAACAATTAAAATGGGATGACCTACATAATTGGCATTTTACAGTTGTCCGACGATAGATCCCCAGTTACGCTTCAAAACATTTGGCGTAAATCCAGAGTCGCTTTGCAGAATGCGCCATGTATTCTACCACTACGGGATGTCATGGACGCGATTTGAATGCGTGTTTAACCATACAATGATTTGCGGTCGCCCGTAACAAGTTAGCGTCCCTGCCTCTCCAAACAAGGCTGATATCAGTTCTCTGATCCTGAATAGACGGAAGGCATGGTTGACCTGGGAGGGAAATCCGAACCAGGAACCTAGTATCCGGTGCACGCGATAACCGACCCCTCCGCCGACTGCGCTGCCACACACACTCAGATCACATTCACTGGACAGCGAAAACATGTCAGTAAATGACCTGAAGGATCATTTTTGCAATCGTTTTTGATACTGAGAACTTTTCCTTCCAAATATCGGATCTCTCGCAGGTATTTCTTACACTCTAATCTTGCCTGCCTTCTGTCGTTTTTCACCCACTTTAGTTTGTTTTTAGCTTACGCAATTGTTTGTTGTAGCTCTTAAAGTTGTGCTCGAACGAATATTTTTGAATAATTATTCGAACCGTCGAATATTCATTTGAAATCGGACATCGAAAAGGAGTCATATCCGAACACTTTTCGAAAGTTGAGCACTTAAGTTTTATTCGAAAATATTTAATTTCGATTTCGTAAATAAATAATTTTACTCGGATATCGAATAAGCTTCAAATCTTCGAGCACAGAAGCTGGTTCGAACAAACTATTCGACTACTCAAATATTCGAATAAACGAGAGCTTATTCGATTTTCGATCATTCGAAAAATTGATGAGCTAATGAATTCGTTCATTCATTCGCTCAAAATTTTTCAACGTCGAATACATTCATTCGTTCATTCGTTCGATAAAAATTTTCAGGAGCGCAACTATAGTAGCTCCTTCTGTTACTCCTTCTGCTACTCCATTATAGTTCGATCGGTAATCTTGACGGTAATTTTGCCGAGTCCATCCGCTTGGTAGTGAGCTCTTCTCCCTGTCGACCTTCAGTTGTCTTTCTGGAAACCCAACTTCCAGCGAAGTTTGCCAGTGTGTTTGTCCTCGTAATTGACGAGTTTGAGGTTGTGGCCGAGTATCGCTCGCTGTGTACGCGGAGACGGGGAGCCATTCGTATAATGGATGTCTCAAAATTGGATTAAGCGCCGTTTCAATGGCCGCCGACGGCGTTGTGAAGAGAAAACGCCGAAAACCCAGCAGCACCACTACCACTGGCGACGGCAGCAGCGGCGGCGCATTCAAATTACGCTTCCGGATTCTCCGGAGGACGACGACGACGACGACATCGATAGCCGCAACAAACGAGGGCCTCACGGGTCGAGTTCTTGAGATCCGGCGGGCTCGCAGCCGCGCAAACGGGCCTTTGGGATCTCGTTAAGGAGGGTGCATTCGAAGCAGTGGCGGATAGAGGATTTCGGACTTGAGAAGGAAAAGGGCGCCAAACGGGTGAGCGACGACGTCCACAGGATCGGGCTAGGCTTTGCTTTTTGTATGGATCTTGGCAAAACTAAGTGCTGATTAGGGATACCCGAAAGGAGGAGTAAATGATGAGGTAAGGTAGGGGTTAATCAATTGTTGGCTTGGACGCTCTATGCATTCTACCTCCATGGTATATCTTGGAGGCCATTTGAATGGGCATTTCTCCTATGCAGCCACTTACGATAGCGAGCTGATGAAGGAGTCAGCGTTGTGTTCTTCTCAGACAAGCCTGGTACTAAGCGAGGCTTGGTATAACCTGCGCGACAGCCGCCGCCTCCGCTGACTGCGCTCTACGCGCATAGACGAGAATGCACCTCAAAGGGTGAATTTATAAACGATTAAACCCAAGCGTTTTTGTGCTTGAAGAGAAAAACATACCCATGATGTGGTATGCTTAATATGAATTAGGCCCCGTTTATACTTCCATCCCGCACGACGCGATGCCACGCATAGAGGCCAAATCGATCGATCGCGTCACTGGATCAATGTGGCCACGGTACGTGGCGTCGCGTCGCTCGGCGTCGAAATATAAACGGGCCCTTATGCCTCGTTTATACTTCTATCGCCGCGCGACGCGATGCCACACATAGAGGCTAGATTGATTAATTGCGCCGCACGGCGTCGACGTCATCCGACCGTAGTCATTTGGGTGAATCCGGGACCAATCGTTCCGCTCAGCGTCGGATCGCGTCGCTCTCGAAGTCGGTGCGATTCGGCTGATCGCGGTGGATTAGGGCACGGTATTGCTGCTCCAGTTGCCGTTTGCAACGGAATTGGAAATGTGTGCACAATTACGTGTGTGCAAGTACGCAATTGTGCATAATCGCGTGATCTCGTTGCCGGCTGTACGCAGTGCTCACCGTCGTTCGAAACACCGCTACGCGATGGAACGCTTCGCTCCGTTCATTCGTGTCGCCCGACGATGGAAGCATAAACGAGGCCTTAGAGCCGCCTATACTTCCATAGCTGCGCTATGCGATGCCATGTGTAGAGGCCCAATTGGTTAATCGCGTCGCTCTCGAAATTGGCGCGATTCGATTGATCGCGGTGGATTGGGGCATGGTAGGAGCGTTTGGTGTGCACGGGGCGCGATGTATTGATAAGCGTCCATATCGATTTATCGCGTCGCACAATCGATGTGGGAGCCTGCAATTACATCGCGCTGCGCGCCGTGCACATACTAAACGCTTCCCAAGGCCCCGTTTATACTTCCGCCGCCGAGATTTGAACGGATCGATTCGTGCTTTATAATCGCTCTTAATTTTCCTGGCGATAAACCGTATCCATAGCTCATTTCTCCTCGTTTTTGCTGCAGTCTTCGGCAACGGTCCGCGGTCCGTCTCCTCGCAGCTGACGTTTACCATTTCGGAGTTCGTCAACGGGCGTCGATGGGATGGTGGTTTGAGAGTCGTTTGGGCCAATCGTAATGCAGTCGTCGTCGACGACATATGCGGCGCAGGTCGTTAACGTTTCGCCGTGGCGATTTATAGGCGATCGTTCGAATCGCGTCGCGATCGTTAACGACACGACCGACGGACGGACACACCGGACGAGGCACACCTGTGGCGCTGCTAGGACGGCTGCTGCTGCTGCTGCTCCACCAGCGACACCTACGTGGGACTGCGAGTGAGAGCGCAGTGCGCAGCTCCTGCTCGACGACAAGGCTACACATTCCTGGGCGGCGGCTTCTTGGGCGTCTTCACGCCGACATAAATCCGATGGCGCCTAATCCGCGCGGCGGCGCCAGCGGTCGTATAACAAACCCGTCGTCGGGGAGAATCGTCGGATTTGCCGGGCCGCGTTGCTGCGTCTCGCCGTCGGCGGCGCTATTCGCGGCCTGCGGGTGCGGCTCCTTTCAAGTTTTACGACCTCAAGGGTCATCGCGGTTCTGTTTTGTACACACACGTCGTCGTCTCGTCGTCGTCTGTTGCCAGAACTTGTGTGATTACGAGACACTCAGGGGACACCTTCGCGCTCGGGAATTACGCCTCGAACACCACTCGGGGCGAAAAGCTGTCTGCGGTTGGACAATCACGCTGACAAGGACGCGAGGAGAAGAGCTCCAAACGCTCAAGAAGACTGGGTTCTGCTTGGATTTCTGGATACATGACGCTGAAGGGCGCAGCATTGTGGGCGGAAACGAGACAGCAAATCATAACCTAGAACAACAACGACCTTACCCCGCCAGGTAATCAAGGGATCGGTCGTGCACACCTTCTGTAAGTGGGACGCTCACTCGATGCGCGGTTTGATTGACTGGCGCAATCTCGCCTCCCACTGCTGTGCGGTTTCGCGACATGTACCAGTTTGTGCTACGGACTGTTGATTTGAGGAACCAACTGATATATACCATTTTCACGTCAAATTGGACACTCTTCTAAGCCTAAGCCTAGGACTTGAAATTAAATCGAACTCTTAAAAAACGAAATAAGCTTCCTCACCTCAAACTCTGGACTTCTCAAAATGTTAGAATAATTTTTCGTTCACGGAAAATTTTACTATAATTTCTTTGAAGTTTTAATTCACTTCCATACAAGAGAACACATAGCTTGAAATTTTACAAAATTTTCATTTTCTGAGTGAAAACAATGGTTTAAAGCTTAAAAGGCAGGAAGGCGGCCATTTTTAGTACCAAAACGGAGACTGCGCCGTGCCCTCGGTCGAGGCGTCGCGATTTCTGTTCGACTGATAGCGAAATTTCTGTTCGCCTGTAGTTTCACACCTGCAAGCGGTGCAACGCAAACATTTGTGAAAAAACGTATATCCTAACTTTCTTGCTGCATGTAAGCAGGATTTACATTATTGATCAAATAAACGTTGCGCTGAACTTTTTGAGTGCATGGCGCGATCCAGTCTCTTGATGCACGACGTGATTTCTGCCTTGCTGCGCCTTAAACCAAAATTTAATTTATTATTTTTCTCAGAAAATAAAAGTTTTATGAAATTATTTCACTCTTTCGACAGCTTAATTTAAAAAAGTTCCAAAAAGTTATTCTAAGTTTTATTGTAACCATCTCATTGAGTCTGCAGTCTAAGCTGCCTAAAAGTGGTTTTGATTTGGAAGAGTTCGCTATAGTTTCAAACGTTTTAGGCTTAGGCTTAGAAGAGTGTCCAGTTTGATTTGAAAAGTGTCCAGTTCGACGTGAATTATGGCATATATTTTGGGGTGTTGTTGTGTGCTATAGGATGACGCATGCATCTGATCCTCTACGATTGCCCGCTCCCGACTAGGATAGATCCAAATATTCTACATTCTTTATCTTTCTTCAAACTCCAAGCTATACTATTTACGCTTCGGAGCATCTTCAAAGCTAGTCTTTTCTCCCAAACATTGGTCCGTGTTCATACCCAGCGTAATGCACAGCCTATCAATCCAGGTAACACCTTCGCGGGAGTTTTTGCGGTCAGACCTCCTCCGGGCGCTGCTCTCGAATTCAATCAAATGCGGCTTTTTCGAAGCCGATTCCGGCAATCGCTCAGCTCGACCGACAGCAATTCATCTGGCAACCCGACACGGCGATTTATCCGGCAGTCGGTCACTCACTCACGGGAGCCCTGCCGCATTCGCGTGCGTTTTCGCCCCGTAATAAATTCCCTCCGGCTACGGTATGAACGACGAGCGGGAAATGAATTTCCGTTCAGGAAACCATCGCTGCCGGGGCGATTTTGTCAGAGAGATAGGCGGTGGCGGCCAGGCCAGCTGAGGAGATGGTCGCCGCCGGCCGGCTGGCCGTGGTGATGGTGGCCATAGTTCACTCGGTTTATGGACGCCAATAAAAGCGTACGGCCCCGGCGGGCGACTCCGACGAGTCGGTCGGCCGGCTGAAGACGTCGTCGAGCGGCGACTTCACAGCCGCGCCGGTCGACGAATGTCCGTTATTTATGTGCGTTGGCGAGAAAGGCCATTTCCACGTTTCCGAAACGGTCGCGGCGCCGCGCTGCGCAACGCCTTCTGGGGAGGAAATTGCGCCCTGCTCGTCGCTCCACTGTCTTTAGTATTCATAAGCGGCGCAGATAAACGCGGAGCTGCGGTGGAATTCTTGGTTTGGGACTCTCCTCTCGAGATGCGGCTGGAGAGAGAAGTCAGCAGGATCTCTAGAAGTGTTCTCCAGAATCGGACAATGTTCACCAGACTGCTCTTCAATCTGCAGTTTTCCTTTCCGGGCCAGGCTGTTTGCATAGTCACCCAATAAGCCCCGCCCAGGCCAACCAAACCTTTCATTCTTCCGGGGTCCACGAATTTCTCCGAGAAGGATAAGACACTGACTTCTCCATCGACTGGCTACCGCAAGTTATGTAAAGACCAAATAAGCATCCAATTGACCCTACGACGTCCCGTAGAAATAGAAGACAGTCGCATTCTGCAAAGGGACTCTGGGTATGCGCCACATGTTCTAAATCGTAACTGCAGATTTGGAGGGAAAACCGTAAAACGCCATTTACGCCAAGGACATCCCATGCCTCACAACCGTATTCACTGAATAAATTCAATAAATTAATTAGGTAAATATTAAATATGAAAAATAATAATAAATAAATCCACATTTTATTCATAAACCACCAGCCGATCACACTTTAAATAGAAGTTCTAGCATCACGGAGTTGCAGCTAAAGCTGCCGTGGAAACTTCAGGCAGTCAACTTGTTGAACACTTACGTATGACCCTATACGATTAAGATGGATCTTTATTTAGTAACAATGCTTTAACACGATCTTTATTTATTTATTTATTTATTTATTTATATATTTATTTATTTATTTATTACAGCTTAATAGTGTGCCTTTTGAAGAGGGCGATTAAGAACAAACCGACCTTCGAACATTTGCGCCGATGAAAAAAAAAACAACAGCAATTTGGCAAAAGTGCAGTGTTTTCAGTCAGAATTCCAAATACAAGTAGACCAAGTAGGACATGAGTTTACATATAATGAAAACAACATCAGATTGGGTCAACTTGTTGAATAGGAATTTAATTTAAATAATATAGTGAGAGTTTCGTGAAATAGGGTACATCGTTTTCATTTCAAACTGGACACTTTTCATTTGAAATCGGTTATCATCACCAATAAAATCTTTGCGAACTAAATCAGACACGTCTAGGGAAATCCTGCATACCAGCAAAGACGTATTTAGTCTAAATTACGTTTAAATTGAATTGCTCAATGGAGTTCAAGTTGTATTTTTTAAGGAAACCCTCATCGAAAATTCACATTTGTGAAACGCATTATTACAAAATATCTAGACCATCTGAATATACGCGAAGTTATTATTATTTGACGTCAAATAAATTTTCTAGTTTTATCCTGAAGTGCTAGAGTTCCACTTCTAACGCTTACCTCTGTCTTTTATTTATTCTAACATTTTCACCTCAAACTGGCACTTTTCAAATTCTAGCTGGACAAAACGAATTAAATGTATCTAAAGTTTAATTAGATATGGTCCAATAGGGTCAAATTCATTTCTCGTTAGGCCCCGTTTATACTTCGTCGCGGCGCGATGCGACGCCACGCATAGTGGCCATATTGATTGTGCGACGCGATCGATCAATTTGGCCTCATTGCGTGGCCCCGCGACGAAGTATAAACGGGACCTTAAAGAAGTTTCGGTACATGTCGCGAAGATGAGCAGCATTTGGGAGGTGGGAGCGCGTCAGCCAATCAGATCGCTTCAAGCGGCCTGCCACTCAGAGAGAGCTTGTACGGTCAGCATTCTGATTGCCTGGCATGTGTTTGGCCGGTGTTCTGCTTGGAACTGATTCGCTGGTGCGCCAACTCCTCCTAATGCTGCCTATTTTTGCGACATGATCTTTTTTTAAACAAAAATTCACCTTCGCTGAGTGTTTCAAGGAAATAGTGATTATGTCGTATGGTTAGATACAATAACTCTATCAAGTGACTTAAAAGAACATTTTTGGTGTTCTCTTCTAAGGTGGCGAAAAGCAAAGACTTTGGTGGTATGTTATATAGTTGTGCTTATTCGACTATTCGAATAAATTATTCGAATATTTCCTGGCTTTCGAATACGAAATAACATCGAAATTTCCTGATCTTCCAATATCCGTTTGAAATCGAATATTCGAAAACAAGGAAGTATCGAACTCGAATAATATAATATAATAGATCATTCGAATAAGTATTCGAGTAGTCGAATAGGCAAACTATAGTGCCTTATTGGTGAGATTGCGACGTGCATTTATCCGAATGTTGGGTTGATAGTGTGAATGCTATTACTATGGTTGCAGGCCAAGGAACCACAAAGGCAATCACAACAGGCGAAAACGAACAATTCTCCATTAGGTAACATCAGGTAAACAGCATTTACACTGCCAATCAAATAAGCATTACAGTGCCCTGGATGAGTACACGGCTGAGTCTCTTTACGGGATTTTTTATCGCTGCAGTTTAGAGTGAGCCCTAAAACATAGTTTTGGTTGAGGGACAGGAATTCAGCGCTCGTCCAACGTTTGTACAAACCCTTCCTCATGAACTGAATTTACGTTAATTTTCAAACTGGTTAATATTGATTTACTCTCTTTTTTTATTTGTTTACCCAAGGGGCAACTACACGGTTCAGTTCGTTGCTGATTTCTTGCATACGACAGCAAGGAACGGCCGACTCATATGCAATAAAGCAGCACAATTGATGGCGGCACTCGGGCATATGGCGCCCGTGAGACATTCAACCAGATGATGCTCCTCTTGCAAAAAAGACGACGAATGGTCGAGTACTTGCGGAAGCTGTGGCGTGGGAGAGGGTGTGCATAGAGAAGGCCGTTTTGTCTTTGAGTGAATTTATCTGCGAGCACTTCACTTCACCTGCGTCACCCGCTCATTGAGCGGGCGTGAGCAGCGTCTCCATTTGTCCCTGTCGCGTGCCAGAGTGCACCAGTGGATCCTCCTCGCTCGAGAGACACGAAGAGCGTCATATTGTTCGTTCAGCGCTTTTACGAAGAAGTCCGACCAACGCGTTGGTGGGCGACTTGGTGTTCTCTTGACATCCCGCAGAATCCCGTCTGTCGACGTTGCATGATTGAACGCAGCATCTAATAAAATAATAATAAAATGTATTTATGAAATCAATTTTAGAACTTCAAAAAATGAAGAAAGAAAAAATTAAATCTAAATACATCTAAAAGGGGAGGTACATAAATCTGCAGAATGCTTACTTACTTTACTTTGATGGATAACTGAATAAAAAAATTAAATAAAAATAAACCATCAAAGTATCAAAGTAGAAGTAAGTACCCCGAAGTTTTCTGAATGATTAATTATTAAAAATGAACTAATTGATAATTAGAATTTCATCGGATTGAAAAGGAACCTCGTCTTCAGTGTAACATCAGCTTCACTTCCTCTCGTGCGGTTCTGTTGTGGATTTTTGCTTTGTTTTGTATTCTGTTTTTTTTGGTTCCGACGCACATTTTTATGTGGTAAAGGCCAACAATATGCTGCCTTTGTAACCTAAAATTTCGCTTTCTTCTCAATATTTCAGAGAAAATATTTTATTTTTTCCAGACAAGATTTTTTAAGACAATAAAGCTATATTTTTCAATATTTCAAGAACTGTTATTCATTTTTAACATGGTGTTTTCTGCTTGAAATGGAGGAATTTCAATTGTTGAACTTGTCGACTCATTAGCAGTCAGGCAAGCAAGAGTCAGAGACTACAACATTTGCTCTGGACGAGTACACGGCGAAATCTTTTCACCCGAAAAAAAAAATTATTTTCATCGCAGCAGCCAGAGTGAATCTAAAAACGTTGTATTGAGAAATAATTTTTTTAGAATAGATAATAATAAAAATTTATTTTACATTTTATTCTGTATTATTTTTCTATTTTTATCATTTTTAAAACGAAATTTCAATTTTTTAGAAACAAAATTCTATTGCTCTATTCGTTGCCGCTCGAAGTTCAAAAAGCGGAAATTTCAGGTGTCGTCGTTCCGAGCGTGTGACGCTCGACGGAAAGGCCTCGATCGGACGCTGTTTGGCCACGTCGCCGTTGTGTTCGTCGACGAAGTGCAGCCGTTTTTGACAGGATGCGTCGCTCTGGACAACCAGGTTGGTCTTTGGAGGGTTCGCTACGAAGCCCAGCTCTTCTAGAAGAACTCCGGGGATGCTCGCTGCTTAGTTCTTCCTTTTTTTCTGAGAAAGTTTTATTTCTATTCATAGCGCTCAACTATTAAAGGATATTCTGTAACTCCCAAAATCAAAGGAGGACCTGCTCCCTCTCTCCCAAGAATCGTTCACTCCTTGTTGGACAGAATGTGGACCTATCCTAGTCGGGAGGGAGCAACCTTAGAGTGTCAACTGTGTACATTATTCCATGTCATATAATCACATCACTTGAATTCAAATACCATAAAACCCTCACACCATGGAAGAACAGCTGAAGGTCTCGTAGAAACTCAAGGCAGGGATTGGACACGCGAATCACTGTGTGTCGCACTCCGACGAGGACAGATCCCAGAATTTCTTGTTTTACTTTTGTGCACAATCTTGACTGTAGCGAGTGTATGAAATGAGTAATTAAATATTTTTTAGTTTTTTTTTAGTTCTGAAGTGAGAAAGAGAAATAAGGAATTTTCGCAACATTTTGCTGAACTGGCTAATTTTTGACATTTTTCTATATCTGCTCTAGTAGGGGGAACGGCGATAGAACTAATCACCTGTATCACCTGTCGTCCCGTTGATCATCGACTTGCTCGAGCGGGCGCCAGCAGCGTCTCCATTCGTCCCTGTCGCGTGCCAGAGTGGTCCAATGGATCCTCCTCGCTCGAGGGACACGAAGAGCGTCATATCGGTCGTTCAGGGCTTTCACGAAGAAGTCCGACCAACGCGTTGGTGGGCGTCCTGGTGTTCTTTTGACATCCCGCGGAATCCAATCTGTGACGGCTCTCGTCCAGCGGGTGTCTGCGAATCGCATTACGTGGCCGGCCCACCTAATTTTCGACGACTTGGCCCATGCGACAGCGTCTCTGATCTTCGAACGTCGGCGAAGCTCGGAACTCCGGAGACCTTCTCTCACTTGCGTGAGTCGTGTCACTCCGAGCATCGTCCTCTCGATTCCACGCTGCGCGACGCTGATCGCGTGTTCATCCTGCTTTCGTATAGCCCAGGTCTCTGAGGCGTATGTTAGGGCAGGAAGAACAGTGGAGTCGAATAGGTGGGCACGGAGTCGGACGTTCTTCGTTTTCTTCACGACTTCTTCGACGCTCTTGAAAGCTCCCCAAGCCGCTCGTTTCCTCCTGCTCAGCTCTGGTGCTAGGTCGTTGGCCATGTTGACTTCGCGACCCAGATACACATAGCTGGAGCATTCGGAGATGTTCGTTCCGTTGAGCGAGAATGGGGCATCAGAAACCCATCCGTTCTTCATGAACATCGTCTTCGTAAGATTCAGCTGCAGTCCAACGCTTCCACATACACGATCGAAGTCGGCCAGCATTCGTTCCGCCTGACTGATGCTCGGGGTTATGAGCACGATGTCGTCAGCGAAGCGAAGATGGTGCAGTTGCCGGCCGTCGACCTTCACTCCCATGTCTTCCCATTCTAGTTCGCGCATGACGTTTTCGAGGGTGGCGCTGAAGAGCTTCGGGGATATGGTATCCCCTTGTCGAACCCCTCTCTTCACGTCAATGACGACGTCGTTGTAGAATGGTGAGATCTTGGTCGTGAATCCACTGTACAACTCTCGAAGAACTCTGATGTACTGAGTAGGAACGCCCTGGGTGAGCAGGGCTTCCATGACCGCTTCAGTCTCGACGGAGTCGAATGCCTTCTTCAGGTCAATGAACGTAAGGCACAGCGGCAGCTTGTACTCTCGCGACACTTCGATGAGCTTCGTAATGGTGTGTATGTGGTCGATCGTGCTGAATCCTCTCCGAAATCCTGCTTGTTCGCATGGCTGTCCTTCGTCCAGCGTTCTACTAATCCTATTCAGGATGACTCGAGTGAACAGCTTGTAGACTACGGACAACAGGCAGATCGGGCGATAGTTGCCAATGTCGTGCACGTCTCCCTTCTTGTACAGCAAGACGGTCTTGCTGGTCTTCCACTGAGATGGAACCTTGCATTCGGACAGGTAGCGTGTGAAGAGCCGCGCCAGGGTGTTGATGAGCGCTGGCGGGAGGTTCTTCAGGTGTTCAGCTCTGATCCTGTCAGAACCGGGTGCTGTACGTTTCTTCACCGACGAGATGGCGTGTCGGATCTCGGAAGGGAGAACAGAGGGAACGACGTATCCATCCTGCGGAAGATGGCATGGGGGCAGGTGGACGTGGCTATCGAAGAGATCGGAGTAGAAGTCGTGGATGACTTTCTCCATGGTCCTTCTGGAAGAGGTGATGGTTCCGTCAGGACGTCGGAGAGCGGTCATCTTGGTCTTGAAGTTGGCGAAGTTCCGGCGGGCATTGCGAATGCTCAGCCCTGCCTCTGCTGCTTCAGCCAACACTTCCGCCCTTCTCTCCTTGAGATCTTCCTTTATCGCCGCTCTGCATAGCTTTGCAAGCTCGGACGTCAGTTGGTAGTTGCCTGACGCTCGTGCTGCTCCACGCTGGCGTATCAGCTCGAGAGTTTCCGGAGACAGGCGTCTCTTGGTGGTCTTCAAGCTCTCGGCTCCCTTAGCACTATCGTGGAGATGGTGCACGAAGCGATCGTATTCCTCGTCGACGTTGTCCATGACGGCATCTTCCCAAAGGCCGACAAGAGAGGTGTAGAGATCCCAGTTGATGGTCGTTCTGGGATACCTCTTCTTGAACTTCGCGGCCTTCTCTCCTTGACGCGAAAAGCGGAACCTCGCGCGAAGGAGGCGGTGGTCCGATCCCGTGTAGAACTTGGGGACAACGGAGACATCGGTCAGGCAATACTTGCGGTTGAAGATGATGTGGTCGATCTCGTTGTGGAACTGGCCACCGGGAGATTCCCAGGTCCATCGTAGGGAGGGAGGCTTCTGGAACTGCGAGTTTCCATGGATGGTCTTGGTCGACATGATAAACTCAGACAGCCTTTCACCTTGCTCGTTCCACTCCAAACCGTGGGTTCCGATGTGAAGTTCTTCTGGCGACCTTCGCGATCCGATCTTGGCGTTGAAGTCGCCGACGATCACCTTGTAGAAGGTGTGATCTTCCTTATAGAACTTCTCCAGCTCCATGTAGAAGGCCTCGACGTCTTCGTCGTCGTAGTCGGATGTTGGGGCATACGCGACGAACACAGTCAAGGCTGGCACGGAGCCACATCGCTTCAGTCGCAGACGTCCGATTCGGCTAGTCAGAGACTCGTACGAATCGATGTTCATGGCCAAGTGCGTGTTGACGAGGACACCAACGCCGCCTACTCCCCTGCTGTCGCATGTTCCGAGGAACAGTTCTTCTCCGGAGTCGTAGGCGGCGTGTAGGGGGTGGTGTCTTCTCGTCTCGGTCAGTCCGATGACGTCGTACTTGATCTTCCTGGCTTGCATCATCAGGTCCTCGACGGATGCTTCGGACGCAAGCGTGCGGGCGTTGTAAGTACAGATCGTCATCCTAGTCCTTCTCAGTTTGCGCAGCCTGGTTAGGCCCTGAGATTTTAGCAGCCTCTCCGTACTCGTCCTTCCCATCGCTGCAGAAATGGGGGCTCTTTCGGGGTCAGGGGAATGAGGCCCTTTAGTGCTGCTGTGTTTGACTGGAATACAACACGGATAGCTAGTCAGGCTCTGTCGTGCGGGCGGGGTACTCCGGGCAGCCAGCCAGACTGCCCGAAGGGACGGGGCGAGACTTAAGGCGGCCTCGAATCGCCTTACATGTACTCCCAGTCTACCGAGTGCAAGCTTTTGGCCGAGCCGACACAGTTACAATCCGCACAGTCACGGACACATCCACGCACACTGTGCACGAACATGCCGCTCCCACGCACAAGGAACGCATCGACCCGACACAGCAGGAGCAAGGAGTCCATCCCCTGCATCCCACCTGCGTCTCTGGGCAGTACACGGTCGCATTTGGTTCGCGTTTAATTCCCCTATCCACCACCCGGGGACGCGCCACGTGGCCCTGCGACAAGCGGCCCGAGATCCCTCTTAACAAGAGAGCCCGAAGGCTCTCTATCGAGGGAGATCCGTGGACGTCTGTTTTCGCTCTCTGCAAAAGTGCCCCTTCCTAATAGGATAGATCCCTTCTGTGCGCAATGTATTGTCCTTTTCTCCTCTCTTCCTCTGAACCTCCTAGGCCCCTCTAGGTCTTCGGAGACTAATTATATGGCTACATGAGAGGCAAAAGACGACCTCTACCAATTGCCGTTTGAAATGTGCCCCGCATTCTACGTCTAGGAAATGTCGTGGAGGCGATTTGAATGCGTTTTTGGCCATACAATTACTTGCGGTGGCCAGCCGGTAAACAATTCCGCGCTGAAGTCTTTCCAGACAGCTCTGGTACCAATTCACCTTCCCCGGGGGATGGAAGGCTTGTTGGCCTGTGCCAAAAACCCGAACCAAGCGACAGCCAGCGCCTCCTCCGACTGCGTTACCACGCGCCATATCAAACCTTCCTAGAAGGACCAAGAAAATCTAAACCTCATTTTGTTTCTTCCTTCAGGCTTTTTGGGGACGCCACATCCTAAACAGATCTTGGGGCGCGTGTGGGACAGTTGGAGGAGGTGATTCGATACCATACCACGACAATACCAGGTTCTTGGTTCGGATTTCTCGCTTAGGCGAAGCAAGCCTTCCTTCCCTCAGAGTCGGTAAATCGGTACCAGACTTGTCTGGGAAGAGGACGAAACTGACTTTCATACCATTTCACGTCGAATAGGCTGCTTTTCAAATCAAAATGGACACTCTTCTAAGCTGGCGTTAAGACTTTTGAAATCAAAGCGAACTCTATCCTCCAAATCGGAGTGACCTTCAAGCAGGCCAAGCTACAGACTCATCAAGATGGTTAGAATGATTTTTGTTCAAGAAACATTTGGTATCTCATCCTTTGAATTTTTTTCGTCTACCTGCCTCAACAAGTATAATAATTTTATAACATCTTTATTTTTAGAACAAAAAAATCATAAGCTAAAATTAATCTTAAAACCACAGCAAAGAAGCAAGTATTTAACGTATGAAAGGATTAATATAATAATATCAGTATAAAATAATAATTTAATAATAATAGTTTTTTGTTCAAGGAAAATTTGAAATCACTTTCTTTGAAATGGTTCAATTCGGCTGTAGTGATGTGTATAGGAATTTTCTTTTTCTTTTTTAAGAAAAGATAATATACTAAATTTTTTTCAAAACGCAACAAGCAGTTATTTAGTGCATTAAAAAACGAGATCGAGCCATGCACTCAAAACGTTCGTCGCAACTTTCATTTGATGGATAGCATGAATGCCGCTTACGTGTACAATCAAAGCGAGGATATGTGTGTTCTTCACAGTTATTTTTGTTGTGTCGTTAATAGGTGTCAAACTCCATGCAAAGAGAAATTCTGCTATCAGTCGAATCGTCTTGGATGAGGGCATAGCGCAGTCTGTTTTTTGGCACTAAAAAATGGCCGCCTTTCTACTGCTTAAAACAAGCTTTAAACCATTATTTTTCCTCAAAAAATAGAATTTTCGTAAACTTTCAAACGGCATGTTCACTTCTTGAGTAGGCGAATTAAAACTTCAAAGAGAGTTTTACTAAAATTTTCCTTGAACAAAAAATTAACCTTTTTGGAGAGTCTTTATTTTAACGTAAAAGAAGCTCATTTCAGTATGAAAGAGTTCGCTTTGATTTCGGAAGTCTTAGACTAGCTTAGAAGAGTATCGAATTTGACTTGAAGTGTCCAGTTTGTTTTGAAAAGTGTTCAATTCAACATGGAAATGATATACCGAAGCTTTCGCGAGGATGTTTAGGGATCCTTCGACCTTTTTTAGGCCGTTCGGTTTTATTACTGGCTGAGTCAGTCAGTCCTGAAACGCAAACTGTCCGATGAACAACGAGTGAGAGATCTCACCCGGCACCATATAATTTCAAAGGCTGGCTGGGAAGCTTTTTTCCGTCCTTTGAAAGCGCCGCGAATGGCGAAAAAGTTCGCGATGAAATCTGTGCACCTGTCAACGGTCCTGTGCAGGCCGGTTGACGAGCAGTGGTCATTAAGATCCGCTGGTTCCATCAGCAGTCCCCTAACCTCCACCACCTCCGGCTCTGCTGCCCTCATGCTCTCCTCGCCCTCCCCACGTCCACCTTTCTCTACGGCCGTCTCTCTCCCTCCACCACGTCTGCCTTTTTCTTTCTGAATCGCTGCGCTATCTTTATAGCAATCGCGCCCTCATAATGGGCGCTCATTCACTTTTATGGTATGGGAACGAGTCAGTCGACGATAAAAACAGCAGAAATTGCGCGGCGGTTGCATACGCAGGGATTGATATTCGGGGGAAATCCTATAGTTCGGGACTTGCGGACCGCCCTGGATTACCGTATGACGCTTTCAGGCGCGATTCGCCGAGAAATCTGGAGCGCTGGCGCTGGTCGTCGGCCCTGCGTCGAGGATTCAGCGCAACCGCAAGCCGATGAAGGTACGCGCATTCTTTTCAAAGAGCTTGAATTCTTGGTGAGGCTACGGAGGACTCGTTTCAGATGCGATCCTCCAAGATCCCGGTGGTTGTTCTCGACGACCAGGAGACGCAGCGCCTTCGCGAACAGCTCGCCGAAGCCGGTCGAGGTGCTGCTGTCGCGCATCTGAGGCTCGACTTCATCGATCCTAAACCACCACACGTACTGAAGCTACAGGTAAAGGACGTTTCCTTTGATAACTTCTGGGGCCGACATAGACCTAGATAGGTCTAACCTAAGGCCCGGATAAAGAGGCACACCCACTTCTCCCCAACCGACCGCATGGCGTGAATAGCGTAGGCTCTTTTAAATTACATAAATAGACTGTTAATGTAGATGTGTTTATTTATTTATTTATTTATTTATTTATTCATTTATTTATTTAAAGCACACAACAGTGCGCCCAGTGCCAAGCATTAGCGACAATCGTTAGAAAGCATGACCATAACACATAATGACAAATTGTTAAGCGAGCCGAATGCTCAGGAAAAAATTCCGAAGAAAATAAAAAAGAAAAAAGCAAGAATTGCTTTTTTCTTTAGAACTTTTTTTTAGCAAGAAGGTGTTCCATAAGAAGTTCTTCACACTCTGTTCGTAGAGAAAGTTTATGTTTATATTTATGATGGCAAATAACCATTGAAAAGTATCGGGACGGCGTTACTCAATCCGTTTTGAGATGCGCCACGCATTCTATTTGGACGGGATGTTGTGGAGGCGACATGAATGCGTATTTGGCCATACAATGACTTGCGGCCAGCCGATGAAGAAGTCAGCGCTTTCTCCTACCCAGACAAGTCTGGTAAGGAGATCACCAACTATGCAGGGATGGAAGGCTTGGTTGGCCTGGGCAGGAAGTCCGAACCAGGAGCCTGGTATCAGATGCACGCGACAGCCGGCTCCTTCTCCGACTGCGCTACACGCGCCCGTAGATGCAAACATAACCACAAAATTGAAGTTGAAGAAGCCGGTCAGCATGGAAACAATCAGGTGTTAATCAGGAAACAGCTAGCAGACAAAAACCAAGTAATAGTGAGCGAGAAATGAAGCATAACCGAAGAGCACATGGCTGGATTTGGTTCCAATCATTGGCTGCCTCCACTAGAGAATGAACTCGAACTCGTAATGATCGCGCTAGTGGAAGATGCGCCGTTCTGAACAGAATCCGTTTCGAACTACTAATGAAAATGTGTAATTACTAGGGTATTTAATACATTTATCCTTTTAAGATTCCTTTTGAACGCTTGGCTTCTCTGAGACACCAATAAATCGGCAAACCACTAGCAGATGACATTTCCTTCTTCTCTTACAATTGAAGGGCTGAAGCGTAGGTCTGAACGGGGAGAGCGAGTCATATAGGCGGATTCCCCACCTCTCACTTAGTGCAAAAATGCGTAGTTGAAATGGTCACCAGGTAGATGAAACGCAAAAACAGCGCGGCTCAGAAGAATCGAACCCCCCGACCTTCCTCGCATGAAGCGACGCCACTGCCCACTGCGCTCCGAGGCGATCAACGGCAGCGGCATTGTGGGCTTGCAAGAGACCACCAGGGGTGCCGACTCCATAGTAACTTCAGAGACCCTGGACCCCTTGCTTGGGTTTAACGACATGGCAAACAAAAAAAAAAACGCATTTTTGTACTACCTGAGTTCTGGGAATTCTCCCTGTATGACTCGCCTTCTCTGTTTAGACATACACTTCACACCCTCCCCTTGTTAAACCAAAACTGATATTTCTCGTCTCTTTATCTGGGATTAGGTCGTACGTTAATCCTAGAGAACTACTCATTAATATTGCAGTTAAATTGTTTCGAACGCTCTCTAAATGGGAAATTGTTTTATCGATTATTTTGATTGAAAAGCTTTCTTTTGAAGCGAGTTATAATATTTCCGAGTAGTAAAGTTACTTTGAAACGGCGATTATTTATGCGTCACCCTAATCGTTTCCAGATGTGCTTCTGATGACGCTGTTCAGTAGACCTCTGTGCTTCAAAAGGGGGCTTTAAACCATTACGCTACCCTAAGAATCAGCTCGTCATTGCAGGTGTTCCGGCCGAGTCTGCTGAATCTGTCGCTGATCGGTCTGCTCGTCGTGCTCGTCCTGTTCATCACCCTTCTCGTGTTCGTGAAAATTCGCTGGAGACCGACGGCTCATCGCGATCTCTGGCTACGGACGTTGGCCAGGGCGGCTGTCGGCAAAATGGAAATTAGGAAATTTCAAAAGGTTTGTGCGGATTTTTCATCAAAATTCGGTAGCTCCTCCCCGACTATTCAACATTTCCGTAGTAGTCGTTAATTTGGTCTACATGGGGAGGTGCAACACAACAAAACAATCGAACCCCATTGGCTGGCGTATCTCCAAGAAAGAACTGCCCTGATTGTCTGGTGCACGCTCTGACGTTCTTGGTTGGTTGTTTTTCACTGGTGCGTTCCCCCTACCCGGCCCTATTAGCTACTAGCACCAGAATCCCCCATATATAAAAGAGGAAGGGTTTTTTGTCCGATGTTAGCCACCCGCAATTCGTACACTGGCTAGCTAGCCGGTTTAATCACCCAAGTTTGCGGTGCGGTTGCCAGTTGGCCAAGCGCAGACGCTTGACAGTTGTCCACCAATGTTGTTTACCATCGACTGCCATCGACTGCCTGACGTAAGGTGATTTCGAAAGAGGTCTCTTCCCAACCACCACTGTTGTTTACCATCGACTACCATCGACTGCCTGACGTAGGGTGATTTCGAAAGAGGTCTCTTCCCAATACGTGTCTAGTGGTCACACCTCAGTGTTCCTTCCCAGCTCTCCTGTGTGCTGCAACCTTCCACTATTTTTGCTGCCATACTTTTACCACTACCCCACTACCAGCGTTGCTGCTACTACAGAAATTGAATCCTCTTCCACTGTTCAGTATGACAAAGGGTTGCTCCATTCTGTATTGTTTTTTGCTATTTTGTCTCACATAAGCCGACTTTTGTTTCAATTTACCTCTCTGATTGCAGCCATACTTTTACCACTACCCCACTACCAGAGAACCTACGACTCCATAATAAATTGAATCCTTTTCCACTGTGCAGTATGACAACTGGCTGCTCTTTTTGCACATTTTTACTATTATTTTGCATCGCAGATGGCATTTCTTCCTTTCAATTTTCCTCTATGTCTACCGCCCTACCTTGACCATTACCCCACTCTGTTGACGAATCTGTCCTCAAATACCGAATCTCTCTCCATTGTGCACAATGACGGCCGGTTACTCTTTTCTGCACTTTTTCGTTGGGTTGGGTTTCTGACACCACATGGCTCACCACACACGACGCCGGCGAAGCCGGCTAGCCTAGCGTGGCCCGCCCGGCCAGAGTCGGGTGCGGGCGAAGCCCGCAACCGACGCTGGGTTGTGGGGACCCTAGCGGGCTCGAGGTTGGGTTGGGTTTCTGACCCCACATGGCTCACCACACACGACGCCGGCGAAGCCGGCTAGCCTAGCGTGGCCCGCCCGGCCAGACGCTGGGTTGTGGGGACCCTAGCGGGCTCGAGGTTGGGTTGGGTTTCTGACCCCACATGGCTCACCACACACGACGCCGGCGAAGCCGGCTAGCCTAGCGTGGCCCGCCCGGCCAGAGTCGGGTGCGGGCGAAGCCCGCAACCGACGCTGGGTTGTGGGGACCCTAGCGGGCTCGAGGTTGGGTTGGGTTTCTGACCCCACATGGCTGACCACACACGACGCCGGCGAAGCCGGCTAGCCTAGCGTGGCCCGCCCGGCCAGAGTCGGGTGCGGGCGAAGCCCGCAACCGACGCTGGGTTGTGGGGACCCTAGCGGGCTCGAGGTTGGGTTGGGTTTCTGACCCCACATGGCTCACCACACACGACGCCGGCGAAGCCGGCTAGCCTAGCGTGGCCCGCCCGGCCAGAGTCGGGTGCGGGCGAAGCCCGCAACCGACGCTGGGTTGTGGGGACCCTAGCGGGCTCGAGGTTGGGTTGGGTTTCTGACCCCACGTGGCTGACCACACACGACGCCGGCGAAGCCGGCTAGCCTAGCGTGGCCCGCCCGGCCAGAGTCGGGTGCGGGCGAAGCCCGCAACCGACGCTGGGTTGTGGGGACCCTAGCGGGCTCGAGGTTGGGTTGGGTTTCTGACCCCACATGGCTCACCACACACGACGCCGGCGAAGCCGGCAAGCCTAGCGTGGCCCGCCCGGCCAGAGTCGGGTGCGGGCGAAGCCCGCAACCGACGCTGGGTTGTGGGGACCCTAGCGGGCTCGAGGTTGGGTTGGGTTTCTGACCCCACATGGCTCACCACACACGACGCCGGCGAAGCCGGCTAGCCTAGCGTGGCCCGCCCGGCCAGAGTCGGGTGCGGGCGAAGCCCGCAACCGACGCTGGGTTGTGGGGACCCTAGCGGGCTCGGGGTTGGGTTGGGTTTCTGACCCCACATGGCTCACCACACACGACGCCGGCGAAGCCGGCTAGCCTAGCGTGGCCCGCCCGGCCAGAGTCGGGTGCGGGCGAAGCCCGCAACCGACGCTGGTTTATATTCATAATGCCCTTGTCTAGCTGTAGTAAACTGCGTACAAAAACACTGCAGTCTATTCATATTGCCTCTACGACATCCTGTTGAAATAGAATACGTCGCGTATCCTAAGCAGCGATTGACTGATCGTTCACCCTTTATTAGACACTTTACTTATCATTGAAATCTTTTAGGAACCTTCACGACAACGACGGCGACCGTTCGCTCGACTAAGGAGGGTTCGCTCCACCTATCTGCCTGTGTTCGGCTCGCTAACGTCGGTGGCAAACACGGCCAGTTCTCAGGTAAGGGCTAGCTTTACTGGGTTGTATGAAATATATTTCGGTACTTATCGGGATTTTGCCCTGCTGGATTGGTCATTCTGCACGGAGCTAAAGTGGATGCGGGTATTAATGTTAGATACGTGAGCAGATAGCCGGTGCAGTTAGTGCTCTAGGTACTAGCTCACTCTCATCCGAATATGCAAAAAATCGACATGTACAATTACAAGAACGCTGTTCTATAATGCTCCCAAAATAGTATATGTCGCGAAGACGCACCACAAGGGTGCGGGGGAACGCGACGATGATCTACCATAACTGCAGCAGCCAATCATACATAGGCTCAACCGCTCAAGCTGGGCATATGATTGGTTGCCGCGGTTACGTTTCCGATCCCCTGCGGTGCATCTTTGCGACAGAACGTTATTTTACTACCGAAATGATATGTGTTCCGACGTCGCACCGCAAAGGTAAGGGGACGCGCATTTGCTTCTACAGTAACCGCGTCATCGGCTGAGCACAGGCAGGGCACCTGATTGGCTGCCGTGATTACAGTAGGAACAACGACGCGTTCCCGCATCCACGCTGCGCGTCCTCGTAAACTTTGCGCTGCATCTTCGCAACAGAAGGCTATTATATGTATAACCACAATGTTAAATCTCGCCAAGACGCACCGCAAGGGTGCGGGAGCTCAACGTTGATTCTGCCGTAGCCGCGGCAGCCAATCATATGCGCTGCCTGCGTGGCTGAGCCGGCGCGTGATATGATTGGCTGTCACGATTGCGATAAGAGCAACGCCGCGTTCCCGCACCTCTTGCGGTACATCTTCTCGACATATGCGCCAAATTTAAAGGCTAAATGTCTTCACGTTGCAGGAGCGCTGCTCGATATGTCTCGACGAGTACGCCGAAGGAACTGAGCTACGGGTGCTGTTCTGCGGCCATGAATTCCACCCGAAGTGTGTCGATCCGTGGCTGCTCTCGAATCGACGATGTCCACTCTGTCAGTTCGACGTTGTCTACAAACAGTACCCGAAGATGGAGCCGTTGACGAAGACGCGACAGTGAGTCGTCGCCTTCGCTCATTCCTCTCGCTTATCGTCTCCAATTCTGTTTCGATTCAGACCTTCTCCGTCCAGCGACAACTCGCCGCTGGCGCCGTTGCTGTTCACCGTGCAGGAGTCACCACGACCCGTCAGGGACTCGACGGCCCCCACGGAGCAACCGCGTTCCTCGCAGGACCCGCTGCAGGTCGTGCGGGATGCGGTGGCGAGTCGTGGGCGACGGGTCACCTCGCGAGCACGGTCACTGCCCCGCCGACGACCGCTTCGACCGCGGGACCACGTCGAGACTTCTGTTAGACTAGGAGGGTAAGTAGCTGGGGCAGTTCACCTGAAAGCGAACATCTGTGTCACCATTGAGTATGAAGTATGGGTTAGTCACCGTAGGGTAAAGAAAGGGGTTGACACCCCATGATGTTTTGTTGCAATCAAAGCCATGGCGCTAGGCGGGTATCGAACCTCCAACCGTCGGATGCTCTACGTCATTACCCCTAGAACACCGGCGCTGTTTATATCAAGTCGTTGCAAATGCAGTGACCGGTTTTGACTAAAAACTTTAACAGATTATAATTTTGCGTGAAAGCAAGTTTTTTAATCGAGATAAGCACCATTACAATTAACACACTTTTCCAAATGTGACAATTGCTTAGACATTCCATCTTTTTAAAAATCAGAACTGCGAGAATTAATAGAACGTAAGAAGTCATTTTCGACATCATCTTGGTTGCCAAATTTTTTTAACCTTCACATGACGACCTAAATGCTTGAAGAAATAATGATCGATAGTGGGCAGATCTGATGAATATGCTGGATGTGGCAGAGTTTCGTACCCCTATTCATCCAGTTTCTCGACAGCAATTTTTGAAACGTGCGGACTCGCGCTGTCAGTATGATGCAGTCCCTTCGATTGACCAAAGTCGGCTGTTTTTCATCCAACTTCTGGTACATTCCTTCAATATCGCCACAGTACTTCTCCGCTGTGATAGTCTCTCCAGTCTTCAAGAACTTCTAACGGACTTCACCAGCCATTGTCCACCTTGCGGTTACCATGGTCATCTTTGGATGGAGACTTGGTCTCGGCATCTCCTTGGTTGGGAGCCTCATTTATGTCCAGGCACTGTGTAGCGCGACGGGAATTGTCATAGAGGATCCATTTTTCGTCGCACGTCACAATCCTGTCCCAAAAAGGCTCCTTTAGATCACGCAGCATTAACGAAACACAGGTGTCGTGGCGCTTCAGCATCTGCCCGGTGGTCAGTTCGTGCGGGATCCATTCCTTCAATTTCTTTACTTTTCCGACCGCATTCAAGTGGCGACTGGTAGTGCTGCTGTCAACGCCGAAATGCTGTGCTGGCTCTCCCACAGTTAGACGCGGATCCGCTTCCAGCATGGCTTGGAGTTGGTCGTCGTTGGGGAGTGATGGCGGCCCACTCGGTCTTCGTTCTCGAGACTTTCAACACCAGATCAAAACTTCTCGAGCCAGTGGCGAATCGTGCGTTTCTCAGCGAAATCCTCTCCAAGTGCAGCGTCGATGTTGCGAGCTGCGGCCGCGGCGTCGTGTCCACTTCTCCATTCATGTAGATAAAACACCCGGGTATCACGCCGATTCATACGGTAAAAACGACGTCAAAAACTCGGCAAGATGCAATTATTTCACAAAAGTTATAAATAGTAAGAAAGCGCGGATTCTGCGCTTTCAGAAACTATATATGCCTAGTGCCTGTATAGTGCCTGAAACGGGAACACTCGTAGCCACGAAAAATCGACCAGAAATTGAGGTAGCAAAATTGGCCATTTCATATGCAACGACCTAATACACTCTCAAAGTGCTGTATGATCGCAGTTAGTTTCAAGCCTTCTAACGAGCTCTGCTTCCAGGTACTCTTCGGACGTGTCGTCACGCTGACTCCGCTCCCGGCCATCGTTTTCCCGCGTGCTGCACGTGGGAACTCTCCGCCCCCACATCACTTCCGGTTCTACTGATCAGTATTTCGCCACACGGGTAGCAGCACCTCTCCGATTCCTCTCTCCCTGGGTAGCTCTTTCGTCGTTCTCGCCCTCTCACTCACTCACTGCTCTGTTCTTCATGTCAGTGCTGCTCAAGCTGACCGCACACGCACCACACTCCTCAGCGTTCGTACGTGTTCATAGGACTATTATTTCTATTGATATTTATTGTTAGATGTCTCATACCATACTTCTTCGTCCAGTACATTCGTCGCCCATCACCCATCTAGTCTTCACTGATAGCTGTCGCAGCCAACCTATATGGCGCGATTCCGTGTTCGTTGTGAGATCAGCCCACAGTCCAGTACAAAGCCAACTCTGAGCCAACTTTCCCTTGTGCGTTGTACAGAATTTCTCTCATCGATGGATACGGTATCCGGCGCTATTCTCGTGTATTTTGTGTACATACGTATGTGAATGATGACTACAGTATCGCTAATAAATGCATCACAATCACGGGTTCACCTCAAATAAGTCGAGTGCGCCAAAAGAAATTGATTAGTGATTGATTAGCTCCTAGACAGGCTTCACAACAAGCTAACAATAACGATCGGGCGATTTTATCGATCGATTAGGTTGGAAACTAAGTTCCCGCTGTTCTATATAATTTGTTCCAGATTTTTTGAAGTTTTTTTTTGCATATTGTT
The DNA here is from genome assembly GCA_947396885.1 of Heligmosomoides polygyrus polygyrus. Lineage (NCBI taxonomy): Eukaryota > Metazoa > Nematoda > Chromadorea > Rhabditida > Heligmosomidae > Heligmosomoides > Heligmosomoides polygyrus. The sequence continues at coordinate 77,578,262 of OX377203.1, read as the reverse complement.
ATATATCACGAAAGAAAATAATTTACTCTAACAGAAATTGTTTCGCTTTTTTTCAAGTTTCGAATTTCGATATTGTTAATTTCTAGCGGAATGTTAAAAGAGGAGCTGTTGGTAAAGGTAATTTTTCTCTTCTTTAACATTAACATTTCGCTAAGAATTGTTAAAAATCAGGAACAAACAAACGCAACAAATGCCTTGATAGAGCAAGACATTCTCTAACATAACATATAACACTGTCCCAAAAAAAAATTAAGCAACGAGTAGGAGCTGCTGGTGAAAATAAAAATATGGTACATGTCGCGAAGATGGGCAGCATTTGGGAGTGGGATCGGGCCAGCCAATCGTAGCCAGATAGAGCACCAGCCGAATTCACATCAGCCAGCCAGTGTGCCGACCCCATATTCCTTCTCTTACTGGATTCGATGCGACCTGAAGGGGTGGCGCGTTCCTAAAGCTCAATGCTGCTCGCGTTCACAACTTGCACCAAATAATTTATGTATTCTGAACACCCCCTGAAAATAATGAAAATCAAAACGAATGAAAAAAACGCACGTTCTTGTAGAGCAGATCATCCACTTGGGAATGGTATATAAGGATATACAAAAAATCCAAATTTAAGCTATGAAAATTTGTTCTATTCCTCATTAAAGCACAAAAAATAATTTTAGAGTTTTCAAGCGATGTTGCGGACATTTATTTATTTTTTTTTTAATTTTTTATTTATTTATAATTGCACAAAGGTGCGCATCAAACAGGACCTTGGAAAACAAATTGATCAATTACAATTAATTTCCGTAGACGAAAAGAACAATATGATGTCACTATGCACCGCAATTTGGCCAATGCTTTCAGCCATTCAGAAGCACAGATACAAGGAGGCCACCCAACGCATGAATATACATAGGATAGTAATGAGGAACGCAGCGATAAGTTAGCTTAGTTTACCAAGAATTTAGTGAAAATAAACTGCTTTTCTTGTTCAAATCTGCAGAAGTCGGTTTGGCACTCAGTATTGCTATGGTGTGATTCCGACTGAGATATGAAATCACTTTCGAGCAGCTTGGACAGAAGGAAACACCCGGGAGTCCGGTCTTAATTCCGATCATACCCAGGCATGCCGCAACAGCATTAAGCTTCCTTTCGGAGCTGCTTCCATAAAACCGAGTTAGCCAAACTGAACTTGTATTATGGACAGATATTGAATATATAAAGAATGTAAATAGAGAAAAACAAAAAAATTGCGGATGCACTGCACTCCGATCCGGATCATGCATTTGTCCGTCTTTGAGGAAGTGGTAGTGACCTTGACGAACTTCCTAATACGAGAAAAAGTGCTCGAAGTTCTCCTCCACTGTCATTTTCAACCGAAAATGGCTACGCGCCTGCCGAAAGATTTAGGCGAAGGGCAGTTGCTGGCAGCATGCCCAATGACGCACGCGATGCAACTGCTTGCGCTCTCCCGCGCAGAAAGCGTGCGCTTTGGGTCCCTTGTACGTCCGCGATGGACCACCCGACGAGCGTCTCGCGGCCGCAGTGGATAGTGGCATTGTTTCGTGCGCGAGAAGTCGGTGGTTCCGTTCTCGGGTGTTCCGCAGAACCCAGCTGCGGACTTCTCTTGAGCGACGAAAGCAGTTTCCACACGAGTAGGTTGGATGGGCCCCACCAAGGAGTCCTTTCCCGAGGGGCGGTCTTTATGTACGAATGGTCGCCGCGCCCGCGACGACGACTGTCGCGTGCGCGATGAGCTCCGCAGCGGTCGTTGGAGCTGTGCCTCATGACTTGCTGCAGACACTAGGTTCGAGTTGTTGATATCCCTTTCTGCTGTTGCAGGAGCTGGGGGAAAACATGCTCTGGTCCAGAAATTAAGTTCGAGTTATAAAACTAAGCAACTTTCTAATGCTCAATGCTATATGATGCTTCTTCAGGAAAAGCTGAAAATATGACACAATATCGCAGTGAAACTGAGTTTGTATACACTTTCTAACACTTGGCGTGCAAGTTTTGATGCAGGTCTAGATACCACTGGCCGCTGAAGTCACCCAATTGCGACGTCTTCTGCCGCGCTCGCCGCGCGAGTCGCCGCGTCCGCGGCGACCATTCGTACATAATGTCCCGCAGCCTCCTTTCCCTGGCCTGGTTCTGCAGAATCAAACAGCAAGAGACGATTTCGTGCTCCATCGCGAACGCATGTGGGCAGTCGCGCTGCTGGCAGATTGTCAGCAGTCGACCTTCGCTCAACTAAGGGCCTGTTCATACTTCGCGACAAGAGCGACTCGTCGCCCGTGCAAAACATGCATATCGATTAAAACCGAGCGCGCGCCGCCGAAAAGTGTTCATACTCGAGGGCCGGCGCCGTCGCTCCAGTCGCTCTTGTCGCTCTTGTCGCTCTTGTCGCCTGTTCATACTTCGCGCCGGCGCCGGGAGCGACTGGAGCGACTGGGGCGACGAACGGAGTGTGGAGTACGTAATTACACCGCACTAGTGCTGGAAGGCGAACTAGTGCTGGAAGGAAACGATTCCTGTTTGGACGTTCTTCACACAAAGGTAAGGAAGGATTTTATGTCTATTTTGAGTGCCAGACTGACGATGTAGGTAATATGATTGTTCGCTTCCGTCTGTTTCAGTTTATGACAACTTTTTTGACTAAAAATATGTCTGTTTGCTTGTGTTTGTCTCAGTTTCCGGAAACTTTTTACTAATATAACTGTTTGCTTGTGTCTGTTTGAGTTTCCAAAAACTAATGCAATTGAAGTTGAAGTTAGACGTGAAGACCTCTATTCACTTGATATTTTAGGCCACGAAGTTATAGTGCAATTACGTACACCACACTACGCCCTACGCCCCAGTCGCTCTTGTCCTCAGACACTCGCAGCGGTGACGACTGCGGGACATCGCGGTCACCCTCGGAACAAATCAGTGGTGACTCGGCCGTGCCGCAGACGTCACCGCGCCGTCCCCCGATGGTGACCGGACGCTCCCCCGTTGGTGACCGGAGTTGCCCTTCCTTCGGTCATGTAGCGCTTGTTCATTACATTTAGGCTTGCTTATTGTAGTTTGTGCACATGTAGGTCATTTATTTTTATTACATATCTTACATAATATTTAGTAATAGTGAACGTATACAGTATTCGACTCCACAATGAACAAAAAGCATTTCACAACCGGAGAAATCACCGACGCAAAAAATCTGGCAGGTAAGACTACATGAGGAAACAACAGAATCTCTAATGCAAAATAACGATACAACAGGAACAAGGTTACAACTTTTGTATACTGCAGATTATTTAAGAAGCGATCGGAATATGAATGTTTGTGGTCATAACTCTTAATTCACGCGAACAAATCCTGTCCACACAGCAGTAAGGCATCATAGGCGGTTTGACTGGAAACTTCATTGGTCGTAGACGTAGCCATCCAGCTGAATGACACTTCTAAAAGACCAAAAATCCTACTAACCTTGTTTCTTTCGAACTTGCTCTCACTTACTCACCACTTACAACGGTGCATAGAATAGAAAGAATGGGATTGTCGTTATCTAGATAACATTTGCAGCCATTTTAAGGAGGGAATGGTAGTTCTGGATAGTGGTGTTGCAGATGCAGTTCTGTAATAGTCCGACATAAGTTCAAACTTGGATTATACTCAATTTGAGACATAACGCGAGGCAGGGTATAAACTTACCTTGAAGGAGACCGCAGCGCTGCTTCCTCGAACCAAGCCATGTACCTGAGCGCGTGGTGGTTGATCATCGTGACTCCTTGTGTTAATGGAAATAAGCAGAATAGTTAACTCACAGCTTCACCGAGCTCACGTAAACTCTGAAACAAAATCCCATAGTGAAGGTCTAGCTACAAGCTCGCTGTATTGTTGGGAAGCGTCGTTATGAGTGTCCTCACCTGAACACTGCGAGCGGCCTAGAAGGCATCCGTAATAGCGTGGACAGGCAACTACAAGACAATGACGTAAATTATACAAGCTAAATAGTCGGAGCCCCCAAGCAGAGAAAAGGCGGATTGTATACCTTTTTATGGGCGCGCAGCTCTCCCATCAATTGTTTTCTAGAGCAGCAGCGGCTTCAACGCGAGAAGACTTTGCCATTATTGCTGAGCGAAGTAGTACTGTAGAAATCGACAATGAACAACATGCGTATCTGAAAAATCGCTTCTAAAGTGGTGCTCACAAAAAAAATATTTTGGGATCAATGCAATGTTAATGAGAAAGGGTAGAACACTAACGTTACAACGTTAAAGAAAAGAATTGAGCACAAGATATGAGGGATGACAACCGTGAGAAAAGGAGGGATTATGACCTGTTCCAACGAGAATGGGGAGGATGTGTTTTGCTTTACCTGATATCCTCCCCCATGTTTACCCTCAAGCTGATGGCGGATTTCTAAAGAAATAGAGAATGGACACATAAATAGAATAGTAAAGCTTCGCTCAAGCGGCGGAAAAAGAACGAAACAAAAAAGCAATTCGACTTACTTGTGACGAATTGGTGAGGGATCGTGAGAATCAAAATGTTCGTTCCATCGCAAAACTCGACCAAGTCAGGGACGGCAACCTGAAGACACATTTCTCTGTAGAACGCCGAGGAACTAGATAAGGTAGTGATTGATATCAAGGAACATGAAGGAAGAAAGAGAAACCTATACGAAATTAGGTACCACCAGATCAGCAGCAAGTCTAGAACGGAGAGACGGACTCTTCCCTCTTCATAGCATTAGAGCTATCTGTCTGAAAGCTACTGACAGCTACTGACTGAGAATGTATTGCCCAACTACATACACCTTGCAACTGTAGGAAGTCACCCAGGACACCCACAGGTAGGACAAAGCTGCCAGTTCAGAGATGCAGGGTGGACCCTTAGTCTCATACCCTAGACGAACCCGGATCACCGCGCCCTAATCCAACACTTCCGCTCGCGCAGCGTGTCGCGAAGTGCGGCTGAGTGACGTCATGCAGCCGCTGTCTTGCCGCTCGCGAAGCTCCGCCCTGAAACGCCACCCAGTCGTCACCCGCAACGTCATAATTCGTCATCGTGCCCCAGTCGTCACCGCTGCGAGTGTCTGAGTCGCTCTTGTCGCTCCAGTCGTTCTTGTCGCTCTTGTCGCCTGTTCATACTTCCGCGCGCTGCGCACGCTGCGCACGCCGCGCACGCCACGCGCGCTGCGCTATTGTCGCTGCTGTCGCGAAGTATGAACAGGCCCTAATGCGACCGTACGCGACATCTTGATGGTTTCCGGTTCCTGATATACGCCAGTCCACGGCCTTGGCACATATCAGGTGACTGAAGGGCCTGGGATTGCCAACCGAGAGACTCGATTTCGGACGAGTTGTCGCCGGACCATCGTTTATTGCTTTAGCGTTAGGCCTCTTGCATACTTCCCGTTACTTTTCCGATAGAATCGCGGCGATGAGTTTGGCAGAGCAACGCGAAGGAATTTGAACTTCTCAGTGCTCGTCGCATCGCTAATCACTCTGCAAGGGAGCGCGACGGCGATCTGCCCAGGACCTACGCTAAACACCGCGCGTGGCGCGAAAAAGTATGCCATGCCCGCGGGAAACCATCGCGCATCCCGACCGCCACTGTTGCGGCGGCCGCGGCGAAGCTTCCTTTAACTATTCGAGCGCGTGAGGCAGAATGACCATGAACTGAGCGCAGCGATGGCATCGCGGCAATGGAAGTATGCCCCGGCCTTAGGCCTATGTCGTACTCCCGCGGGAGCACGTACGGGCCGGAATCGCGTCCAGTGGCCGTATTCATGAACGTTCCCGGGAACGTTCAAGGCTTCCCGCAGGAAGCGACCGAGGCGGGAGGCAAAAGATCGTATTCATGAACATGCCGGGAAGCAACGGGAGCCTCCCGCGCCGATGGAGGGAGGCTCCCGGCCTACCAGCACTCAACCGGTCGGGAACGCCGGGAAGCCGTCAATGAGGTGGTGTGTGCAATTGCAAGAAATAGAATTTCGATGGCGATTTTGCCATCGAAACTCGTCTTCACGTGGGGTTATCTTCGCTATATGTCTCGTAATGTGTTCCTGGGCCATCTTCTGAGGAGAGGGGGGGGGTAGGGCTTCTGTCACTTACTTGATTTTAAAGAAATCACATAATTGATCTGAAACATTGACGATGAGTAGTTCTTTCGTCGATGCGCCACGCACTCTATTTCTCGCAATACCACTTCTTATACATTCCCATTTCCAGTCGGTGGACATTTTAAGAGCAGGTCCTGCGTGGAAAAGAAGAGATCGTCAGCGAAATAGGATTGAACTTCGTAATAAACAGCAAAATAAAAATAAAACTGAAGGTATATGTAAAATTAGAAATTATTTCCTCAATAGTAGAGTAGTTCCAAAATCTTCGAAAAAGTCTACAAACTGTTATCACAATCCTTCAGCCATTTCTTCTTGTAGCCTATCTTCGTCTCATCTTTAGAGAATATGGAGGATTAACTTAACCTAATAGTCGCACGTCCAACGCTGTGCGCTACGTCCTGGGTGCGCCGTGCACGCAGAGGTGTCGTAGAAATCGAACAAACGAGTGCAAGGATAGAACCCCACGAAGATGACTACACTAACAACGGGGTATTCCCACACGGCGATCTATGTGTTCGATTTATTTACATGCGGAAAAATTAAAAATTTAAATGGTGCAGTTATAAATTGCATCCAATTATTTTAAATTGCTTGTTATAAATTATAAATTAAATTATAAATTAAATTGTTATAAATTATTTCATGCATCAGACAGACAGTTTCGCGTTCGACTACCTCAGACATAGCGATACTGTCGAACAACATACGAATAAGTTACCGTCGGGTCGAAATAAATGTAAGTGAATAGGAATTGAATGAATCTCGCTATTGTATACCTGAAAGGGTGGCTTATCAGCATTTCGACTGCTTCCAAAAGTCACTTAGGGTGCTTTACGCGTCCATCCTCGCGTTTGGCCTCTTTAACTTCAAAAAAGGAATAGTTTTAAATTGCAATTTGTGCTGTGAAATGATCTATAAACGAGTAGTTTCTTAAGCGCTCCTTGTTATCTCCAGCCACTGAAGGTGGTTGTGCCGAAACATCAGCCGAGTGGAGTGGCAAAAGATTGTATTACAAAATAGTCTTGGTTTCTCTATTGGGGATCGTGCCACTTTTCTCGCCGATAAGCTCGGTATCAGTTCACCTTTTTTCTTCAAAATACTTTTAAAATGGTGAGAGATGGCATGTAACTTGACAGTGGTGAACATCTAATATTCTGTTGAGATCCGAGCAGTTTAGAGCCAGTTTTAAGTTTTAATAATTTTTGTTGCTTGTTCGTTATCCGTGTTTCCGTTATCCGGCCATTTTTAGGCAAAATGTCCGTAATCCAGGTCTCAAAATTTCGTTATCCGCTCATCCCTGGTTGAGACAGCGGTAATTTGAGAAATTGGTTTTTGAAATCTTGCAATTCCCGCCTCCGCTGCGAATCTAACTCGCGCGTCGCGGTTGCTCCCGCTTCCCGGCAGTTCATGAATACCGACCGGGTTGTATGAAGCCGGGAGCGGGATGCGGCGGGGGCGGGAAGTCATCGCCTGCCTTCCCGCTCCCGCCGCTTCATGAATACGGCTACAGATCCCTCACCCGGCCAATCGCCGCACCCCGCCACGCCCGCCGTCCGCGGATCGCCGCCGACAGGCGACGAGAGGGGTGTTATACTTCCCGCCCGGGGGAAGGCAGCCGTCCGCGGTGCAAAGCATTTTTTTGGCGCCCGACTCCACGGCCTGTCGTCCCGTGGAGTCGGGCGCCAAAAATCCGCTATGGCCTATGTTATACTTCGGTGACGCGTCGGCGACGCTGTTTTGCGCGGGCTGCTACGCACTACGTGGCAGCCCGCGTAAAGGCCCATGCACACTTCTGCGACAGCGCGGCACGGCCATGATGAAGGATAGGGCCGCGACGGGCGCGGCGCGACATAGCGACACGTGCCGAAGAGGGGGGCATGCACACTTTTGCGACTATCGCGGCGGCTATCGCTGGCGATGCCGCGCTGAGTGCCGCAAGCTGGAATGGTTCAAATCATTCCTAGCGGCGCGACATGCACTGGGACGTCGGTCCCGTTGCCTATAACGATGCTCTAACGCGACCGCGCCGCGGCCGCCGGATTTTGAGGAGGTGGCCGTCTCTCCTCTTGCCGCGCCGCGGTGTCACAGAAATGTGCATGGGCCTTAAGGCGCCTTTTATAGTCGCACCGCCGAGCGGCGCGGCGTGATGGTTGACATAGCTATCGATTTTTCTCGCCGCCCGGCGGCGCCGCATCACATTCACTCCGCCGCCTCAAAACACCACATTTGACGGAATTTCGGGCTACGGTATTCGGCAAATAGCGCCGCTGGAGGGAAGGGCGCGGAGCGACGCGATCAGCTGCGGCAGACTCGGTGTGGGGTGGGAGATTTCACCACCGATATGAATTGCTTTTCTATTTTGCTATGTCCTCTTTGTTTTTGTTCACCAACTAGCAGAACAATAAGGGTGTAGCGAAATTATGGCACTATTGTACTTTCAGGACTCCAGAGATCGAGGAGAAATCGAATTTTTTTTACCAAACTTCTTCTAGGGGGGGGGGGGTATTTAGAGTGCTGATCACGAATCTGACATTCGTTTTTGAAATTACTGCTGATTGTGGTAGGTTCGAGTGACTAATGCTGTCGAGGTCACAATCACCGATTTCGCCCAAATTTCGCCTAGCGAACTTATTTGGTGTGTTGATCACGAATCAAACATCCGTTTTTCCTACTGCACTAGAATTTGAGCGAAATCGGTATACCATGACCTTAGTCACCAGTAGTAGCCTAAATGGAGATCTGTAGACATTCACGAAGTTTTACCTACTACGCTAAGAATATGTTTAGTGCACATTGACCCCGGAATAGCCATATGAGAGAGGATTCTGAGTGATTCTCAACAATGAGGACCATCCAGCAATTTTACTTTTGAACCCGCACATGATGCAAAATATGGTGTCGTTTACCGCCATTTGCGTTCCAGGTGATTCGACTCAATACCACAGTCACCAACTTCAACCATAGGTTGAGCAGACGACTTCGACCCCAGCTTTAAGAGAGGATTCATCGCTCCCCACAGAAATCCACCACTAACATTGACAAGATGCATTCCGCTGAGCAGTCGGACGAATCCATTCTGTTTTGGTTTTTCAGTGACTCATGGACCGTCTCCTCCGTCATCTGCTAACGGACCGTAATACGTATAAGTTGGTCAACGCGCGTCGCTGACGCTTCCCTGTTAAACTGTAATCGCTCAGCTGCGCTTCAAATTTGGAGTACGGCGCGACTGGCCGCGCCGCGTCCCGAATTGACGCTCCGCGCCGCAGCGGGAGTATAAAAGGCGCCTAAAGGCCCCCACAGACTTCTGCGGCAACGCCGCTCGCCGCTGTTGTAAAGAGTAGGGCAGGGACGCCGCTGGCGGCGAGCTCTGCGTCCCTGCCCTATGGTGAACGATAGGGCAGCGGCAACGCCGCAGAAGTCTGGGAGGGCCTTAACACTATCGCCGACGTCGCCGAAAACAGCGTCGCCGAAGTATAACATAGGTCTAAAATGCGACGCTAGCCGCCCCAGCTCGACGACGACCGTCCGCGGACGTTCTGCATATGCTTCCAAGGGAGTATGACATAGGCCTAGGGTAAGGTTCCAGAGTCTCGGAAAATTCAGCCACAAATGGTTAGAATAACATTTTTGTTCAAGGAAAATTTGGCACAACTGTCTTTGAAATTTTTGCTCAGTTGCCAGAACGATTAATATTAAATAATTGAATGAAATTTTTATCTCTTGAGAAAAATGTCAAATTTAGTTTTAAAACGTTACAATGCAGCAATCATATAGCGCGTTAAAAGGCCAGATCGCGCCATGCACCCGAGAATTTTCGCGATTTTTATTTGATTGATAGTGTTAATGCATGAACCATCGAATTAACAGGTGTCAAACTCAATGCAAACAGAAATTCTGCCAACAATCGCGACTTCTCGGAAAAGGCCACGGCGAAATCTCTTATTTTGACACTAAAAAATGCCCTCCTTCCTGCTCTTTGAAACAAATATCAAACCGTTTGGAGAGTTCCTACTATAGTTTAAGGTGAAAGGAGCTCATTTTTACTTTTAAGATGTTCAGTTTGACTTCGAAAGCTTTATGCTTGATTAAAAGAGTGCCCAATTTGATTTAAAAAGTGTCCAATTCAACGTGAAAATTGCATTTTTTGAATGCATATGTGCGTGAATGACGACTGCAGTCTCGCTAACAAATTCAGCACAATCACAGGTTTATCTCGAATAGAATACATGCATACAGGACGGTTGGCCATAGTGCATATGGCTATATGAGGGGACGGAACACCGTAACTATAAGGCACATGGAATAGACGGATGGAATAATTACAGGGTACTGTATGTACACAGAGAGATGAGGAGCTACTACTGCGAGAAAGTGGCCGCGAGTTTCTCGTACGTTTTGGAGAACCAGCTCGAGATGTCGTTCATCGTCTGAAATGAGATGTTGTTAAGAGGTAAAATACCAGGGGAATACTAGGACAATAAAGTTCGGTGACATAGTTCTACGCCACATATTTACTGAAATTGTAAAAAAATACTGCTCTTCGGACGATTCTTACATTTATTTCACGGCTTACACCACGAACGCTTGAAAAATGTATAGAGCCTAGCGAGTCTTAAATATCGAAGAAGAAATGAAAACGCAAAACTGTAGCAGTGCGTGAAAACCGAACCCATGACGTACACTTGCAAGCGCCATGACTACCTCTGCACCACCAAGCCAACAAGTGCCTCAGGTTAAGAAATTGGATTGCAGCCGTGTCTCCATAGTAAATTTACTATGGAGACGCGGCTGCAATCCAATTTCTTAACCTGAGGCTGACAAACTGTCGCCGACAGCGCGGGAGCTCCGGCATGACGAACTAGAGTGCACGCGAGAAAGTGCCGCTGAGGAAATGTTCATACTTCACAACGAAAGCGATTCATCGCCCGTGCAAAACATGCAAATCGATTAAAACCGAAGGATCACCGTCGAAATCTGATCATACTCATACTGTCTCTCCCGTTGCTTTGGTCGCTCTTGTCGCTGCTGTCGCCTGTTCATACTTCGCACCGGCGACGGGAGTACAGGAGCGACTAGGGTGGCGGTCGGATGGTGGGCGTAATTAATTACGTACATCACACTACATAGTTCGCTCCAGTCGCTCTTATCGCTTTTGCTGCTGATGTCGCCTGTTCATACTTTCCGGGCGCTGCCATCGCTCGCTTCGCTCTTGTCGCTGCCGTCGCGAAGTATGAACAGGTCCTGACGTGCGCCCTCCGCCGCCGCCAGACGGCCAGCGACAATTTGTCGCAGCGCTCTGCACCGCGACAAGCTGTCGGCGGCGCTGTTGACGAAAGCGTCGGTGACGTCGAAGACGGCACTGCCGGCGACGGGGGTATAGCACCCCCTGTGATGTCGTTGTCGAAGTATAACATATGCCTTACACATATACTAATTGAAAGGTGGAGATTCCTCCAACATGATCCGCTTTCGCAGTATTTCAGATCCTTCCTTACCTAGACGACGATCTCCCACTCCTCCGTTGCCTATACTTTGCTCTGAGAATTTTTGAACAAACATTTACCGCAGTGGAACTTCAGCTTGCTCTGATAGCTTGTCCGATAAAAAACTGTGTGTCAAAATGACTAAATTTCAGCCCAACTTATTTTGCTCTTGAGCACCGATTTCGCACTTTTTTGTGAGGGCCCTCCACTTTCTTCCAAGGTCTACAAGGTTATTGAGAGTGCAGAGGACTCTTTATCTCTACAAGCTGCTATTGATCAAGTTGTAACCTGGTCACAAAAGTGGGGACTGCCTCTTACTGCTGACAAGACTAAGCTGTTTTGCATAGGAAAGGATCCGCATTCATTTGAATACAAAATCGGTCTCTATAGCTTAGAAAGAGGTAAGGAATTTAGGATTCCGTTTCAATGATAAACTTTCTTTCTACAAATTTATATCCTCACTGGCGATCCGTGGAACGTATAATCTATTTAAAGTTTTGAGGAGTGGGAATGCAAGAACACCTGTTAATGCATACAAGAGCTCTGTAAGACCTTTAGTCGAAACGGGGACGTCAGTGTTTAGCCCCTATAAAAAGAAGGACATCGCCTTGTTAGAGTGCGTCCAAAACAATTCACTCGTAAGCTGGCCATGAGGTGTTCTGGCCTGGGCTATCGGTTCATTTCTAATGGTGTTCATAGGCGTCATTTGTACGGTTAGCAGAGATCAAGAAATAGACGACTTAGGGATGGTATTCTTATGGCTTTCAAGATTTTAACGGGAAGGGTTCCCCTGAAATGAAGTTCTTCTCCTCAGCACCTTCTGGAAATAGAGGGAGTGCCATTAAATTCAGAGCTCCATTTGCCAGAACACAGGTACGTGCTTCTTCTCTGCCAGAATAGTGTCACGGCTCAATAAAATTTGGTCTCCAGAGTTGGTGAACATGTCTTTGCACAGTTTTAGGAGTAGGACAGAGAAGCTGGTATATGCAGAAGGTTCCCGTTAGCTGCATGCTTGACTTCTTTCCTTTTATGCATTGTTTTATTGTTTAGCACTATTCCGATTCGTTGGGCAATTTTTGTAACACTTTTTTGTTTTCTTGCTTGTTCTTCTTTTGTGTTGTGTCTCAAGTCACCTTACTTGTTTTGATTTGTTTGATTTGTTGTTCTCCACGTAGGCATTGTCTGCGTCAATAAATACAAATACAAATACAACTTTCTTGTCTTCCCTACATCTCCTGGTACCTTAACTGGCCTGACAATAGACTATACCATTTCAGTAGAAAAAGGGATTAGCTGCACTACCAACAGCAGGCAATGGATATATGTATAAGAGGGCCTAGGTTGTTTCACCACTGATTAGGCTTTTCGCCCATGAATGTGTTTGCTGTTTTGACCCTTCACGACATTGTCCGACGATGCACCATCATAAAAGTAGTTCAAGGAAAATTATCACACATTTAATAGTACAATTTTAATCAATGCGTCCACTAATAGCTACGGTCAAGACGGTCCCTGGGAAACTTCATTCGTTACTGTTTTTCGTATTTAACATGTACTACAAATAAAATATTCAAATAATCGCGCGCTGTCCCACGCGGCAGTCACCTGAAAATCGCGTGTGTCGTGAAAGGGTTAAGGCCTTGGTAGTGACTGACTCAAATTGAGCCTTAATACACCCTGTTGTGAATGTTTCGTTGCGCTCACATCTCTACTCCCAGGCGAACGCGATCCCGTGCAACCTTCAGTAAGATGCTTACGCCATCACACCAATGGCATTTCAGGACCAACGCAACATTTGCGATGCCTCCGTGATGTCAGATCAGCACTTCTCCATGATATAAAAAGTCGGCGCTTATCAATCTCTCTGCGGGATGCACCACGCACTACTTGGATACAATTTCGATGCGTATCTGACCATACAATGACTTGCGGTGGCCATCAGATCAGTCAGTGCTTAATCCTTCCCAAACAAGTCTGGTAGCAATTCGCCGACCCGGACGGATGGAAGGCTTCGTTGGCCTAGGCGGCAGATTCGAAACAAGAACCCGGAATCGAGTGTGCACACGGCAGACGACGCGTTCTCCGAATGCGCTTCCACGCGCCCCTCATCGGCGACATTCAGGATGAACCTGAGCTTTTTACGCCTCCCTTGTGTAGACTGAAGTGTAACTGGGCCAATAGAGGAATCAGATTTCGTCTACCACCCAACGTGAACCGTTTAGATGTGCCATAAGCTCTTCGCTACGTCTATAGTTTGTTAATTTGACTTCCTGAAAGGGAAAGATGTCAAAATGCGGCTACTTCCTCAGACGTCGTCTCAACCTTAGAAATTCAAGACGACCGTTCGACCACATAGTCAGTAGAAGGGTCGAGATCTTTACGACTCATACCTGCCAGAGCCTCAGCCTTACCTCAATACCTGCCAAAAATGCGGCGAGGAATACATCGTCGAAACGGCGTCACAAGTTAGAGTCAAGGAACAGCTTGACGGCAAGGCCAAGTCCAGGACGTCCACAGCAATGGCTCACCACAGAGTACACAGACATAAGGGGGGAGGACTTCGAGGTCAGGGCAAGCTACTGGCAGTCGAATCCCAAACTGTCTGTGGAAAGGCTCTGAAGGTGTTTTGGATCCACGCCAAGGACCGCAAGCTAAACCGGAAGAAGATTGCCTCCACATAACACGAGCTCAAGCCTTACATCAGGTTGGCGTTCTGGTTTGGTAGGGAGGGGGGGGGGGGGACGGGGAGCGCATGTGTCTAGATATCTCCGCTTGGTCCGTCTGGCTCCTTGTAAAGTAATGGTCTCGATCACTCTAGTGACTACGTGATCGAAAGATTGTCGTCGTTAATTTCCAGGGTTGAGGCGACGTCTCACGCGGTAGCCACATTTTGACCTGCTCCTTCTTTTCGGGCTCTGAAGAAGGCGATATCGCCGAAACGTTAGCGAATAAAGATCTGTAAAACCTCGTGTGGAGCACAGTCAACACAACGCCACAAGACCATCCATGCCGAGGTTCATAGAGAGTCAGTCGTACATGGTGTCCTGTTCTCTTTCCACGACGCATTTTTCTTACGTTCTTACTTGGGCGCGTGTGGCGCAGTTGGAGGAGGTTGCGGCTGTCGCGTGCATCCGTACCTGGTTCTTGGTTCGGACTTTCCGCCAAGGGCAACCAAGCCTTCCGTTCCTCCGAAGTCAATGCATTGTGTAAGAGCCTAGGAAATCTATCGATAAATGTGCGATCATGGCGCAAGCTTAACGGAGATCTCAGTACATGATTACAGGAGGCGGAGCCTGTACTGAGATCGATGTACTGAGATCGGAGGACGAGCAACGAGCGACAAGGGGATTCGAGCTCGAGGACGCCAGACGACTGTACGACCTATCTCCCTGCTAGCCTCGCCCGCACCCTTCCACTGGACGTCTCCTTGCCCCATGATCTCGTGTGCTTATGTGGACTGTGCCGCCATAAACACGTGTTTCACTCGTGTTACCACCACCACGAACTGGTACCTATAACTAGTGGTACCAGACTTGTCTGGGAAAGACAAGGCGCGGACTTGCTCATCGGCTGGCCACCGCAAGTCATCGTATGGCCAAATACGCATTCAAATCGCCTCCACGACATCACATAGAAATAGAACGCGTGGCGCATCCCAAAAGAGATTGAGCAACGCCGTCACTTATCCTAGATCCTCGTCCTTTTCTTTCTTGATTTTTGAGCCCACCAAAAGTCCATCAATCATGCAATCACAGCAGTTGTGGAGTTCGGGGATTCTAGTGGATGACGATTTCTTGACAAGGGATAAGGGAAGATCTGAAGATAAAGGTCGCTCAGAGAGCGACAGTCTGGTGGATCTACGCTGTAATCCGGATAAGCCAATCCTTCTGTTGAGTGTTAGCGAACCGGCACCAACCTAAGCAGTGTCTCGCAACAGGCAGACGTCGTCCCTGTTATGTTTCTTACGCAACAAAGCTGAAGGGGTGATCGCGAGGTCGACAACGACGGTATAGACTTAACCAGGGGACCTGGACAGAATCGCCTCTTCCTCGGGAATATGGTAGTGCAAGTATCTCGAACCGAGCCGCGCGCAAAGTTAAAAAGGATAAAGAATCATGAACGGGATGGGCAACCCCCTTTCACGATACGCCGCTCATTCTATGTATTATACCTTTGAGTGCAAGCAATTGGAATGTGTATTGGACAAAACGAGTTGCAGGGGCTAGTCGATGGACAAGTCAGTGTTCTGTCCTTCCCAGGCAAGTATGTATTTTCCATTCACCGACCCAGGAGGGATGAAGTGTTTGATTAGCCTGAGCGGGGAACCACAACCAGGAACTTGCAATCGGAATGCACGCAACAGCCGGCGCCCCCTCCGACTGCAGCGCCTCTAACCATGAAATAGCTAGAAATTAACAACGTCGAAGAGCACGAAAATGTAGTGGAAACCGCTCGATGTCAGCTGTGGATAGCTGTCTGATTCTCAAGAGCTGGTTACAGTCATTCGCATCTTGAATTCCATTCCTTCTTTGCATGGACGTATTCATCGCCATGGCAAAACCTAGAAGAGTCTATGGGGAAATTCCTTCCATCAGATCCTCGATTCATCGAAAAAGCTGCCGTATCTTTTGGTCTTTGGGTGAAAAAGCACAAAAAACGCCTTTTCCGCCGCGTTTTGATAGCGCTTCTGCGTGCTTTAAAAAATAAATCCGACATTTGAAATCAGCACTGAATGATCTATCAAATGGAAAGAAAAGCGCCCAGTACATCTTAAAATGTTGATTCGATAAGCTACAGGGTGTCTCAGAAAAATGTATACACTGTTTGAAAGGTAATAACTTTCTGCGCAGTAAGGGCAATGAAGAGGTTGAAAACTCATAAGAAAGCTTAAGAAAATAGAACTTTTACGACATATGAGTGGTATGGAATGCGCCGTGCACTCGTCTGAAATTTTGTGTTTTACATTCGATTGGTTGTGTCTCGCTTGAATATTTGTTGTAATTTCTCCAAAAAGTGTTTGTTTTGATTGATTTGTGCTTATTTTAGGGTTTAGAATCTAAAATCACAGGGTTTCCTCAAACATTCAGGTACTATTCGAAAGGTTCTAACATGGCTGCCGGTGAAGCTTTTGAAGATGTTTGAGACTCATATGAAAGCACAAGATAGACTCTAAAACGTGAAAATAGTCAAGATTGCGCCCATGTCCCTACCCTGAAACCTTGCACTTCAACTTGATTGATTGTGCCTTGAATGCTTGTTACACTTTGGTTATTACTTGGTCACATTATCCTGTGCGTGCTTCTTTTATCGTTTTCCGTCGTCCAGTAGCTGGAATATGCCGAATAAACTGCCCACTCGGCTTGAATGTTGCTTCATCACTCCACATAACCGTCTTGAATGAGAGGCTCCTGCCCACATTTAAATCGTGCAAGCAAAAAACTCGCACATCACGTGTCCTTCACGTAATTGCCAAGTTCTAGATGTTAAAAGGAACAGCAAACGTTAAAAAGAAACACCAAGTAGTAGCAAGATTGTAACAAGCATTCAGTCCATGCGCAAAATGCAAGGTTTTAGGCAGGGGCATGGCGCAATCTCGACCATTTGCATGCCATAAAAATCTCGTTACCCTGTTCTTTCATATGAGTCTCAAAAGTCTTCAAAAGCTTCATTATCAGCAATGTTGGAACCTTTCCAATAGTACGGATCATTGTGTGTTTTAAAATTTTAAACCTTAACAGAAACAGAAATTCATCAAAACGGCCACTTTGTAGAGCAAGTATTCAACCAAAACGCAATCAGTCGCTAATAAAATGCAAAATTTCAAACGAGTTCATGGCGCATCCCACACCTCTCATATGTCGCAAAATTTCTACTTCTTTAAGCTTTCATATGAGTTCTCAACTTCTTCAGTACCTTCACTGCGGGAAAGTTATTACCTTTCAAAGAGTGTCTACATTTTTCTGAGACCCTCTGTATGTGCTGGTCGGTGCAGCAGACCCACTCCCTCGCGAAAGATAATTACAGCCAAAAGTTACGTTCTGAGTATAGCTGATTGAGTCTATATGTTAAACAATTGCTGGGCGTTTTCTCTTCATGGGATACACTATTCAGTGCTGATCTCAAATACGCGATTTATTTTTAAAAGCACGCAGAAGCGCTATCAAAAAGCGGCGGTGAAGGCATTTTTGCGCTTTTTCCGTCCAAAGACAAAAAGATACGGCCGGTGTTGTATTAGTGTTTTCGTACTCCT
Organism: Heligmosomoides polygyrus polygyrus; assembly: GCA_947396885.1. Classification (NCBI taxonomy): domain Eukaryota; kingdom Metazoa; phylum Nematoda; class Chromadorea; order Rhabditida; family Heligmosomidae; genus Heligmosomoides; species Heligmosomoides polygyrus. The sequence goes on along the minus strand of OX377203.1, from coordinate 77,560,432 downwards.
GGTGTGAGGTTTTGTCCACATAGAATGAATCGCCTGTTAGGCTTATCGCTGGGATTGGGTCAGATTCATCAACGACTTACGTAACTTTAACGGAGAATTGTGAGTGAAAAGCTCAGGGGCCGGATTCATCAAAGTTACTGCAGTAACTTTCACAAAGAACCGTAAACGAAAGCTCAGATAACGTGGCTTATCGCTCACCATATCGCTTGATAAGCCGCGTTATCTGAGCTTTTCGCTTACGATTCTCCGTTAAAGTTACGCAAGTCGTTGATGAATCCGGCCCCTGGTTAACCAATCATTTCAGTGCGCATTACGAAAGCAAACAGTTCATTACTGTCGCTTTCTTTCTACTCGAACTCTTCCTTAGAATTTCGAACACGGTCATATTTTTGCACTCTAGCTTCCCTGCGTGATTTGGGCTTTATTTTGGACACTCAACTTGCGTTCAAGGAACACATTAAAATAATATCGAACAAGGTTGAGCGAGTTGCGCACAGCCTCTTCAAATGATTACGAACAAATCCAATACTGCACCTATTAACTGCTTATAAGTCATGTTCTAGACCAATTCTAGAATATGGCACCACAGTTTGCAATCCGAAATGTAAGCGAGAAATTGTGAGGCTGGAATCTGTGCGAAACGGCTTCTCAAGAAAAGTCGGGATACGGATACATGGGTGTGATTACAACACCATCCCTTCACCGACTTCACGAAACAGTTTCTTCAATCTACATACCTTCGAACGTCGTCGTAGGGGAAGATATAATTTAACTGCGATATATAAGATGACAAACGGTTTTACTCGTATTCCCCTTCAGGAGTTCTATACTTTTTCGTCATCGAACACAAGGGGTGGCCAGTGGAAGATCCAGTTTCCCAGACCAAAAAGTAGCGTAAGGCCTCAAATTTTCACGTGCCGTGCTGGCTCTGAATTTATTACGTTATCTAAAAAACACATCATACCAAATTCCCTAAGGAAATATTAAAAAAAAAACTTCTTGACCGATATCCTCAAGAAAGAGCTTGGTAGTTTTCAACTTTACTATGTTGATTCTTGTTAGTTTTTCCTGTTCTGTTTTTTCCTGTTTACAATTTTTCCTGACTTTAACTTATGTTTAGATTTGCTTTGTTTTTCTTCTGCATGGTTGTTCATGTAGAGAATAAATAAATAATACAAATGTCCATTCGTCGTCACCGCAGCGTCGACTAAACATTTGCGCAAAACGAGTCGCTGTTTCACTAGCATCTACAGATCCACATAATAACCTAGTTCTGCCAAGTGCAAAGAAGAGCAAAACCATGAAAGATTGTTCGGATTTTAAGGACAGAACTTGAAAAAACTAATCATCTTGTATCGTTCTTACAATCGTCTAAGGAAAAGGACGAAACGGTTGGTTTAAGGCTCTTTCATACTTTTCTTCCTGTTTTGTATTGTAGTGTGCATTTGTTTTCGCTTATTGAACTTGTCATCAACTTTCAGATACTGTATGATCAGCCTCCTATACGAGAACGAGAAGACAGATGATCGCGTTGGAAAGAAAAAGAAGCCTCACAAATGTAAAGCGCCTTCCGATCTGACTGCAGCGTAATGCGCAGTATTAGCGAAGGAAACAGAAACAGAATCCGAAAGAGAAACCACACCTCGTCGGCTCCCCACTCCTTCATCTTCGACTTGAAGCTCATTTTGACCTGGTTCCAGAGCTGGCGCAGCTTATTCAGCGTCTTGCACTTCCAGTCGCAGTCCTGAATAACGCGGTCACACTCGCTACCATCACAACCGCCGAGTCGACTGTCTTCAGTTTCCGTACCTTATCGATGACGTTGCACTGGATCGGTTTCGTGTCCACATCGCAGTCGGTTAGAATGGCGATCTCTTCGCGAATGTTGGCTAGACTGGAGCAGTTAAAGAGCGGATTTCCCTGGATGTCGATTCCCTGAAATAATGGATTTTTCGACCTTTTAGAGCTAGACGGAGACGCCGGGGAACTCATTTCTTTGTTTTTGCACAAATTCCGCTGTAATGAAAGAATAACGAGCTGGTCGGCCCCCTCCATGGTCTGAAAATCCAGTGTCTAATTGGTCTAAGTTTCGTTTCCCCTCTGAGAATTTTGAAGGCCAAAACCAAATCGATGCATATTCGTCAGTAAAATAACGTGTTAAGCCTGAAGAAATGTAACCTTCTTCTGTAGTTTGGCATGGCTCGAGGATGCTCAGGATTGGGAAGGCGCCCGTAGAGTTCGTTGAAATCTTTTTGTAGTAGGACTCCAAACCTGTGACGCATATTCCAAAATAGGGACCCAAAATAGGGGCATATGTGTTGTACAGCCTAATCAGGATCTGAGAACTGTATTTCTGCATATTGATAATTGGTCCATAACAGCATCTTATATAAAGATAAATAAATAAGTAAACTTTCAATTATAGTGTTATTCTTTTCAGAGGCGCGTGGTAGCGCATTGGGAGATGGCGCCGGCTATCGCGCGCAGTCCGACTCAATGTTTCTAGTTCGGATTTCCTGCCCACGATAAAACCCTGACTCGTACATCAGCTGGCCACCGCAAATCATTGCATAGCACCAATACGCATCCAAATCGGTTGCACAACACTCCGTAGAGTTAGAATACATGGAGCATCTTAAGAGAGATTGAACGACGCAGCATTTTATCGTTATCCTAACGAGACTTAGCACAAGACGAGCGAATATGGATGACATTTTCCTATCGACAAAAACCTCCAGGTGAGGCCATAAACGAAGGGAATGCAGACGCACCTGAATGTCTGGAAAAGCAGCTTTGAGAAGAGCTGCAGATGGAAGTTCTCGAAGATCGTTGCAAGTGAATGCTGAAAAAGGTTTTATCAATAGAGCTGTTGATTCTGTGATCTCGTGATTTCTCCCGCCTAAGATCACCTTAAAAATGACTGTTTTTAAAGATTTTGGGTGCAAAAAATTAAAAATAGTAATGCGCATCTGCATTGTTTTCTAGTTTCCTATCCTCCTGTAGGGTACGTTCTCAACTTTGATTTCCAGAAAACTAACCATCAGAGGAAGTGGATGCGCGTTACTATTTCTGCGTTTTTTGTGCTCGAGAACGTCGAAAATGGGGTACGTGGTAGTGCAGGCGAAGGAGGTGGCGGTTGTCGCGCGCACCCGATTCAGCGTTTTTGGGTCGGCTCCCAAGCAGGCCAACAGTGGATGCGCACCCCGAGTCAGCGTTTTTGGGTTGGCTCCCAAGCAGGCCAACACAACCTTCCATCCCTCCGGGATCGGTGAATTGCTACCTGACCAGAAATCTACAGGCCAAAGAAAAGTGGAATGCATGGCGAATCCATTCTTAACGCCATTCTTTCCTTTTATTTACTTATTTATTTATTTATTTATTTATTTATTTACACGAGTACAAGGACAATCGTGCGCAATATGTATAAAAAATCACCAAACGAGAAAAGCAAATCCAATCTACACATATTATCCAGCTGAAAAAATAACTGATAAACGACGTCGACGGCATTAATAGTTGCCTTTACTGCTACATATATCATTGTCTCTTGACCACTGTATGAGATTTTAGGGAAAATCTCCACAAAAAAATGTAAGAAAGGTGAACTTCGGTTAGATGGTGACTCTCTTTGTATAACACAGACTTCCCCCGCCACATTTCCACCGAGATAGAATTGATAAGGCCGGGCAGTGCCATTGAAAAAGAAGCTTTTTATTCAATGATGGTGTAGGCATGGCACACAGTTATTTTCTTTTTAATGTTTTTTTATTGACCCTCATCTCTATTTGTCAGTATTTTCTTCTCCGTTCGTCTCGAAAGATGTTTCTGGAAGACCCGGTTACCGGAGATGAGAGTTGGGTTCTCTATGACATCAACGTAGACCGTGCCGTTTGGGCACCTCAAGGAGAAGAGCTGTCTACGCAAGAAGAAGTTAGACATGCACCTCAAGAAAGTTCTTCCATGCTGCTTCTGGAAGTCGGAAAGAATGTTGTACTTCGAGCTGCTCTCACAAGTGCACACGGTCACGACTCTCGTTTATGCCGCTCAGCTCCAGAAACTCTCCGAACAGCTTCAGCGCGCTTCTTCATGATGTGACGCCAGACCCAATGTAGCAGAAGCGACCCACCAGAAATCGAGATCTGGGCTTGGAGACCGTACCGTATCTGCCATATTTTCCTGACACAGCCCTTTTAGATTACCACTTCTTCCGCTCCCTAAAGGCTTTCTTGACTGAGAAAAGTTTCACAGAGTCTGAAGACTTAAATGTCGCCGACTTCTTCGACTTCCAGCCTCCCGCCTCCTGGGAAAAGGAGGATCACTGAGCTGCTCAGTAGGTGAACCACTGTGGTGACTAACAATGGTGATTATATTGTTGACTGATTTACGTTGTATGCTGAACAAAGAAATAAGGAGGAATATATGAAAACCCTACCAAGACTTTCCGATCAACCCAATATTTACTATTTATTTTTAAAAGATTTCTTGGCGCAAATAGGCGCCACGAATAGGGGGAGCATCTTGTAGAACAGCCATATCCAACGTTTTGCGCCTTGGAAAACTGGAATTTTTGCGTGCTCTACCCGTACAATGAACTAGGTGGGCCATTTCTGATAAAATTAGACATACCACATGCCTTCCTACCAAGGTGAATATCCATTGAGTACGCGATGACCCCCTCCGAGCCTGTTTGCGCCGGTGTTTCATTTGAGAGTTAGGATCACCGTAACGACACGGTGACATCGACACGATGACATGACTACGTGACTCACCGATATACTGATATCCACTCATCTCATGACTGGGAACCGCGATCTTTTTCCGGTCGCCGTTCTCGCAACGGATCAGCGGACTCTCATCGTCGCGCTCACAGAAACAGTCGTCCAGGCATGGCAGGATCCTAGTCGACACTGAAAAAGGCCGTTTGACATGCTGTAAGCACCACTGGAATCCCATGAATAGGAACTACAGAGAAGTGAGCAGGGGTTGCACAAAACTAGTTGCTGAACTGCGAATGAAGTCTCTACTAAGCATGTGTCCAACATGGCTTCTCAGGTCCATGTCGCCATTTTGAATCAGAAGGCGAGTTCGGCATACATTTGATCGATCCAAATTCTCAGAAAAAATGGATGATTCGAATAACGGCAATTTCGTGGACCCCGGGTCTCGAAAGCCAATCGGGATATCCGAATCGGAAATCCGAAAATGGCTCATTAGGATCCTACGTATGGTGTACTCGGGTCGATTGGCTGAGTGGCTCACTTGTGTTTGGTCGGTGCTCTGTTTCGTTATCATTGGCTGGTGTGCTTCCACCTCCCAACGCTGCTCATTTTCACGTCATGAACCGTTTTTCTCAGGGCCTGTTCATACTTCGAGCGACAAGAGCGACTGGAGCGACGGACGGAGTGTGGAGTATACTTCGAGCGACAAGAGCGCTCCAGTACTTTGTGTCGTTCTTTTCTCTTGTCACTCCAAGTATAAACAGACCCTTATGGGTGCTAGGCACCGTAACATAATACTTTGTGTCGCTCTTTTTTTCGAAAAACTTCAAATCGAAGCGAAAAAATATCAAGAAATTATCAAGCAAGCGATTAAGCAATACTGTTCAGGAAATGACTTAGCTACACTTCCTGTTCTATCTACTAACTAGATAGAAAATCCGTCGCATATCTGGAGACAACGAAGGAATGCTGTTCATTTTTCACATCACTTAAGGAGTTATACTTCTTGCCCAAAACTTTCTGCCTCAAAAGGACCAATCCAACCTCTCCACGCCCCCTTCTCCCTAGATGAATCTGCTACCTAATGAACGCTCGTCAAAGAGTAGGAGATTCGATGACGAACAAAGACATCGCGTCGACCAACAGCGACCTCCACCCAACAGAGAACAGGTTGTGAACAGGCGACGAACCAACGACCCATTCAGACGCTTCGCTTTTGAAGGCTGCTAGAAAAGCTCTGGTCTATTGGAAACAGCTAAAAGTTTGCAAAAACGGCGCCAGATAACGGCATCAAAAAGCTCAAGAAAGAATTTTTGATATTTCTTCTGTATAGGAGGAATTACATATTTTAGACATAGGTGTAGACGTATGCGGAGATGTACTAAAATAAAATCCGAATCTTCATAAATCGTAAATTGTATTTATTTAATCAAAGACATGATAGTGCGCTCAACAGCAAGCATTGAAACAACCATAGGGGCAGAAGACAGCAATAATGCCAAACTATTAACCAAGCTAAAAGTTCAGGAACAAAATCGATGGAAGAACTCTAATAAAGTGAAGAAGGAAAGCACGGCTTGCAACTTGAATTGTTCAGAGTAGGCAGTAAATGTCGTCTCCTAAGAGGTTTCAGATTTTATAAATGCTTTTAAAAGACGTCATAGCAAAAAGTTTCCATAAAGATATCTTGGTCGTGAAATTACGAAAAAACCGTCGTTAAATCGTAAAAGGTATTTGTATCGTAGTGCTGTTATAATAAATTTATAGAGTTCTTTCTATTAAAATTTATCGAAGCTTGGCCAATATATATTTATTTATTTAGTATGTTATTTTCGGCTTAAGCTGAACACCTTTCCAACCAAATGAGAAGCCACTAAAATCGGTCTCATTTAAAATCAAAGAGGATACGTTTTAAGACAATCAAAGTAAACTGCGGGTTCAAAAGCGTTATCTTGAAAGGAAGCCTATAATTGGCGCCCAAATAAGAACCTTTCCACGCTTAGCTTCTGTATAAATGTATGATTTTGGACAGACCACGCCCAAAGTTTCGTAATCAAAATGCCGAAATTGCCAAATTTCTCAAAATATTCTCAAAAACCTATCAGCATTATTTCTGGCAAAACAGAAGTACACTCCAACTGTCGATAGCCGACAACAGCCTTCGAATATCAGTAGTAAGGAGGGTTTCTACATGATATGGGCCGACTATGTGTTCAGCTGTCAGCCTTGCTCGTCTAGCTTTGCTTCTACCGCCACACGCGAAAATAGCCGTTCCGTTTGACACGGCTAGCTGGCGGACAAGACAAAAGCACCCAGACAGCTGGAAAGAACCGACAGCCTACGACCAGCCAAAGATTGGCTGCTTCATGGACTAGAACGGTGCCATGAAGCATGGGTATTCATGAAAGGGTAAAGGATACAACGACAAAAGTCGGCGCTAGTCAATCCCTTGCGAGATGAACCACGCATTCCTTAGAAGCATTTTGAATCCCCATTTGGCCATTTAGCCTACACAATGATTTGCGGTGGCCACCCCAGAAAATCAGAATTTTATCCTTCCCAGAAGGGTCTGGTACCAATTCACCGAGCCAGGAGAGACTTTTGTCTGTGGTTAGGTTTGCCTGGGCGGGAAATCTGAACCAACAACCCCGAGTCAGAGTTCATGCGACAGCTGAAGCCTCTTTCGACTGCGCTACCAGCGCCCAGTGGAAGAATATTAGAAACAAATGTTCTTAAGGAAAGGCTCCAATTAGTGATTTGGTGAATATACTGTTCGATTTCCTGGTTAATGAATTAAAAAATCGATTTGAAATTCTTTTATCAGCACTAATTAACACTTCCAAGAGGCAGAGTAACTATAGCTGAGCTTTTGAGAAATTTTATCAGACGAATGAATAGACGAATGAATTCAATGTCGAACATTTTCAAATGAACGATCGAAAGAACTTATTGGATGTCGAAAAATTTCAAGCGAATGAACGAACGGATTTATTCGTTGATAAATTTTTTGGGTGATCAAAAATAGAATAGGCTCCATTTTTCGTTTACAGGAATATTCGAATAGCCGAATAATTTATTCGAATCAGGTTCTGTACTTGAAGATTTGGGGTTTATCGATATCTGATTAAAGTTATTCGATTTTCGAATAATACTCGAATATGTTCCCCTCAAGGTTCGAATTCGAACGAACATTCGAAAATTTAGAACTATCGAATAATCGACTATTTGAATACCTAGTCGAATAAATTATTCGAACAACTATTCAAATATATTCGTTCGAGCACAACTATACCGTTAGCTTGTTAGACTCGTTGGTCATTTTTAGAAAATGGAATCAGATTTTCGAATAAAAGCACATAAAAATAATTAAAAATTAGATAAATAACTTCCAAACTAAATAAATAAATATTTAGCACCGTCTTGAAAATACCATAATCGATCATTAATTCGAATATGAATTCATAATCACTTATCTAATTTAAATGACCTCAGTGAAAACATCCATTTACTTTTCGCATTTAAAGAATAAAAATGGACACCTTTGTGAGATACGCTACGCATTCTACTTCTATGTGATGTCGTGGAGACATCTGAATGTGAGCACCTGGCCAACACAATGTCTTGCCAAACCAGCCGATGGAATACTACGTGCTTTGTCCTTCTCATGTAAGCCTGGTAGCCTTCACCGACCTCGGGGAGATGGAAGGCAAGGTTGTCCTGGGCTAAAGCTGAACCAAGAAGGTGGATTCGAACTGCACATGACAGCCAGCGCCTCCTTCGATTGCGCCACCACGCCGCTTCTTGAGCTCATCTATTTATGTGTTTCAAACTGCACCTTAAGTGCGCTAATGAAACGGACTAATTGGGAACTAAGCAATCCTGCACAATTTTAGCTACCTCACGTAGATCAACTATGTAATACATAATGTCACTATGCACTGCAATTTTGTATTTTTATAGCTTATTTAGGTCCAAGAAAGTCCAAGAAATAAAAGGAATATGAGCATTTAGAGCAAGGGGCTGTCGCTGGCTGTCGTGTGTTGTGGTTTCCAGAGGTTCTTGGTTCCAATCCTGTTTAGTCCAACCAGGCCTTCCGTCTCTTCGGGACGCCATGGAGACTTGTCTGGAAGGAATAAAGCACGAACTTGCTGCCACCATAAGTCATTGTATGGCCAAATACGATACAAATTGCCTCCACCACGTCCTGTAGAGATAGAATCCATGGCGCACCCCAAAAGGAATCGATTAACGCCTTCCTTAATCCTTTATACTACACCCGATCTTTGCCCCCGAAATTCAGCAAAATCGTGTCGAATGCCATTCATCCAAGGCTGGCCGGGAGGCCGTCGCCGAAAAAATCGTGACTCAGCGCCGATGTTCGCGTATTCCTCGCCCTCGATGGAACCGGTAGGATCACGCTGTCGAGGCGGACACCTGCAACCGGCTTGCGGACCGAAGCGTGACTAAGTGTCGTAAAGTTCGCTGATTTTGGGACATTCAGAAGCCGATTTTTCCTCTTTCAGTGGAACACAATGGGGAGAATTTGGAGTCGTGGGAGAACTTATTCATTTGTTTATTTATTGTGTACGAGGACAGCCACGCGATACAATTATGAAACGCAATTAGACCAAATACAACTCAACACACAACAGCGGTAGACTCAGTAAGTGAATCTAGTTTATACAACGAAGAAAACCTCAAAAACAGCAAACTACGAAATTTCCCGGAGGCACATGCCTGTCAGCTAGTTTTCTTTGGATTGGCTTAGATTGCTTGGTGGATTGTTTTTCTTTGAAAGCTCTAGAAATTGAAGCCCTGACCAAAAAGGAAAATAAGAACTTGTTGTTTCGTGGCTTTCGAGGCTTTTTTGTTCACCAATTCTTCACTTTTTGCCTGATGTATGTCAGGAAACTAGGCAACGTTGGATGCCTTACGGCTCAAAACGCAAAAATTTCAAAAATCTACAACGAAATTCTCTAGAAGAAAGGTTCATGCTGAACTGTGCCATTTTCACTTTGATCTGGACACTTCCCCTATCAAACCAGATAGTTCTCATGTAGAACTGAACACGTTTTTAAAAAATTCAAAATAAACATTGATTTAGAAAATTTACTTCAGGAATATAAAACAAACACTAATTAGAACAATATAGAAACAAAACATTCAACATTTAGATCAAACATCGAATTAAGCACGATGAAAAATAATTCAAATGTAAATTCTAATAAGTAGCAATAGAGCCAAGGTTGGAAACGAACCAGTTATTTCTTTCACAGTTATTATAATTTAACATATACTTTATTAGCAGCTCACCTCTATAGTGTCCACAAAAATCCTGCTATGCCCAATAATGGTCGCAAAAATTTCGAATTGTCACTGCTCATTTCGACTACGTTTTCTAATTAAGGTAGAAGATGAAGTGCGGTGTTAATCAGTGCCGACATAGAATGCGCCACACACTTTACTTCCTGAGGATATGGTGGCGCAATTTGACCGCATTATTTGGTCTACATAATGACTAGCGGTACCAGTCGATGAACAAATCAGCGTTCTGTTCCTCTCATACAAGTCTGATACCAAATCGGCGACCCCTGAGAGATGGAAAGTTTGGTTTGTCTGAGCGAAAAACCCGAACCAGAAACCTGATTCAGACGATAGTCTGCGCCTCATCCGACTGCGCTTCCACGCGCCTACGATCCAGCGTGAAAATTTTAATTTCCTGCAACACAACATACCGAATGAGGCTGCTTTATCAGGTCGCATTCCTCAGAATCACATATTGCTTTAATTTTTTTCACAACTTTACAAGATCACGAGGGCAGTAACCCTCTGCTATCTGAGACTACGTGAACTTCCACCCCTTTTGAATAGAAAAAACAGAATTTAGGAATTTTTGACGTCAAAATTTCGTAGCCTTAAGTTCTACCATGTCCTATTTTTTAAGAAGATTACAACAATTTTTTTGAAGAAAGATCACGAACTTAAATGAAACGGTGTACTCAAAGGAACATACAACAATGAAATTCTGTGTAAACACTAAAACGTGACACCGTCAACAAAATTGGAAGCCAAACAGAATCGTAAAGTCCCCCCCCCCCCTCACAACCGATCAACACGAAGCAATCGATGCGTTGACCTCGACACGGCTCTCCTGACTGACTATTCATGTGACCCGCTTGGAAACCTGAACGGAACCTGGGGTATCCGGTGGGGGCCGGTGTGCAGATTTTTAGGTCGGAGCTATCCAGGTGACCTGCTGGAGCCTTCTGACGGGAGTAGACCTCAATGAACAGGATATTGATTTACCTTTAGTGTACTTTGAAATAGAGAGCTTCCGCTGAACTTTCCCTAGTCTTTCCTTTTTAGTCAACATTACAGAGTGTAAAAGGGCCACTGATAGCCCCGCAACTCCGTTTTTTTCATAAATTTTTACGGAATTTTTATAAGTTCAGCCTGCTCAGATATGACGAGAAGCATTCGACAGAATAATCCTGTCAGAACAGTTGACAAATTCAATTGGTTAAAAAGAACCTGCCCGACGAAGCTGCTTAGATCAGATGGTCGAAAAGAAGAATTATTCACAGAATACGCGGACAATTTCAACCTTTTGCCGATTTAAGGATATAGAGGGACCGCTTGAAATGGTAGAAACAGTAGGAGGATCGCTGCGCTTACCGCTGGACGTGGTGGCGATGATCAAAAGCAGAAATCGTAGCTGTCGCGACCGGCTCAGCATGGCGACAACGACGGCGACGGCGAACGGGGGAGGTGCTGGTGGTTGATGACGACTGACTGACTGACGGCGGTGAGTGCGCAGGTGGGGAGGTCCCGTGGGAGAGAGAGAGGCGGTAGAGGAATGAGAATTGGGATGATCGACGACAATGGGCTGGGATAGCCCCGATGGACGGCAGCTCCGGAGCACAGACAACACCGTACGCCGGCAGATCATCAGCTGGCCGGACATTGATCAAGTGTACTCCTTCCTAACGTTACTAGCTGAATAAAGGAGGATAAATGTCGGTGTCAATCAATCCCCTCGGGAATTTGCCATGCATTCGACTTCTGCGGGATGACGTGGAGGCGATTTCAAGGCGTATTTTGCCATACAATGAATTGCGGCAGCCAGCCGATGAACAGGTCAGCGCTCTATTCCTCCCAGACAATTCCCTTACCAATTCACTGATCGATGCTTGATTGGCCTGGACGAGAAATCCGAACCAGGAATCTGGTATAGAGTGCACGCGACAGCCTGCACCTCCTCCCACTGTGCTACACGCGCTCTCTTACTGAATAAATGAGGATAAATGTCGTTGTTAATCAATCTGGGCACTGGTTAAAAGTTCCGACTCCACCGAGACGACTTCAGTCGAAAAAAAAATTCGCTGAAACTTCGTCTAGGGGGGTTATTTGGGGTGCTGATCACGTGACATCCGTTTTTTGTTTTACGCTAGAGTACGGTAAGCTACGGAAGGTACAGGTGACTAAGGTAATGGTAACCGATTTCGCCCAAACACCAGCGTAAAAAGAGAAACCGATGTCAGATTCTTTATCAGCACCCCAAATAACCCCCTAAGCGAAGCTTGGGCAAAATTGGTGATTATGACCTTGGCAGCCTTAGTTACCCGTACCCACATTAATCGACCGCAATTTCAAAAACGGATGTCATATTCGTGATCAGCACCCCAAGTAATCCCCTAGACGAAGTTTAAGTGAAAAAAATTCCACCAAAGTCGTGTCGGTGGAGTCGAAACTTTTAACTAGTGCCTCAATTTCTTGTTGGAATGCGCCATGCGTTCTAGCTTTATGCGATAGTGAAGAGGTAATCCAGCTGCGTTTGTCGCCTATAGAATTTGGTTTGCTATGACCGATGGAGTATCAAGTCAGCGAGTACATCGGAAAACACATTCTTTTTCTCTTTGCTTACTGAAACATCCTGCAAGGGAGCTGTAACTTATGGGACCTCCTACTTCTAGCGTAATAAAGGGTAAAACCTCCGGTTGTTTAATCCCTGTTTTTTGGGAGGCACTGTATCTGGTCTACACAATGACCTGCGGTAGCCCAACAATGGAAAGGTCAGCCTTTTTCCCTTCCCAGACACTCTCGTAGCAACGCACTGGCCGCTTGGCTAGCCTGTGCGGGACCCGAACCAAGAACTTTGCATTGTGGTGCAGACAGCAGCCGACGCTTACTCCCACTGCGATGTTAGCTGAATGAATACCTCGTGCGCTACACGGTCCTTTTTTGCCTGCAATAAATAGCTTTTATGTGTAGCGCAGGAGGTGCCGATTACCACGTGCATCCAACACCAGGTTCCTCGTTCGGATTTCCCGCCCAGGCCAACGAAGCCTTCCAGGGTCGGTGATTTGGTAGCCGACTTCTCTGGGTAGGGTAAAGCGCTGTTAGTTGTTTATCGGCTGACCACCGCAAATCATTGTATGACTAAATACGCATTCAAATCGACTCCAGGACATCCCATAAAAGTAGAATGCATGGTGCATCCCAAAAGGATTGGATAACGTTGTCTGCTGCAGGCCAAAATAACTTTAAAAATTCAGCAGGGTGCTTTAGCTGAGTGAGCTTAAACCTTTCACAGTTACTTAGCTGCCAGGAGTTTGGCTAATCCTCAAAACAGTACAGACTTTATTTATTTATTTGTTTATTTATCCACTGCTCCATGTCCACCTATTTGACTTCACTGTTGTTCCTATGCTAAAATACACCCCAGAAACCTGGTCCATACGAAAGAAGGATGAACACACGAGCAACGATGCGCAACCTCTGGAGTTCTGAGCTTCGTCGATGTTCGAAGATGAGAGACGCTGTCGCATGGGAAGTCGTCGAAAACTAGGTGGGCCGGCCACGTAATGCGCTTTGCAGGCACCCGCTGAACGAGAGCCGTTACCGACTGGATTCCGCCGGATATCAAGAGAACACCAGGACGCGCACCAATGTGTTGGTTGGACTTCTTCGTGAAAGCCCTGAACGAATGATATGACGCTCTTCGTGACTCTCGAGCGAGGAGGAACCATTGGAGCACTCTGGCACGCGACAGGGACGAATCCAAGTTCTGTTCGTACAAGTGAATGATGTAAGAGAAGAAAGGGGCACAAATGACAGGACAGTTAGATTCTCGTAGAGCTATTTATCTTTAACTTTATCTAGAGATGCATATTGTCTGAGCATGGAATGAATTAACCGAAATCAAGCCTAAAACATATTCCTAACAACTTTCAACATACACAAGCTCTGGTAAGAAAAAACTATTTAAGTAGCGTGGAGAAATTAAAATGACGACAAGTGAACATAACCCGAATCTCTAACAATAAGAAGTAACAGAGCAAAAAAGAGAAAGGCAGTGAAAAACACGCGCACGAATGGTGTTAAGATGAGGAAGAGCAAGACAGATCAAGATGAAGATGACACCGTCAGGGCAACCAATTTTTTGAAAGATATGAGAGCAGGGTCAAGCGTGGGGTTCGATATTTGCCGAACATTTACGACCCCCCCCCTCCCAGAGTGCATCGTCCCCCCCTTGTGTAGACCACCGTTTTATTTTCTATCCGCATCGAATTTTTAAAAATTTTTATGCGATTTTTGTACTGTTTAATAGGTCCTTCTTTCCAGGTGCAGCATCGACTGCGTCAGATCAGTTTATGCAAAAGTGCCACTGAATTACTGTTTAATTTAGTAATTTGTTAGAAAAAAAAAACGCTGATAAAGATTTGTGTATATAATCTTTTGATAATAATATTTTGTTTGTTTACAGTTGAAAATAAAGCACTTTTGAGAGCAGTTATCGAATTAATCACAACGAGTTTAACTTTTCAGGCTTTCCGAGCATCTCATGGACATGGTACATTTTTGTACCTGAAGGAGCAACATCTGCATTCGAAATTGTACTCTATACAATGCAGAGTGTTAATTGCTAAAGCTGACTTAAGTGTTTTTCCTACAAGATTTTTGGAAGAGCTCTTCGAACCGATGACGGAATGGCAACTGGAGGATAGACTTGTCACGGAAGCACTCTTCTGCAGGAAACAGCATCAGAAAGTGGAGTTGTATCCAATAAAATTTCAAGCCACAGTTCGACACATGTGATAAAATCCGTTTTTCTAGAATGATTCTCTGTATGAACAGACGCTCCGATTTGTATCATTCGTCGAAAATTGTCGACACCGATTATTACATGGACGCCGCTATTTTTACAGCCTGCTTTTTAAAGCGAGGATCCACACTTCTTATAGTTTTAAAAGCTCTGTGAACTTTTCAGAGACGTCGAACTAACTCCGAAACAGGGTAGGTTACGTGGAGCCATTGCGTTCTCCGATATCATCGATCGCCATTTAGGATGGTCTTCTCGAAGAAAAATTTTCTATCTTCTCAAGAAAAGAACAGAAGAGGGTGAAGTTGTGCTTCATAGAATTTTACGTCATGAATATTACACTGTAAAAAGCTGAGCTTCTTCGCAGCGGTCTCCGCTATGATTAGGGCGGCTCGTATTTAAATTTTTCGTTTTTGAAGAAAAATTAATTAATTTTTACCTGAAGCAGATCACGCGCACAGGACAATCTTGCCACAAAAAGTTTCAAGTCTTGCTCAATGCACGTGTAAATCATGGTTTCCTGAAACGAATAGATTGGATCGACCCCTAGTCGATATGACACCGACGTCATAGCAGCGACGAAATTTGACGTTCACAAAAATGATTACAACTCGGTAAGTTTTTCAAAATTTGAACGCCAATAGTTTTTTTAAACTAGAAGAAAAGTGCTTTCATACAATATAAAAATTTGTTTTCAAAAACTAGGTCTTCATACGGGGCGGATGCCTTCGATTTTTGTGCGAACAAAATTGATGAAATTTTGTATAAATAATTATATTCCGGTAAGTTTTTCGAATTTTAAAAAGTTAATAGCTTTTTGAAAACTAATTAGTTATCATCAGGGAGGTCTTAGTAGAAGGCGGTGGGGAATCGATTTTTGGCCCATTGTTGCAGAAATACGTGCCAAAAATCAAACCATCCGCCCCGTATGAAGACCGCTTTTTTGAAAACTGGTTTCTGTATGGTTAGAAAGCACCTCTTCTCTATTTTCCAGAAAGTTTCGGGATTTTTGAATTTCAAAAAAACCGAGTTATGATCAGTTTTGTAAAGAACTGCTCGTAAACTCTGCACCGTTGACACTGCAGTGATTACATAAAAATGATCATAACTCGGTTCGTTTTTGGAAATTCAACAATCCCAACAGCTTTTTTAAAAATAGAAGAAATATGATCGTGTATGAATCTTTTTTCAAAAGGAGGTATTCAAAGGGGGGGGGGCAGGAGGTTCGATTTGTGGTCGATCTTTGGCAAAAAAACGGCCAGAAATCAAACCCCCACCGCCCCCTATGAAGACCTCCCTGTTGAAAACAAATTTCTATATGGTTCGAAAGCGCTTTTCCTCTGTTTTTCAAAAAGCTATTAGCATTTTTAAAATTCGAAAAACTTACCGGGATATTATTATTTATACAAAATCTCAATTTTTTCGCACAAAAATCGAAGGCCTCCGCCCAGTATGAAGAACTAGTTTTTTAAAACAGATTTCTACCCTGTGTGAATGTACTTTTTTCTAGTTTCTAAGGAGCTATTGGCTTTTTTTAATTTTGAAAAACTTACCGAGTTAGTCATTTTTGTGAACATCGAATTTCGTCGCTCCTATGACGTCGGTGCCATATCGACCAGGGGTCGATCCAATCTATTTGTTTCAGGAAATCATGATTTTTACACGTGCATTGAACAAGACTTGAAACTTTTTGTGGCAAGATTTTTACTGTGTGCGTGATCTGCTTCAGGTAAAAATTAATTAATTTTTCTTGAAAACGAAAAATTTAAATACGATCCGCCCTAATCATCGGAGATCGCTGCGAAGAAGCTTAGCTTTTTACTGTGTAATGCTCATGACTTAAAGATCCATGAAGCACAATATCACTCTCGCGTGTTCTTTCTTTCAGAAGATAACGAAATTTCCTCGAGAAGACCATCCTCAGTGGCGATCGATGATATCGGGAACTCAATGGCTCCACGTAATCTACAATATTGCAGAGCTTCTTCGACGTCTCTGAAAAATTCACAGAGCCTTTAAAACTATAAGAAATGTGGAGTGGATCCTCGCTTCAAAAAGCAGGTTGTAAAAATAGCGGTCTCCATGTAGTTAACGGTGTCGAAAATTTTCGGCAAATGATACAACTCGGAGCACCTGTTCCTACACAGGATCGTTTCAAAAAAAACAGGTTTTATTACCGTGTGCCAAACTGTGGATTACGATTTTATTGGATACAACTCCCCTTTCTGATGCTGTTTCCTGCAGAAGAGAGAAAATTAGTTCCGCGACAAGTCCATCCTCCAGTTGCCATTCCGTCAAACGCTTCAAAGAGCGCTTCCAAAAATCTTGTAGGAAAAGAACTTAATTTTCCTTAGCAATTGACACTTCAAATTTTATAGACTGCAATTTAGGACGTAGATGTCGCTCGTTCAGGCAGAAAACTGTCGCGTCCGTGACTTCCTGAAAAAATCTGAAAAATGCAAACTTCTCATTGACTCCAAATCTGGGTGGAGAAATCCTTTATTTTCAACAAGTAATACAATCATTATTTAAAACTTTTTTATATTAATTTTTACAACTTCGCGGGACGAAAGAGAGACTCCACGCCTTCGTAGACATTCCTGAAAAAACAACTTACTAAGAATTAAAAACATCGCCTAAAGTCCTGAAGAATAAGAGAGAATCGCCTGCCAAAACCGGAAGAGTACGACCCCCCCCCCCCCCCACAGTACGAAAAAATCATTATTTGACCCGCTTCGATTCCCGAACCTCAAGCCTGACCTTGTATGAGAGTAAGGAGTAATCCGCCTTTGGCCGCAAATGAAGCCAGCAAAGGGACGACCCACTGACAGAAGAACGCAAACCTGGCCCTACATCTAGAGCGGGGGCTCTAATTTTTGCGGGCCCACTCCTTGACTGCATTCAGGCGTCAGTGGGGTCGAACCAGTCAGAATTTGGAAATCCATACCCAGATCACTTTCATCCTTCTACTATGAAGACAGTGCAGTTTTAACACAACGCGCCTGTCAACGCTATTAGGGTATGAAGCGGTATTCGAGCTCACTACATCTCAAGCTTTCTGGTGAAATTGTTCTGTACACTCTCAGGGAAATTTATGTCTTTTTTGAGCGTTGGATTGGAAATGGTAGATCCGCATTCCACAAAAAGTCGAATACTTGTTTTATATGCCTTCGTGAGAGTGGTGGAGTCTTCCGTCCTTAAAGCTTTGAACAAGTTGTATGTACGGGAAGGAGAACCATTGACAATCCTTTTTAGATGAGGGAGAAAGCTCATCTTCCGTTGAATGGAAAGCCTAGGTCCCGAATTTCTGCGACGCTCTCTAATTCGATGTCACCCACTTCCCTAGATCAACCTAAAAACCTTGAGTGCACGAAAAAAAAAAACGCAACTGAATAACAACATAGCTTGAAGAAGAGAGAAACTGAAGATTACTGTTCATTTTGACGCGAAAAATTTGCATCTGTATCCCACTTCTCTCTCGCTCTGTCTTGTCACTCCAT
Source organism: Heligmosomoides polygyrus polygyrus (assembly GCA_947396885.1). Lineage (NCBI taxonomy): Eukaryota > Metazoa > Nematoda > Chromadorea > Rhabditida > Heligmosomidae > Heligmosomoides > Heligmosomoides polygyrus. The sequence goes on along the minus strand of OX377203.1, from coordinate 77,542,112 downwards.
ATGTTCACGACGAAAACCTACCCGATCCTCCTTGCAGATCGCGTGCTCTTTCTTTCAGCTTTCATAAATCACCACGCCCACCCATCGACCTGCGTAATCCAACTTTCTCGTCATTTAATCCGCAGCCCGCCTGCCATGTTTACGTTGCCATGACCGAAGAGCGTGCCGCGAGAACGCTGGCTGATCAGCGGCCACCATGTTATGCGACACCGTGTCAGGGAGAGCCCTGATCCCCCTTCTAAACAAGCACGACCCTCTAATAATCCATTTATCTGTACATATATGGTATATTCACTAATACTCTGCTTGAGGAATTCTCGGCTCTATTCTACTTTCGGGACTCCAGAGGTCGAGAAGAGGTCGAAAAAAATTGTCGCCCAAACTTCGTGCAGCGGGGGGGGGGGGGTACTTGGGGTGCTGATCATGGGTCTGACATCCGTTTTCGAAAATGCTGCCGATTACGGTAGGCTACGGTAGCTACCGGCAACTAAGGCTGCTGAGGTCATAATCACCGCCCAAACATCGCCTTGGGTGGGTATTTGGGGCGCTGATAACGGATCTGACATTTTTTTCCGTTTTACGCTAGAGTTTGGGCGAAATCAGTGACCATTGCCTTAGTCATCCATACCTTCCGTAACCTACCGTACTCCAGCGTAACACGAAAAACGGATGTCAGATTCGTGATCAGTACCCCAAATACCCACCCTAGGCGAAGTTTGGGCAAAATTGGTGATTATGACCTCGGCAGCCTTAGTTACCCGTACCTACCGTAACCTACCGTAATCGGCCGAAATTTCACAAACGGATGCCATATTCGTGATCAAACCCTTGGACCTCTACTCGTCCTCTGAACTCTGGAGTCCCGGAAGAAGAATAGTGCCGAAATCTCTTCTACATTTGCTAGATGTCAGCGATGAAGGCATAACACACGAATAGTAATCCGTGGCGAGGAACGGACATCAACAACATCAACAACAACGGAAGACGACAACAACGATGGCGAGATACACGACGAGGTTACTACACGGAGGAAGGGGGAAGGTGGCGCTGTCCTGCAGACGCACACCACCTGCACCTGGCACATCCACTACAGCTACACGATTCACAGGTATACCGTAACTAGGCAGTCACAAAACGACAGCAGGTAGCAGAACAACACTGAGTCGGAGATCTGCGGAGCTACAGGAACACATCTCGAGCACGGTAATGAGATTGCGAGAAGATCAACACATACGTACCGATGATAAAACCCACACAAAGCCCTATGTACAACACTATCTATAACCATGTCCGCAACGAGGCTACTCCATTTACTACTCACTATCACAAAATCGGTGAATATACCATTTTCACGTCAAACTGCACACTCAGGCCAAATTGGACCTTTAGGGACTTTCCGAGACCGTTAGAACAATTTTTTGTTCAAGGAAAATTAAGTATGACTTCCTACGAAATATTATAATTCACTTGCCCCAACAATTGAACACATTGTTCCAAACCTTATAAAAAATTCCTATCTATCCTAGTCGGGAGGGAGCGACTGTAAAGTGACAATTGTGTTCGTCATTCCATGCCCTACAACCATACCAGCTGAATTTAAACAAAAACTCTCGCATAGAGGGAGTGCAGCTGAAGCTGACGTGAAGACTCCAGTGAGGGATTGGAGAGGCAAATCACTATATGCCCCTCCTATCAGGATAGATCCAACATTTCTTTCAAGAAAAACAAACGAATAAAATTTCGATTCAAAGCGCAGGAAGGCATGCACTACTTAGTGTAATAAAGGAAGATCACGCCATGCACCCGGCTAAATCGTTGCAATTTCACTTAACTGATAGTATAAATGCTGGATACTCGAAACAATGACGTGAAGATACACACGTTTTCTACAATAGTTTTTATTGCACTATTTAGATGCGTTGCTCCTCCACTCAAACAAAATTCTTGCCGTCAATCAAATAGAAATCCCTACGAGCGAAACAAGTGCATGGCGCTACCTCTTATTCTAAAGAAACAAATGACTGCTGCCTTTCCTCATTTTAAGACAAAACAACAACAAATAAATCAGAAATAGTGACGACCTATTCGAGCGATACGTAATGGACCAGACCGCCACGACTTTAACTTGCAATTTTTTTTAAATTTATAATTCTTTACAGCCAAAATTCTATTTCGTTGAGTAACAAATACGTGAAGGGCAGAACAAAAGCAACAAATCGCGACGATCTGGTCGAGTGTGTGGCGCGATCTCTTCCTTCAAAACATTATATGATTCCAGCTTTCCTGTGCTTTAAAACAAAATAATTGTGGTCCATCTATAGGGGCGGGTGAATTTTTAAAACTTCAAAGCAAGTCATACTAGATCTCTCTTAAACAAAGATTATTCCAACCGTCGCGGAGAGCCTCTACTTCAATGACGAAATGACTCGTCTTGATTTCGAAGATGCTAAGTTTGCTTCCAAAGGCGTCAAGGTTTCTTAGAATTGTCCACTTCTGCTTGAAAAGTGTCCAATTTGACGGGAAAATGGCATACGTAGGCAACAAATCCCAGCCATAAGCCAGAAGGCTTATAATGTCAACAGACAAAGTACATGGGGATGAGTGAGATGTCGCAAAACAAGGAATCATCTAAATGCACGAGCTATTACATACAACAGTGAACAACAAAATATTGATGTGATCTCAAAAAAGCGAAAATCAGAGGGGAAACCAAACCCTCGCTGAACTCACAATGAAAACGAAAACGCGAATAAAACCGGTGCCAAACAGCTCCATCGCTGCTACATTTTGCCATCCACAGACCGCTAGCTAGTTGAGCATATGCTATTTGCATTGAACCACGATCTCTCCCATATTCGCAAACGAGTAGCTGAAAAAACCACGCTAAGTAATTAATTGCAACGGATTCGTGTTTTGCATGGCGCTGTTATGCTCGTGTCGACTCTACTCTTCGTTCGTTTCAAAGTCTCCTGTGCGGGTCTCGTTTCGCCTTCCCGTCAAGTAGCACAGAGTTCGCGCCCTACAGTGACTACAAAGAGTGCGTTGCCTGCGCTTGTAGTGTTATTTCAAGTATTGTCTTGGCCACGAGTATCCGCTTCTTAATAGAGCTGTTTTGGAAGCAACCGATTCACCCCTGAACATCGCCAAAAGGTGCCGTTGGCTATGGGATCGAAGCCGCAGTTGGCTCCGCTTCTAGGATAAAGGGACGCAACACAATGACGTGTACCGCTCAATATTCAGCACAAAGAGTTCGGTTTCCCAGTGCTATATAAGCCCGACAGCACATAGCAGCGCAGTCGGAGGGGCGCGGTCCTTGCATGCACTACTATTTATTACTCCAAGTTCTTGGTTCGAGTCCCGCTCAAACCAGCCAACCCTTGTTGCATTGCTCCGGGGTTGATGAACTGGTACCGGACGACTTATCTGAGAAGGATTAAACACTGACTTGCGGTGGCCTGTGGATGGACAAGCTTATTGTGTTTCATCCTTTCAGGACAAAACTGGTACCAATTGCCGACCACGGAGGAATGGAAGGGTTAGCTGGTTTGGACGGAACTCGAACCAAGAACCTAGAATAGTAATGTATAGTATAGCGATTAAATGTAATGTTAGGACGCGGGATCAGCTGCGGCTTCGACCTGATAACCAATGGCACCTTTTATAGGCTACGCGCGCATTTAACACTTTGGCGACGGTGTGACACGATGTCGTGTAACGCCCTTTCATCCGCGAGAGACCGCGTGGCGCGATGTCGTGCCACAGTCTTGTGATTTTTTATAGCTGGATTCAAATCCTTCGAAGTAACTTTTTGGAAAATTCATCTTTACATATTGTTGTAAGAGGCGTAGTCCACCAAAATCATCCCCTATTACTGATTTATTTCTCAGCAAGAAGTTAAGCAATTATCAAACAACTCTCAACGTTGCCAAAAATCGATTGGTCCCACGCGACAAACGCACAGTCGTCGACGTCTTAGGCCTATGTCATACCATCGCTCACCCCGAGCGAAGCCTAATGATAGGCTCCCATATCGACTCATCGCTTCGCGCGATCAATATGGGAGTTTATCGTTAGGCTTCGCTCGGGGTGAGCGGTGGTATGACATAGGCCTTAGGCGTATGGTGTACTTCCACTTCGCGTCGGTGACGGGTCGCGGCGACAGCTTTGTGCGGGCAACTACGCGGTACGTAAGCTACCCGCACAACACTGTCGCCGCGATCCGTCGCCGGCGTGACACGGAAATATACCATAGACTTTAAACCGTCTCCGCGATATCATGTAGAAGTAGAAGTAGATTGCGCGACGCATTCCACAAAGGAACTGACTAACGCCGTCCTTCATACTTCCGCTTGTGAATTTCTTCCCGTAAATTCATCATAAGGTGAGATTAGCAAACATCACTACACGTACAAGTATCCTCTGTTCCTCAAATAGGACTCGACCGCCGGCTTGATCACAGCTCTTCCTCCACTGCTTTTCCCGTAGCCTGTGATGACGCGCAGTCGACGGTCGGAACGGCCATTTCTCATAAATTCTGGCCCTAAAAAGAGAGCATTTGGAAAGTGCGTGCTAGAAGACTCATACTAAACTCACGATCTAATAGAGCAAGGCGCTCTTTGAGCAGCGCAAGTGCGTCCTTTTGACTGAGAAGGTGGAGGTCCAGAAATGGCGAGTGCTCATTTGCTTTCTTGATTATCTCCGTGGCCTGTTCACGGAGATTCTTTTCACGGACAGCATGCTCACGGGCCTGAAGAAGTGCGAGATATGGAAAACAAAGGTGTTGATCTATGAGACGGACCATGAAGGCCATGTTCATAGTCTGCGACGGAGTGACAGCAGTAACTGGTCGCTAAGGAAAATAATACTATCGATTTCTGCCCGCAACTGCTCGATGTCAACCTATTCGTTTGCTTTCCACGAGCGACACGGTCGCTCCCGTCGCGGACTGTGAACAGAACCTAGGTCGTGATCTATTGACGGGATTCCGCTTGGAGCGCGAAATGTGAGAGAGCTCACATTGACTAGATTTGCTCGTATTCACTTTAAATGCTTTGAATGTTCGGTATTGATTACCTTGGCGGGAAACGATGTATAAATATTCAGGTCAGGTTCCACTGACCTCATTCTTCCCTACTCAACTTCGGGTTTTCATCGCCATCATTTGCTGCTTATTCCCTGCCATCTAATAAACTACTTACGGCAAGTATCAAAGAGTATAGTTAAACCAGTGAGAGACCACCCGTTTCAATCGCTGTTGGTTCGTTCTAAGACGAAGGCCAAAAATTTCAGAAGATCAATTCCATGAAGAAAAAAATACGACGCCACGGTCAAGCTGAATACCCGGATCAACAAAAGAAATGACTCACCGCTTGCTGATAGGCTCCCGCAGCTGAAGGCATTCCAGATCGGATATACCTAGGTCATTCAAGATTAACAGAGCCTTTTCACAGTTGGTAAATAATAGTCCAAAATGCCGCTCACTTCTGCGCCTTCTGCACCTCCACCATTCTTTTTTCCGCACAGATGTCCGCCTTCAGTTGGTACTGCAGAGCTTGCTCTTGAGCTCGCGGCAAATCTATCTCAGGGTTAGGACGCGGACGCGGGCTTGAGGTCACAGCTTCCTTCAAATACGGACCAATGACTCGTTGCGCAAGCCCGGTCAAGAAATTTGGAGCAGCTGTCGCCAGCGTATTCAAGATTCTTAAGCCGTCACAATATCGACATCTTTAAGTGACGATAGCAGCAGCGAACCTTATTCACCACAGAGTTAAACAGTGGTTCTATGAATTCCGCGTCCGGATTCAGCATGAAATGGAGAGTGGAGCGTGTCGCCTCGGCATCATACCTGAATAGAATGTTCGTAAGAGTCCGGTACGGTCATATGCCTTCGCCACAAACACCTCCATAAGCTCCAACCAACCTGTTGTCCTCAAAAATACGTTGCACACTCTGCTGATCGCAACCTGAGAACTCTTCTAACAGCTTGTTTAGTTGCAGCTTTTGAGCAAAAGTTAATGTTTTCTGCAATTGTTCTAGCGATGAGTTGTTCACTTCAAAACAACTGACTATACAACCTTCTTTGTAGGTTACCTTGACTGAGGTAAAAGCGTCAGAATCACTGATATCTTCTTCCTCATCGTTTTCTTGCAGAAAAGTGGCCAGCTGCGAGTCGCTTAGAAGCTGTCCTTGCGCACCATCTGAAAATGAAATAATTCCCCAACGGGACGTGACGGTTAACGAATGCGTTAGTTGTGTGAAACGGTTCACTAAAGCAAATACATAAGGTATACAACGATCAGATATAAACAGCTAGCAGCCTCCTAACAACCTTTGTCCTTATTCCTACGACCAACTCAGCAGCGCATTTTCGAGGAATATCGACTTAAACTGGCACTTGAGGGGAGCGATAGACTTGAAGAGAGTTGTTCTTAGAACGCGAGGTTAGTCGGTCTAGCCGCCGCGATATGAGTACTGTCGTCGACTTCGACCAGAAGACAATAACATGGATCGATATGTATAGTTACTGCCCAGCCGCAGACAACATATTTGTGTGGTTATCTTTCCAAATGGTAACTCCTGATCAAAAGTCGACATTATACCGATTTTGACGGGTCGCTCGGAAGCACAGTTGGGAAGAGCCAGCTGTAGTGTGCATTCCAATTAAAGATTTTTTGTTCGGACTCTCGCCCAGCCCAATCAATCTTTTCACTCCTTCGGGTTCGATGAATTGCTACAGATTTGTATTTAAAAGAAATTCGCAACGATTCTAACAGGATAATGGCCACCAAGTGATTCGTTAGAGCTTCCCATGCGGATGTGTTTTTCTAATACCCTTTCACCGGAGTGCGTGATAGCGCAGGCAGAAGCGCCGGCTGTAGCGTGCATTCCGCTTCAAAGACCCTAGTTAGGATTTCTCGCACAGGCCACTAAGCCTTCCATCCTCCTTGGCTCGGTGAATTGGCACCAGACTTATCATAGAAGAATGAAGCATTCACCTGTCCATCGGATGGATACCGCAAGTCACACAGTTGTGTAGGTCAATACGGATTCAACTTGCCTCCACGACATCCCGTAGAAGCTGAATACACGGCGCATCCAGCTAATGGGACCGACTAACCCGACTTCTATTTCACCCTTATTTATTTATTTATTGGAGACGTGATAATTTCACGTAAGCCTCACATTAAAAGATCAACAAAATACAATACAACCTTGAAAACGCACAATTTAAAGAAAAAGGTAAAAAGTGTGAGCAATCAAATTAAAACAAGCTAAAAACAAATGCAAAACGACAGTAATGTAATCGCTCCTGCAGAAAGTAACAACTAAATGAGGAATTTCATGGAAAGAATGATTGATCTCCTTTGAGTCGACGGTCAAGAAAGCTTTTAAAACCTTTGAGCGACATTTGAAGAGCGTTCTCTTTTAGAAGGGGGACGAAGAGTCAAATAGTTCTGTTAGAAAAGAAGCTGGTCCTAGCCTTACTTTTTGCAACCGGCCCGGCAAGTCTAAGGCCACCATTTCTAGTCCGACTGGACGTGAGAAGGAAGAACTGGTGCAACGGAATATTGACCATACCCTTAAGGATCTTGAACATCATGACCAGGTCATTTTTGATTTTTCTGCACTTGAGGGAGGACAAACCTAGCTGCTTAGCCCTAGATGCTCCGTTAGGAATTGCGGCGTAGTCAAGACCAAAACATCTAATAAACATTTTGCGGGTGAAATTGTTCTGTACGCTTTCTAATAAAGTGATGTCCTTTTGTTTGACGGATTGAAAACTGTAGTGCCGTGTTCAAGGATGGAGCGAATGTAGATTTTGTAGGCTTTGATCCAAATATTTGGGTTTGTAGACCTAAGAGTTTTGAAAAGGTTAAACGTTCGAGTCGTAGCCTTATTGACAAGAAACCTGAGATGGGAAGTAAAATCAAGTTTGGAGTTGATCAAAAACCCTAGGTCCCGCACTTCATCGACTTTATTTAAAACGTTACCACCCAATGTTACCACCCTTATCCACTAACGGACGTCAAAAGCGGCATAAAGGATAAGAATGAAAGATGCCTTAATCCCTGTTTGGATGCGCCACGCATCCTACTTCTACGAGGTGTCGCAGAGGCGATCTGAATGCGTTTTGGCCTAGACAATGACTTGCGGTGTCCACCCGGTGGTAAAGCCAGTATTCTATCCTTTCCAGACAGGTCTGGTACCAATTCACCAATCCCGGAGGGATGGAACAATGGTTTGTCTAGGCGGGAAACGAACCAAGTACTTCGATTTGGGGTGCGAGCGACGCCGGCGCCTCATCCGACTGTGCGCCTATTACGCGCCTCAAAAGTGGCATACGTACTAAAATACCCTTTGTAATACTGTTTCTTAATGTGTAAGACCAGCTGACTGTCAACACTTACCTCCACGCCAGACAAGGTACAGCTGCTCGAGCAGCCACAATGGCACATGCAAGTTACATTCCTCTTCAACAACTGCTCCATCTCCTGGAACACCAGAGCATATGGAGACAGATGTCGCTATCTCCTAGAGGGCAATATAAATTAGAACCCGGATGAAGTCTAAAGCTCACCGAAGAGCACGCTCATCTTCTGCAGTATGTCCACTCCAAGCGTAACTGCTATTTCATTCGGTTTTGATTCACGGCGGCCCATCTGCTCCGTTGTTTCAGAAGGCTTATCTAAACATTTCAAATCAGATGCATCACTATAGAACCCTCCGTAGATTTAACGGATCTATCCCAGTCGGAGGGGGGGGGGGGGGAGGGCATCGCTAGGAAAGTATTACAAATGTAATCAGGATAGCCTCTTCCGGCTTGGAAATGGTAAAGAGAGATCCACTCGTAGATCAATCCACGGTGTCGTCTTTGAAGACTAGTTTGTTAACGGATTTGCCGCCGTTTCAAAGATGAGGAACCTTACCCCCCCCCCCCCATCCAATGGGATAGATCCGATTTAACTGCCAAAAATCTGTTTATTCTCGAATAGAATCACGCATCTAGAAATATTTTTAAAAAAATTGCGCAACGCAAAGCATCAAAAGAGAAAGAAACCAACACCGTATATAAAAAAGTAACAGCAGAAATTCTTCTGCAAAATTCTCATTCTCTATGAGCCAAACATCCCAAAGCTAGCCGGCTTTGAAAAGCAACGCTCTATCAGAATTATTTTTAGATAAACAATACTAATTTAAGCAGATGCCTAATAGAGGAAAGTATGAACCAAGAAGAGATCGGATCGCTGAAGCCTACAACGCCTCGCAACAGTGAGAAGAACAGATAAGGATCGAGCGGCTCTGGTTGCTAATCCTTACCAGAAACATGATCTCATCAACGCTGTGTAAGATGAGAGGAGCAGGCGTCCCATACTGAACCGAATCCGTACATATATGCCAGTGATTGTGTGCAATGACCTTCCCTAACCCTAGCATACGACGAATTATCGGCAAAATAAGTTGTTACAATGCTGGACCCTAGTCGAGAATGTGGGCAGCATTGGGGTGGGAACGCGGCAGCCAACCAGGTCACATCGGATAGGGGCGCCAATCAGAGAGGACGTATAGTCGGTGATTGATCAGCTCGTGCACGGTCGGTGCTCTGATTGGTTATGATTGCTCGGAGCATTTACGCATTCGCAACACGAATGATGTTTGGTTGCGATCAAAACCCTTACGCCAAGCAGGACTTGAACCACACTCCCTGCTTAGCACCCAGGATATTACGCCAGCACGCCACCGGACCTGATTTAACGCAACATCCACGGAGCCTCGTGTGCTCGCCCATGATATCGCAACCTTGCTTCGCTTTGTCGGCTTACGACTAGTATCCAATTGAGGCACAAAAAAAACTTCAAAGAGGGAATAATTTAAAAGCCAATAACGGCGACCAACTTTGAGGATCTATCCTAGTCAGAAGGGGACAACCATAAAGAGTCGGTGGCGTACGTCATCGTAAGTCACACAACCAGATCCCTCATCTTAAAGGAAAGTCAACGCAGCACGGGACAGCAGCTGAATATCTCGTAGAAACCAGGCAAATGATTCGAGACGCTAAGCACTATGTGCCCTCTCCGATTAGGATAGGTCCCCCTTCGAGCTCCAATGCGCCGAAGCCATTTGACGAGTGAAATTTCAAAGCACGGCTTACCTTTCATATTCTCCTGGTCGGCAACTCTCTGCCAATTCGTTATCGGCGGTGGAGCATGAGGACAGGTAGCGCTGAATTCGGCAGCGGCGATTTCTTCGATAAACGCTCCCTGAATAGAATCGAATTCGACGCCGTTACCAAGGACAACCTCAAGCAGGCTTATGACATATTGCAAGCTTTTCGGGAAGCACCCATTTCCTTCCCAGGCGCAGTAGCAGAGAAGAAACATCGAACACAGAACATCTGTTGAGTCAAACGTGAGATAAAATCAGTTCTGCACAAAAGATTACAGCAAAAGTTGGCTCTTTGAATATTAGCAAAAGTGATTTCTTCTATGATTTGCATAAAGTGGAGAGTGCCCTTTTCTCAGAGCGATTTAGTATCACTGAAACTGAAAGAAGCAACTATATATTCAAACAAAATATCGTTTACTCTTTAGAAAAAACTAATTTATAGTTAACTTTACAACAGTCCTTTGGTTGAATAAAAGTTTCAACTTGTTGTTGAATCTGCCCGAAGCTAGTCTCCAAATTTAGGCACTAAAGCTTTCAAATTCCTAGGTCGCACACTGGGCCTTCGATTCACAGAAAAAAAAAGAAAATCTCAGATTCTTGTGAGGTCATTGTCAACTATGTAGAGAAAACGCAAAACGAACACAAAGAAAAAGCTCGGTGTTAATCCCTTAATAGAAATCCCGCTATGAAACCTCAATGGACCAACATGTAGTCAATATCAAATATATAATAAAACATAAAAAACAGAATTTCAAAGAAGTAGCGAGAGATGTAAAGAGTACATTTATTCTATTGTGGTGACACTATCGAGTGTAAACAGTTTTTGCGGCAGACAACGATCCGAACGCCGCTCGATATCAGGTTTGGCGATGCAATCATGACCTTGGAGTAACGTATAAATAAGCATATCGAGAGGGTGGCTGCTTTTTGTTAGATCCGTCGGATATCATTACGCGGACATCAGGGGATGGAAGTCTTGATTCACGTCAGTGGAACCGGAGTGGATTCAATTCAATTTCGAGTGTAGACCATGGCCGGAATTGACTTTAACTGAGAACTTCTTCAGATACAGTCTTGTTTACAAAAGGCGGTTTAGAGCATGGAGTTTAGATGTTCTGTGCACATTGTGTACTGCATCACGTTTGGCCAATAAATATTCCTATTTATCCGCTTCTTCTTTTTCAGAAAAGTAACTACGAAATCGCTTTGAGAAAAAGCGATTTCCACTTTATACAAACGAAGGAAGAAGTCGCTTAGCTAACCTTTGAAAAGGCAACCTTAGCTGTAATTGTGCTCAAGTAATTTTGCATCACTTTTTGACACATCATCTAAATAAATTCTTGAACTGCTTCTGCTGATTTTTAGAAAGTCTACTTTCGCTTCCCGTTCTGAAGCTCTTGTGCAATTTTTGAGGCACAATAAAATATGTTCTGCTGTTCATAAATAAAGGAAGTGTACCTAGGTGCTCGTAAAACCCGCACATCCCCGAAGGTCCTAGGTATCTCTGGTACAGCCTCACAGCCTTTATTCGCTGGTCCCTCCTAAAATTTGCAATGGAAGACCATGTCAAAGCGTCTAGCTGGAACAGAAGTAGAGAACGCTAGATAGAGAAGTGTAAAAACCCAAAGCACACAGAAGCATAACGAGGACCTAAACTCGAAGAAGGTGCTGCTGTCGCGTTCATTCCGATTCAAAATTCTTGGTTCGGGTCCCTCCCAGGTTAAACAAGTTTTGCATCCCTCCGGGATCGATGAACTGGGAAGGGCAAAACACAGGGTTGTCCATCGCCTTGCTGCCGCAAGTCCTTGTACAGGCCAAACATCCATTTAAATTGTCTACCAACATCGGCAAAGGTGGAATGCGTGACTCATCAAAAATGGGATTGAGGAACGCTGTTCTTCATCCTTTTCCTTTATCCATACATTTTGAAAGAAATGAAAACCAGCCTTTTTAGATATCCAGATACCTTTACCCTTATAAGGAAAATTGTAACTACCTCCACAACAGTCGCGGTCCAGTCTATATACGATCCAAGCTCGACGAACAGCCTGACACACTCTTCTAGTCCCAGCATCTTAAAATTTGAACAAATACGTTTCCGTTCATCAGTGTTGACGCGGCTTAGCCTAACTGTACCTGATAGTAATGACTGAGGTTAATCACATCTTCATCAGGAAATATCGCCATTAGCACATCCAATTCGGACACCTGCGGGATACACCTGAAGAAACTCTGCTCACATATGTTCTGTCAGCACCTCTCCCTCTCATATAAATATTCAAAATATCAGGTTTAGGAATAAGTTCTCAGGCATTCGTGAGTTTTTTCATTCAAAAAAAATCCTCCACCGTAGGCAACACCGAACACGAAAAGGCAATGTCGAGGGAGGAAAGAAAGTCTTATGAAATCATCCCTACAATTCAATCTGATCTAGTTGCTATGTCTTTGCAATTTAAGCCTCCCGAACCTTCTATCGAATTCTGCAAGGAAACTATGAGAATTGAAATTTTTGTCCTCGTTTAAATCGACGTTTCCATTGGAAGTTAGAGAATAGTAATTAATTTTGTTATAACGATGTTTGCAAACAAAACGCCAACGCCAGGCAGAACTCGAACTTGCACCGCTGCTTAAGCAGCAGGATGCTACGGCATTACAGCATTAGTGCTATTTTCTCAGAAGAAACTGAAGGCGAGCTGGGCAAAATTGTATTCAGTCTGCGTGCGTCATATATGTTTCCGAACGCTTCACATGCACAAATAAGTCCAAGGAAGAGACGAAAACTAAAGCTGCAACCCACTCCAACTTGACAACGCGGTCCTTCATCTGTGGCTTCGCTTCCCTGACTCTTTCAACCACCACGGAACAGCCTTCCACGACATCGTCGACCAGGCACGTGATCCCCGCACATGTGAGCGTGACTGGAATCGAGGATATCAATAGACACAATGGACGCGTACCACATGTAGTGTCGCAACAATGAGAGACGCTGTCATTAACATATGGCATACCATCTAAACCATACTATCTAACCATGCGTCCCGTTGCAATAAAAGGCTTTTAAAAGGGTGTTCTGCAGACGGAGGAGGTACCGACTGTCGCGCCCAATTGCAGGGACCAGATTAATCAACGACTTATAGATTTAACGGAGAAATTACAGTCGCAATTCCTGATAACGCCAACATTTCACCATATCGCCTGTTGAATTTCAGCTGTAATTTCTCCGTTAAATCTCTGTAAGTCATTGATGGATCCGGCCCCAGGTTTCCATACGAGTTAATCCCAAGTCAAACAAGCCTTCCAGCCCTCCTGGCTCGATGATCTGGTACCAGATGTATAAGAACGAGAAAACACAGACTTCTCTATCGGTTCGCCTACACAAGACATTGTATAAACCAGATATAAAGGATAAAAGATGAAGGATAGCGTATCTGGCCATACAATGGCTTGCGGTGTGTTGCCGATGAACAAATCAGCGCTATATCCTACCCTGACAGGTCTGATTCCTATTCACCAACCCATAAGGGATGGAAGGGTTGGTTGACTAAGGCGAGAAATCAGAACCAGGAACCTCGTATCGGGCGCGGGTGACAGCCGCCACCTCCTCCGACTGCAGTACACGCAGTCCTACAAGCCAAATACGTGATCAAATCGCGTCCACGACATTCATTAGAGGTATAATAGAATGTGTCGCGCAGGGACTGATTAACGTCGCCCTTGTGGTCTAGAAGATGGGGCCGGGAAATCGCAAGGATGTTATTTTTGATCGACTTTTTTGCCAACAATGTTAACGGATCTTCTGAAACCCTTCATACGATAGGAGTAAATTCGAGAGAAAATTTTTTTAGTGTAAACAGTGGGAACGATGACGAGATAGAATAATTACGAAGGACAACGATCAGAGCAACGACTAGCAAGCGTGTCTGACCAACTTGAAATATAATTTTGCTCTGAACCCCTTGAGCCCAACAACTAAACAGAAAATGCTGGACAGCCTAAATGCAAGAAAGGCCTTTAGGCAATTCAGCATCGTCGCGGAAAGAGCCCACAGCCGTAGAAGGCGCCATTTGTCGCGTGCACTCTGACTCGCAAGGTTAGTTCTGCTCCTGCCCAAGCCAGCTTACTCTTTCATTCCTTCGGAGTCGGCAAATTTATAGCAGACTTGTCAGGGAGACATAAAACAATGACTTCTCCACCGGCTGGCCGATGCTAATCATTGTATAGGCCAGGTAGACTCCTCGATATCCCATGGAAGTGGAGAGTGAGGCGCATCTTGCACAGGAACTGAGTGTCGTTGATCTTCACTCTTTTTTTTTCTGAACAGCATGAACTGGCTAGCAGAGAACCGCTTCGATAAAGTACATTCATCTCAGATTCCGACATAGGCCAAACATCTATCAACCATTATCAGAGATGGGCAGAGAGAGAGAGAGAGAGAGAGAGAGAGAGAGAGAGAGAGAGAGAGAGAGAGAGAGAGAGAGAGAGAGAGACGAGGGCTCAAACTGCATGGTATGGAGTTCCTGGCACACAAAAGAAGAGAAAATTCGATTTATTCTAGCGGTGGAGACACCCCATTCTAACTCTTTTACAACGGCGCCAAAACGAATCAGGCTAGTTCACAAAGACAGTATCGTAAACTGGCCTACGAGAGAACCTTTTCACAGTTCCTTAGCCGCGAGATACCACAGTTTACAGTTCTTTCGCTTTTCCAGCGATGCCCCCCTTCGACCAAGATAGATTCGAAAAACTGGAGAAATAGTAACATGACTAACCGACAACTTCGTTCGTCTGCGTCGACATTTCTCGCATGTTTAGTGTATAGATATGGGCACGGGGTTCCACAGCTAGCGAGATCGGTGACGCGTATGAAGTTGGTGCGGATAAGCTCATCGAAGAAGCGGCACCTAAATCAGAATGCTTGTTCAGTATGACAAATGATGACGCTAGGCCTGACACAGATAGCACAAAATCGTGACGACGAAAGGAGGACAACACCTCGTGATCGGCAATCGACATTGTTTCACAAGGGTGCAAACGTACTCGTTGGTATCTGCTGAAGAAGTCCGGGAGGCCGATCGTCTGCGCACACCTCAAGTGAAAAAGCGCAACTATTATTTGAAGCTGAAACTTTGATAATGTACTGCAGTTAGTGAGAGAAAGCAACAAAACCAGAGTGAAAAGACCGAAAATCAACACAGCAACAACTGATGGTGAAACTGGTACCTGCTTCGCCGTCCCTAAAACATTCCTCACTGGGCTTATCCAAGGCGCTGCCGGCTTCCACGTAGTCGCAAGGTGGCTCTAGTCTGAAAAGCAGCCCTTTACCACACTTCTGTTGGGAAAAGGGACCAATAGAAATACTCGCCTGACTTGACGACCTCTTCCAACCAGGCGAGCTAAAGGAGGTTTACCCTGCTCCTCCAGCGACTGGAG
This sequence comes from Heligmosomoides polygyrus polygyrus, assembly GCA_947396885.1. Lineage (NCBI taxonomy): Eukaryota > Metazoa > Nematoda > Chromadorea > Rhabditida > Heligmosomidae > Heligmosomoides > Heligmosomoides polygyrus. The sequence continues at coordinate 77,526,518 of OX377203.1, read as the reverse complement.
CATATACGATATCTTCCCGTGCTCCAAGCCATGTGAATTCCTTCTTCAAACAACACAACTTCAGATACTACGAATGCAAATAAAAATTTCACGTACATGAAGCATTCGTAAGCCTTGTACTTCCACCAGGTCTCCGGCTCCACTATAAAAATTTCGTAGCAATGATTAACAGCCTAAAACGCAAACGACTATTGGCAAAGCACATCCAAGGAACTATAGTGGAACCCACGTGCAATGCGTACTGCTCCAGATGGTTAACGAAGATGTTAGTATTGTCAACAATAATCGGTTTCACTCCGTCCTTCATAGCCTCTCTGACTAAAAAATCCGACTTTTTAATAGAATTTCTTTAATTAATTTAATTTGAAAGAATTCAAAAGTCTCGCGCTTTGGTAGATATTACTTTGGAAGAACTTTGTTCTGTGAGAGTTCTACGGTTTCGACCGGGTGGTCCTCTACAGGGGCACCGTCTGGTTCGATGTTGCTGCAACTCCCATAAATCACTAGTGACTCAAAAGCACAATAGGCTTAAGAACAACAGTGCTGACACTCAACACTGGTGACACATAGCAAGGTGTGGAAAATACCTACCTATTTTAGCAATTTACCAATAAGAGTCCCTTTGACAGTTATCTCTAGACTCCATAATTTGCCGCCTATTCCATTTTGTGTTTATTATCCCTGTTTTGTCGCTATTTGTGTTTCTTTTGCGCGTGTTGTCATACACGCGTAAAAAAATAACTCTTTGTTATTTGCGGAAAATCGTCGACATTAGGAATCCAGCACAGCAACAAAAAAGATAAGACACTTCAGTGCTGTGTGCTCTGCCCGGAAAGTACCACATTTCGGTAAAATGAGCACCCTAGCAGCAAGAAATTCACCAAAATACGGCACTCTCCAGGCAGAGTTCACGTTTCCTCCAGGAACCACACTCCTCGTCTAATAACAATACAGTGGCTCGGTGCTCTCCTTCGCGTCAGTGTTAGGGAGAGAAGCGGAGGACAAGGAAAAGATCTACGGGCTCCTGCCGTCGCCGAGAAGCGTGTGTAATTTCCACCTCTTACAGCGCTGTGAGATCTGCCCGGAACGTACCAAATATGAATTTGCCCACGGCTTACGATTAGGCGTTATTTACATTGTAGATGTTACAACATACACCACCCGCTTGGTCCCTTGGGGTTTATAATGGGTGGTTCTCACTGAACTGACTAGTCATTATCCAAGTTCGAGCTATACTAACAAGTTTACAACCACCAGTACAACACTACCCCATATTCGCGAATATAATGAGGAAAACAAGCGTTACCGAATGTCTTCAGCTTCTGAAGCGTGGTTGTGAGTGGTCAATTTCAAACGTATGGAAAAGCACTGACTTTTAAGTACCAGCAATGAATGGAACTATGCATTGGGGTGCTGCTAAACATTTCAAAGAATGACTAGCCCCGACCCAACTCAGGGCTGTGGAAGACGGAGGAAATGCTCAACAACATGAAAAGCGATAATACCATCACATATATAGACATGGGATTAGGTGAGACTGACTGAAGAAGCTGGCAGATGGCGTGGTAATTTTTATATGCGACCATAGATTGAAGCGCTTTATGTTTCGACAGGTTATGCTTGCTTCCGGGATCTATCCTAGTTGGGTTGGGCATATAACTAAAAATTATGCAACCAATTGAATTGAGATTCACGAAGCCGCTTCAAGAGGGCAAAATAGAAACCAAAAATAAACCAAAAACAACAAATCGTCGCGGTTATGAAGACGTCTCGGCGGTAGGAGTGCATTCAAATAAAGCTGACTGCCGCCTGACATGTTATAACCGGGATCTAACATGTAAAAGAGGCACATAAAGCCGCATGGCACGTGCTGACCGTCTCCTGACATGTTATAACCCGGATAATACATCACAGTCAGGGGCACATAGCTTTCTCAGTTCACAATCGTGATGAAATCAATGCAATTTCTTTGTTTTATTTTGTGAATTTTTCAGCTTAGGCCCTATTTTAATCTCTTGAAGCAGCTCTGTGAGCATCAAGTCAATTGGTTGCATAATTTTTAGTTATGTGCCCCCCCCCCCCCGACTAGGATAGATCCGCCTCCCGTCATTTCTTCTCCCGTTCCGACGCCTTATAAGATCACGTCTAGGTCATTGAATCCAAGGCTACATGCTCTTTCAAGATTAGCCATTCTCAGCCGTCGCTGTGTGTAGTTATTTGGTTACGCATTCTAATCAATAAATAAACAAAAAAAAATAAAGGTGGCTTAACTGAAACTCTGACAGTACCTCTTAAAATGTTAGTCTTATGATACTCCTCCAATTTCTCCGGCTGAAAGTGATATACTCCATCACGCATGAAGAGATCATCCGTGCTATAGACCATGCCACCATGATTTGAAGCGAGATCTCTGTAAAGAAGCATGCCTTAGAAACTGATAGGTTTACATACATCACTGAACCTTGACGCCTTAAACACTGAGGCAGTGTTCTATCCGTCTCAGACAAATTTCGTACCAATGCGTCGACCCCGTAGAAATGGAAAGTTTGCCAGGCTTGGACGGGAAATGCGAACAAGAACCTGGAAACGGTCGCATGCAACTGGCAGCACCTCCTCCGACTGCTCTTGTCATTTAAAACCGTATAAATCAATCTTAAAGTAAAAATATATAGGAGAAAAATTATCTCCGTAGCGTTCCACTTTGGGCGCGTGGTAAAGCAGTCGGAGAAGGTGCCGGGACGCAAGTCGTGTCGTGGGTACACCTGATGCTCTCATAAAAAGCGTGGTAGGAATGAAAAAGCGTGATTTTCATGAGGGCATCAGGTGGATCCCCCTCCCTTCCCTACCCGACAAAGTGCAGTACAACCACGCAAAGCTTATGTCCTCTAGTCCCGATAATGGGAATGAGTGCCTAAAACAATAATAATAATGGGAATGAGTGCCTAAAACAGCATTGCCAGTTGAGGAGAGCTAGGTAAAAAATGCGACCGAACAAAACAAGGGATAAGGATAAAGAAGGCGTTACTCTATCCCTTCTGGGATGCGCCCCGCATTCTACTTCTACGGAATGTCGAGGAGGCGATTTTGAATGCGTATTTGGCCTTGCAATGACTAGCGGTGGCCAGTCGATGAACAAGTCCGTGCCTTGTCCTTCCCAGACAAGTCTGGTGCGAATTCACCGATCCCGGAGGGGTGGAAGGCTTGGTTGGCCTGACCGGGAAATCCAATCAAGAACCTGGTAACGGGTGCACGCGACAGCCCGCACCTCCTCCGACTGCGCTACACGCGCCCAACGAAACAAACCTGGAACAAATTTGGACAACTCCGGCTATCGCCATAGTCAAGCAGTTGACGCGCACTTGTCTGGTCAGGAGACGCGCAAGGACATGACTTAACAAGATGGAACGTGCTGACGCAAAGGTGTAAGAGGATTTCAAAGGTTTAATTTAGAATATCAGGCGGGCCCACACGACCCGACTTGTACCGGGCTCGCCACTAAATCGCCAGGGGCAGCAACGAGTTGCCTGTTAGGAATTGGACGAGTTGTCTCACAGTTCCCAGGTGGTCGTTACGGGACCACTTGCTCTGTCTGATCGCTAATCAATAGGATGCACTCAGTAGTGCAATCTTTAGGTTTTCAGTTTCAGCCGTTTTATCGCGTTCATTTTTAGGTTTCTTCCGTATGTGCCTGTTTGTCGTGCTAGTCCTACACATATTTCGGTACTATTTTACTTATGGTACCCCACTTAATCTTGTTCAAAATACGTCTACTAGGGGTAGTATGCTATGAGAAGAACCAATATCATAGTAGTTTCTTGCGGAAATGCTTTATGAGTCCGTTATAAGTTTGAATTGCATAGGGCCTTGCGAAATAGCGCGCGCTGTTATGAGACGCAGAGACTCCGCCTCCCAGCAGCACGCATTCGCGCGACCGTCTCCTCGTGGAGGAGGGGGGGGGGGGGGGGTCACCATAGCATGCCATGGCGTGCAGGTGCGGCGACTAGCTACATACAGCGAAAGTAAGTCCAGTCCTATCTTCTCCTTTCGATTACAGACACTCGTCTTATTTGCTTTCATATTTTGGCAAGGGGAGGAACTCCAGGATGAAGGCAATTTTAACACGGGTGCACTAGTGGTCCCACATCCCGGAGTCCCTTCCCCCTGCTCATTTCTGTGCCCCTCCACTCACGCGGAGGAGAGCACACAAAAGAGATTTCAAGGCTTATGCCCTGGCTAGTGCGCATCGACAGGAGGCGGAGTCTACGTCTCTTACCAGCGCGCGCTATTTCGCAAGGCCTTGGGCGATTCAAACTTAATATAGCGGGCTTATAAGGCATTTCCGCAAAAAACTACTATGATATTCCTTCTTCCCATGGAAGACTACCCCTAGTAGACCTATTTTGAACAAGATTTAGTGCGGTACATTAAGTACAATAGTACCCATATTTCTTATTTTTCCGCATTTCTTATGCCGTTACCCAATTTGTTCTGCTGCTTCACGTTTCTTGTCGAGCTTTTCTTCTTACGTGTTTTGTTCGCTACATTTTTCTCAACGTTTTCAATTATTTTTGTACTTTATATTCCTGCTTTATAGCTCAGTAACGCTGAGAAATGGAGGAGAAACAAAAAAAAAATGTTTACGACTAGCACGACAAACACGAGTATACGAAAGAAACTCAAAATGAACCCGACATAACGGCTCAAACTAAAAAACAAAAACAAGGAAAGGCTAAAAATTCTACCGACTGTCTCAACAAAGAGCGCATTCTATCGATCGACGAGCTGACAGAGCAAGGATCCCACAACGACCACCTGGGAACTCTCAGGCAACTCGTCGCTACCCCTGCCGGTTTAATCGCGAGTCTTGCACCGGTGCCGGCTTGTGCGTGCACCCGATTCCAGCTTCCTGTCCAGGCCACCCACGCCTTCCATTCCTCGAGGTCTACGAGTTGGTACGTTATTCATCTTGGAAGGACAAAGCGCTGATTTGTCCATCGGCTGGTCACGGAAAGTCACTGTATAGACCAACAGCCACTCAAATTGCTTCCACAATATAGAGGTGGAATGCATGGCGCACCCCACAAAGGAAGTGAGTTACGCCAACCTTTATCCCTTACTGTCGCACTTTCAGTATTCAGAGTTTGACGACTACGAAACAAAAAAGTTCAGGTTTTTTATTGGAAAGGAAGCAAAAGCACCCACTTGGCCAAGTGCGACTTGCCGCTGCCCGGTACTCCTCGCATCAGAATCATGACGTGGTGGCCGTCTTGAAGACATCGCTTCACGTTCTCCAGTGGTGTGTGGGCGTCGTAGCACTGCACGTGGTCGGGCTTCGACATGGCACGTCCTCTGAAAGCGCTGCTTGCCGGTCGGAGCACGTGGCATCTGATTAATGTCGGCCGCCGGCGTCGAACACATTGTCACGCTGTCAGCAACGTTTAATCAGAACGGCACAGCGGGTGAATCGGTAGTTTAATTCTGTGCGCTGCTAATTACATCGCAGATGCATGTAGAAGGCCTCCTTTTTATCACTAGACAGCGACAGAAGATAGAAGTGCCGGAAATTTACTTTATTTTATAACCGCACAATAAGTTCGTTCATAAAACGGGAACAAAGAACAAATCAAATCTTGCACAGTTTCAATAAATTTACACTGGTGAAGCAAGCAAAGCCTGATATCAGTATGCACTGCAATTTGATGAGATCTCTAGTGTTTCGCAGCGATTCAGAAGCCTAAAAACAAGGAGCCTAAACAATTACGGTATTAGTGCAGAGACCGGTTTGGAAAGCAGCAAATTTAAGCCGTAAATTTACACCATTTTCAAACTGGACACCTTTGAAATCGAACTGGACAGTTTACAAGCCGAATTCGCTTGGATAATGTTCAGCTTAATTTGAAACGTGTCCAATTTGAAGTGAAAATAGCGTATGCAATTTTATCGCCAAGCTGGGCATGTTCAGATTCAAATACCGATTAAGTCAGACACACTCTAAAAAAAGTCAGAACACATTTCTCGGATCTATCGTAACCATATAGTGACTTCGGTCGTCATTCCCTCCTTCGTGTCTATAAGAGTTTCAGCTACTGTACTACGATACAAAGGCTTTCATTTAAGTTCAGGGTGTACGGTAGCATGGCATGGGATAACGTAGGGAACTGGCACTCTGGGGTTGCCCCTCCCGACTAGGACGCGGAGGAGAGCACAGAACTGGGCAGGGGAAGGGACTCCAGGTTGTGGGCCGACCAACGCAGGCGTGTTAAAATTGCCTACATCCTGGAGTTCCCTCCCTTACCCAGTACGGAAGCAGATAAAACGCGGATCTGTAATCGAAAAGGGATAATACTGCATTTACATTCGCTGCATGTAGCTACTCGCCACGCCTGCACGCCGCGGCACGCTATGGTGACCCCCTCCAACTACCATAACGCCCAGACGTCTGATCTAACAGTTCCTCTATCCCAGGGAGACCCGCGTTTATAGCTTCATCGCTGCGCAACGCGACGCAAAGATAAGGCCTCGTATCGATTGGGCGACGCGACCAATCGATATTGAAACTTTATCGCTAGGCCGGAAACAGTCTTGTGGCACCGCACCGCGATCTCGTCCATTTCGCTCCGATCGTGGTGAAACCCATTCCCACTGTGGTGGGAGCTCTGCGCCGCGGGTGAGTCGTCGCGATGCCGCGACGTGCCGCGAGTGCAACAGCAGTTCTCGGCAGTGCCAGGTACTGCGGCACCGTTCCACTGAGGGATGTGGTCCACTTCAAACCATCCCCGCCGCGAGACATAACTAGGAAATTCGGCACTATTGTGCTTAATGTACCGCACTAAATCTTGTTCAAAATAGGTCTACTAGGGGTAATCTGCCATGGGAAGATCGAATACGATAGTCGTTTTTTGCGGAAATGCCTTATAAGCCCGCTATATTAAGTTTGAATCGCCCAAGGCCTTGCGAAATAGCGCGCGCTGGTAAGAGACGTAGAGACTCCGCCCCTACCAACACGCATTCGCGGCCGTATCCGAGGGGTGGGGGGGGGGGGGGGAGTTACCACAGCATGCCGTGGCGTGCAGGCGTGGCAACTAGATACACAGTGAATGTAGATGTAGTCTTATCTCCTCTTTTCGATTACAGATTCGTGTCTTATTTTCTTCCGAATTGGGCAAGGGAGGGAACTCTAGGATGAAGGCAATTTTAACACGGGATGGTGGGCCCACGTCCCGGAGTCCCTTTCCCTGCCCGATCTTACACAACAGCTTTCATGGCTTTTCGAGATTTCAAGGCTTCTGCCCCTGGCTAAGCTCGGCTGCAGACTAAAGACGGCGAAATTGTGCACATCGGTGGGAGGCGCACACTCTGCGTCTCTTCCTAGCGTGAGCTATTTCGCAAGGCCTTGGGCGATTCGAGTTTAATATAGCGGGCTTATACGGCATTTCCGCAAAAAAGGACTATGATATTCGTTCTTCTCATAGCAGGTTACCCCTAGTAGACCTATTTTGAACAAGATTTAGTGCGGTACACTAAGTACAATAGTACCGGAAATTCTATTGTTTCGATTTCATGAAATTCTTAGGGCTCTCATTCGTCGTTCACCAAGAATCAGGTGACGATGACGACATTGCATCTTATGAAGCGGCCCTTCTAGAAAGCGTCACAGTATGCCTATTCCGCACAGTAGTCCCCTTGAGGCATCTCGCCGCGTCAAAAGCCGCCAGGCTCATCGCGCTTCACCGCAGAACTCTTGGTTGTTTCCGGCTTTACTTCGCCTAAGAAACGAACAGCCTCTGGCCGAGTCAAAAACCCGTTTTCACATAGCGCCCGCCCGTGTAACACGATGAAAACAGTCAATTCGGAGGATGAGAACAGCGCTCTCTCCCGAAAAGGCAACGCGGCAAGGCCGCAACGGGGAGAATGATGGCGTCGGGGGAAAGGGCGCGGGAAGGGCGGGGGATCGCTGGCCAGAAGCACTCGTGACACAGCCGCTATCGCCCCCCGACAACCCGACCCCGCCACGGTTCGGGGATACCTCTGAGTTGCCCCGTTCCCTCGCTCCCTCTTCAATCATGTAATTGGATTTTCCGTAATTGTTCAATCGATCACTCCTGCCGACAGTTTAGTCCTGTTCACCACCTCGTTTCAGTCACGAAAAACAACCCAAAAATGGCCGCTTTTCTACAGTGAAACGAGATGGTGAATAGGGCCGCTGTTTTAAACACGTTTTCCCGTTGCTTTTAGTGATCTTTTTCACGCGATCACTATAGTTCTTGCTTTGAATCGGAAATCGAATAAGTCCACTCTTCGTCTACTCGAATATTCGAATTGTCGAACAATGTGTTCGAATAAGGTTTTGTGCTTAATGATTTGAAATTTATTCAATATTCGATTTTCGAATAATATTCATATGGTTCCCTTTCTATGTTCGAGTTTGAACGAATATTCGAAAATCTAAAATACCGGATATTGGACTTTTCGATTAAATTCGTTCGAGCATAACTACAGTGGTCTTATTCATTATGCAGATGATAAAAGGGAACCGGGAGCTATTTCCTGCTTTTTTTCCTCTGCTAGCTCAACTGATCATCACATTTTTAGGGTTGCTGCGTCGCCTCTTTTACCGTTTTCAACCCATTTTCGACGAAATCTGTAGCCTTCAAACTAAAGCAACGATAAGAGTCAAAGTCATTCCAGCTATAATCTCGCAGTCAATCAAAACACACTCAAACAAACTGTAACAAAAGAAAAGTAAAGCTCGTTACGTCAAGATGGTAACAAATTGAATCGTTACGAGTTACTTTATGCTTGTGCATTAGCATACCTTAGCCTAGAATAGGTTCGATCACGATATACGTACAGTAATGCAAATGCGAGCATTTAACCTAACAAACTGAAGGGTAAATACGGAAATGAAGAGCCACAACGCCTAGTGGAAAAAAAGTGAAGAGTGAGCACATCTTGCCACTGACGGAGAGCTCGGTGTAAGCACGCCTATCGTAGGAGGTACGGTATCACCATCGGGTACGACTCCATCTAGGGGCCGCATATCCGCCGGTCACAGCTCGAGTTTGACACGCTTGAGTTCGGTCGGAGTAACGACGTCTTCCCCAACAGGCCAGAGACAAGTACGACGTCTTCTTCGAGCTGTTTACCAGGATTGTTGAATGGTCTATTTCGGCTTACGTTTCAGGGCCTTCGCCTTCTTCAGACCCTGGAGAAGTCGGAAATAATTACGATATACCCACCCAATCACGATTTCCTCCTATAGAGTACCATTCCTAGGGAAAGTAGAGGGAGGAGCCGACACCAAAGTTACAAATGAGCGAATAATTGTATCCGAATAAGACGTTTATTTTTCCGGGTCACCATGCCAAGATTCATAGAAAGCCTAACTTGGCAGGCGAGAGACAGTATACATAGAAGGCATGCGAATGGTAGGAAGTAATTTCGCGTTCGTGGAGCGAGAATCTGTTCGTTTGGGGACAGTTGTTACTGGCGGCTCACGCAAATAAGGGAAGACTTCCGGAGTCCCGAGCTTCGTCGACGTTCGAAGATCAAAAACGCTGTCGCATGGGCCAAGTCGTCGAAAACTAGGTGGACCAGCCACGTAATGCGTGTCGCAGGCACTCGTTGAACGAGAGCCGTCACGGGCTGGATTCCACGAAATGTCATGAGAACGCTTATACCCCCACCAACGCGTTCGTCGAACTTCGTCGTGAAGGCCCTGAACGAGAGATACGACGCTTTTTATGGCCCTAGAGCGAGGAGGATCCATCGGTACACTCTGGCACGCGTAAGGAACGAATGGAAGTTCTGTTCGTACAACTCAATGGTCTACGAGAAGACGAGTGACACAAACGACAGGTCAGTTAGACTCTCGTGCAGCTGTTTATCTTTATCTTCACCTAGAGACGCACATTGACATGAGCGCGGAATGAATTAACAGAAAAGCTTGGTTGGCTTCTGATCCTTGGAGCATTGGTCATTCATGAGTTAAGGTTCGAATTGTTTTAGAATCGCCAACACTTATATATGGTCGGCAACGACCACAATGCTTAGCGCTGCCGATAAAATGACAAAATCTCACCAGAATGAGCCTAAGTGAGACAGAGTATGCAGGGTTGCGTAGCCGAAGGAGGCGCCGACTGCCACGTACCCCTCGATTCCATGTCTTTGGTCCAAATCCTGCCCAGGTCAGCTAAGCTCCCTTTGGGGTCGGTGAATTGGTTCCGGAGCTGAGAAAGATAAAACACTGACTTTGTCCATCAATTGGCCTTCTCATGTCAATCTATAGCCGTGTAAGCAGTTAGCAGCGTACGCTATATCATGTTAAAATATGTAGAGCGTGTGGTGCAACTCATGGTCAGAGACGAATATAGTAACCTCGACCCTTATCGCTTTATCCCTTATTCGTGCTGTATGTGTTTTCTTTGCTAAGCCTCCCTATGGTAGTATTTCTATCTGACATCTGGCCTATGCTATATAATTTTCTCACACTGGTGGTGGTGATACTTTCTCAGGTTGTTCTCAGTTTTTAAATCACTCAACACTTCTGACAGCTTCCTGCAGAGTTAGAAGGTGAAACAGGACCATGTAATTTAGAAGAAATAGAAACGACAGCCTGAGGAGCAACTTGAAGTAATTTTGAAGTTGTTTGGAGGTTGATAGCAAACTGTGTCGGTCATGGAACTGGGTGTTCCCACCAAATCTCGTGCCTTATTTGAATTGCATGGTTAGGCTGTGGCTCGCAAAATTGAAAGTCATCATAAATTAGGAAATATTGGAGGGGTTGGTCAATGTTTTTCTCTCATCCTGAGCATGTTCACTGGTCGTGAATAGTTGGAGTCACGCTGTAGTGTGAAAACCAACAGTACGGATAAAATGATAAAGGACGGCGTTACTGTATCCTTTTTGGGATGCGCCACGCATTCTACTTCTTCGGGATGTCGTGGAGGCGATTTGAACGCGTATTTGGCCATACAATAACTTGCGGTGACCAGCTGATGAACAAGTCAGTGCTTTATCCTTCCCAGACGGGTCCTGTATCAAAGTTGACTTATTGCTGCTACATTATACTTTGTTTCATCTTTATCTCGGCTTATAAAAAGGCATTTCACGGATTTGGGGACGAAAAGCGTAACGTACTTCCCCTGCTTCATCACCTCATTTCAATCTCACTCGTTTTTTGCAACTTTCTCATCATTAAGACTCCTCGAAAACTCACACTGAAATATCTTTTTTCGTCGATTCGAAGCTCCTAAGCATCCCATTTCAGGGGCCAGATTCGTCAATCGCTTGCTGCTCTCTAACGGTGAAAAATACCGCCAAACCTGACGCTAATGAATGTCAATCAGTGGTTTGGCCGTATTTTCACCGTTAAAGGGCGGTAAGCGGTTGGTGAATCTGGTCCTAGGATTCAGCTAGTTATTTGGATAAACTTCCAGAGTTTCCCGGTATACGGAAATGATCCGATGACGTCTCCAAAACTGGAGCAGCTCTATGACGAACTCCGTCAGGTGGATGCCGGGACTCATCCAAGGTATCTAAAGCGGCTTCGACAGATCGAGGATCTCTGTCAGGAACAGCGAGAGCGCGAAGACATCGCTCATGAGGTTAGAAGGACGTTTGAATGTCTCTTAGTCCAGTATCCCTCTGATTCATTAGTACTAGAATAATCCCCAATGTTGCCTCAAATTGCATATTCAGCTTGCTGTCGAGCGAATAGAGTTCGAATACAAGAAAAGGAAACAGCAGACGCAGGACGAGTTGGAGAAGAAGGAGAAAGAGCTTATACAGACTATGCTAGCAGTGAGTGTTGTGGAGTTGCAGCTGTCTATGCTAACGATGACTTGCCCTCTAGGATCTGGACGAGATGGAAAAACGGATAGAATGGGAATACACCAACATGGAAGTGTCGAGAATCTGTAGCGCCAATGTCATCGACTCAACGAAGAAAACATTGCGCGGGTAAGTCTCTTCGCTTAAATGGCTCTCGCGAAGTTTCTTCTCCTCGACATTCTCGGCGACGCGTCGACAACAAAAAGTGCGAAGGTACTTTGTGTGGAGCGAGAAACAGAGCGAGCAAATGAGAATTTTGAATGGTTAATCTCGCCAGACTATCAGAAGAGCTGCTGCAGTGATATTTGCCAAGAAGTGCAAATTTCAGTCGTGGTGGGGTGCTAATCGAACCGCCGACATACTTCAACGCGACTCCCAAGCCTGCCACGCCTAACATCACTCCGGACACCAGATACCTGCTCACCGATTCTGAGATAGCCGAAGATGTTCGCGCGTTTTCTGGAGACCAAAGCAGTCCTCACAAGGTAAACGAAATTTGTGCGACAATTTGTGTGCCTGCCATGCCATAAATGTCACGGAACAGCCGAATTAGACCTTGAGGCGCGATGTACTCCCGCCTTTACAAGTTATCATGTGTATGTGCTCTTGTGTTCCCAGGCACATCACTGTTGCGAGTAGTGGGACCGCAGAACGCAGAAGTTGTATTCGACCTTCTTTAATACCATTTCACGTCAAATTGGACACTTCTGAGCTAGCCTAAGCCTAAATCAAAGCGAACGTTTCGGATCATTTCGGCAAGTCTGGGTATGTTCCGCTATTTTCGCGCCCCTTAATTTGTGCCCCGTAATTTTCCCCCTGATTTTGCGACAATTTGTGACTCATCGCTTAGCGGATTATTATATAGTATATGATGATTTTCCTTGAGCAAAAGGTTATTCCAGCCATCTTATTGAGTCTGTAGTTCAGTCTGCTTGAAGGCCATTTCGATTTGGAAGAGTTCGCTTTGATTTCAAAAATCGGCACTAGTTAAAAGTTCCGACCGACTCCATCGACAAGACTTCGGTCGAAATTTTTTTTTGCTTAAACTTTGTCTAGAGGGATTATTGGGGTGCTGATCACGATTCTGACATCCGTTTTTCACGATTCGGTCGGAGACCACCCATGTTAACGGCATAGGTGGTCTCCGGCCGAATCGTGAAAAACGGATGTCAGATTCGTGATCAGCACCCCAAATAACCCCCCTAGACAAAGTTTCAGCAAAAAAATTTTTTTCGACCGAAGTCTTGTCGGTGGAGTCGGAACTTTTAACTAGTGCCCGAAAATCTAAAGGGCCCAATTTGATCTCGAAGTGTCCAGTTCGACGTGAAATTGGTATAAACTGACTTTTCGCACAATGGTGCATAGATAACGATCATGCATACATGAAGTTAGATCTCATGGATAATCCAAAACGAGCAATTAAAGTAATAGAATTTGCTCAACATTTAATAGCTCTAAACATGTTTACATAGCCATTATGACCGTAGGATACACATCTTTGCCGCGGCTACGGTGAAGCTTCTAGAAATGGGAGAGATACAGGAAGGACCTCCTCTCTGGACTTGCAGTATTTTTTAAACAGATGATGATGTTATGCAGCTTGTAAGAAATACCTTCCAGAGGATTCATTCTCAACAGTCTCCCACTACTTGCAGAGTTGTTTGAAATATGACTGCATACACCTCACCGTATCGTTTTCAGAACCAGCGACTATTCGAAGTGATACTGGTCAAGCAGAAACTTACGTACGACGGAAAAGTGTACGTCTTTTCCTGTTCGTTTGGCATTCGAATCTCCTAATATGGATTCTTATTTCAGATACAAGCAAGGTGAAGAGGTACACGTGGAGAACATGGAATATGGGAAATTCCCGGCTAAGATGGACTGTATAACGGATACCGTTGTGTCATTCAAGTCCACTCTGCCATGGGACACGAGACAGATTCATGCCTCGTATTCCGATCTAACTGAAGGACGGGTACAGATTTCGAAGAAACGAGCCAACTAACCAGCGACACTTTCATTACCCGACATTTATTGCGTAGGCATTTTTTTTGACTGCCAAATCAAATACTCAGTTGGCTTGCTAATTAATTATGGTGTAAATGAACTGAGCTTCCAGAATCTGCCAATTGTTCGGATTAAATCCTAAACACACACATTTGTTGCGAACAAGGCAGGTATGACAAGAGAAATCAAGTCGAATCGAGTCATGGGACGGTATGCGATAATGAACATCAAACAACAGTCTCAAGTGGCTCCTATGTCGTATGTAAATGCAAGTGAACGGTATTACTGTGGTGAAAAAGACTAGTTACATTATGGTGAGTAACATTCGCGTGTGAAAATAAACGGCTATAACAATCTTAAAAACTAGAAACAACACTAAGTAACAACTATTTAACAACAAACGAACGAGAACAAGACTAAGGGATCAAGGAGGGCTCAGCTAACAGCTTTTTCCGCTTATCAGGGAACGCCCAGTAGGACAGCGCCAACACGGTTTCGTACGCACCAAAGAAGACGAAGCCACCAGCGGTCATCCACAGAACACGTGGTGTGATACCCAGAAACAACGCCGGGATTCCACGTGAGGTGTATATCTAAACAGGTCTTTTATCTTCTACAACTATGCGATAGAGTTTGTCCGTAAATACTTATTAGGTGTTGTTTGGAAGCTACGACATAGGCATTTTTGGAGGCGTATTATATCACTGAAGTGATACGGTGTCTATCACAGAAGTGATAAGCCTCTGGCTTTGGTTTAATCAATAACTTACAAGACTATATCAAAACCGGTCCACGTTCGACTCTCCATGAATGTTGGCATTTTGTCGAAGTCGTTTGAGAAACTGCCCTCCCAAATGCCATTTCACTCTACGGGAAACCACCCGGAATGCGAAAAGACCAGGAAAACGACAACGTAGAATGCATACTTTGTGCTGTCGTTCCCTTGGTCTTTTCGCCTTCTTGGTGGTTTCCTGCAGAATGAAATGGCACTTGGGAGGGTGTTCCTCAAGTGACTTCGACTTTTCCAGACTCCCAAGAAGGCGATAACGCTGGAACGTCAGCCGCAATAAATATTTGTAACAATCTTGGCTCTGCTAAACAATCAGTCCAAGCGAATAACAGTTGAAAACCGCCGAAGCCGTAATCGATAAAGCAATGGTAGAAGCAAGCGGCACCTATAGCTTACAAGAAAAGTTTCTGAACAGCACGTTTGAGCAAGCAAATCGAAATTTATAGCAAGTAACCGACTTGTTGAAGGGTAAGGAATGAAAGGCGGCGTTGGTAAATCCCTGTGCGGGGCGTTCCTCTCTGCACATCGGGCTACCGTAGAAGCAATATTTAAAGTATAAAGGACCAGGGGGGTAGTAGGGGGGAGTATAAAGGGCGATACTCAATCTCTTTTGAGATAAGCCACGCATTCTACCTCTACACTACGCGGAGGCAATTTAAATGCGTATTTGGTCTATACTATGACTTGCGGTAGCTAGACGATGACTAATCAGTGCTTTATCCTTACAACAAAAGAATATTCGGGCTATAGGCGAAATGCCGACTGCGCTACTACCCCTCCGTCGACTTTTCTAGGCACGAATAAAGAATACAACAAGTGAAATCAGGTGCCGTTTTCAAGAAGAGCTCATGTCCAACAAGACAAAGTCTATAGAAGTGCCGAACAGCGTGGAAAAAGAATTATTCAACTGCTCCAGTACAGCTATTAAGCAAAACTTGGCTTACCTCTTTCAAAGTCCCTAATATCGTTGGAGTCGTTTCCGTCTTTGACAACATAATCCGAGTTTTCGCCACATCGAGGGGTGTTGTTACAGCAGCCGCAAATGCACCTGCTATACTCCCACAGGCAGCGCCTTCCAGAGGTGAGCAATCGGATCCCTAAATAAAATTTGAATGAATCAGAAAATAATCAGGAAAACACACTTGAAGTGACTACGCTCCGACCTTCCTTGCTGCTACTGCCTTCTTCAGGAACTCCCACAACGGGAACTCTATGACGGAAAACGGTATTTCCCGAGCTACCGTACTCAGATATCCTCGATAAAAGCCCCGGAAGCGGTTTGATCTGTATATTTCCATGCAGACTTCCATTAGTCGGCGTTTAGTGGACGACGCCTGGATAGTGGAGATCAGAAACAGAATGGATCGACAAGGTGTTTCAAAACACGTACCTGTAGTCGTTGCTTGACGAGCTCGGTGGGAACGCGTACGGCACAAGCGATAGTTTCAGCCATGCTGGCGGAGAACGCATGAACAAGAGAACCTGCAGCGGTGGTCTTAGGTGAGCAAAAACAGGGCGAAGCGATGCAGGCAATCTACTTACTCTCTTCTTTGAAACACCCGTTAATCGATCTATAACTAAGAAAAAACAGCGCGGCTCCAGGAGCTGATCCAATCGCTACTGATCCCATTCCACTGCAACGAAAAGCAAAACATATAACACTTAGACAATTCGGTACTGTTGTACTTTTACGATTCCAGAGGTCGAGAGGTCAAAAAGTTGGTCCAAATTCGGTCATTAGGGGTGTCGATCACGAATCTGACATCCGCTTTTGAAATTCTTGTCGATTCCGGTAGATTACTGTAGGTGGGTGCGGATGAGTAAAGCTGGCGGAATCACCGGGAGGCGGATCACCAATTTCTTCTAAACGCTGCCGTCTAAATGGGTCTTATTTCAGGTGCTGATATCTGTCATTCGTTTTTGGAAATTCGGCCGAATATGGTACGTTGCAGTACGTAAAGGATGAAAACTACAGAGGAGGTGTTATTCAATCTCTTTCGGGATACGCCACGCATTCATATTGTACGGGATGTCGTGGATGTGATTTAATTTTGGCCATACAATGACTTGCGGTGGACAACCACCGAACAAGACAGCACTTTATCCTTCTCAGACTAGTCTGGTGCAAATTCACAAAGCCCGTAGTGGCGGAAGGCTTGGTGGCCTGGGTGAGAAATCCGAACCAGGAACCTGGTATCGGGTGCATGCGACAGCCGGCACCTGCTCCGACTGCGCTATAGGTGCCCCTGTACGGTACGTACGAGCAAAATACGCTTCAGAATGAGTTTCTGAACGTACATTGAATATATGATGATGCATCTTACGGTAACGGTCACGAAAGTTACCGTACTACGATAAATACGAATGCATAGTTACCTTTACATATTAGTTGTGGCATCAAGTCCGCATTTCAAGGAAAATGTTGACGATAGGCCATAGTTCTCACGTAATCTTCTACCTGTGGGAGTTATTCGATGTGATCATCAGAATGATCAGTTTTGAATATTACGGGAAGGTACTACGGTAGGTTAAGGTAGGTGCGAGAAAGTCCCTGACAGCCATACTAAACAGCACCTACAGTCGTAATTGGCCGAAGTTTCGAAACGGATATAAGATTCGAGACTTGCACCCCAGATAATCACTGCGCAAAGATTTGAGGATTTGTCCTAGTCGCGGAGGGGCTGGAGGTGCAACCGCAATGTGTAAATTGCGTTCGCCAATCCGATACTACACATCCACATTCCCTGAAATTAAATCAAAAGCCTTTGCATAATGGGACAGCAACCGAGGCTGTCGTAGAAACTGAAGTAAGCGATTGGAGACGCAAATCACTATATGCCCTCTTCCGACTATGATACATCCGATCTGGGTGAAGTCAGTGGTCATGACTCCGACAGCCTCACTCACCCGCACCTACCCTAAAAAATTGAATTTTTAACGGCCAATATTTCACAATCGGATTCGCGATCAGCACAATTTCGAAGTCAGATTCGCAATCAGCACAATTTCGGAAAAACTTTGGCGAAAATGTCCCTTTGACCTCGACCTTATTGTTAGGAGTCGTGATAGTACAATAGTGTCGGCAATTCGAAAGCTATAATTGAGTTCAGAAGCTCACAGACCCACCTATAAATATGCTTGAATCCTCCGGCCGCAAAGAACCCTTGTCTGCTCTGCAGCCGTGTTTTTATTGTGTCCAAAGGATAGAGCCCAAGGTCGACGGCTAGTCCCGCTCCGGCACCACATACTAGCCATCGTGGAATATCTTCATTCATATGAGATGCTGAAATGATTGATGAAACTTTCAGAAGAGGCGGTGGCACAACGACCAAAAGCAGGGAATACGTGGAGAAAAATGAGAGATGACGTGATTTTCTTTGATTACAACGTCCGCACGAAAGGCAAAGCAAAAGCTTGGTGAGGGCATCTCGCGGGCCGCTATCTTCGTGAACGATGTCACTACTGACAACTCGCAAACATGAGAACTGAGGTTTATCGTTACCGTTACTATTGCATAGATCACATTCGTGGGCTATCCGGACTATTCAACATCTCAACTATGAATCAGAGAAACAGCCTACATATAAAAGGAGAGGGGTCGACGTTAGTCAATCCCTCTGCGGTATGCGCCACGCACTCTACCTCCACAAGATGTCACGGGCGCAATCTGCAGGGTGTAGCGCAGCGACCCGGGGAGGTGCCGGCTGTCGCGTGCACCAGATACCAGATTCCTGGTTCGGATTTGCCGCCCAGGCCAACCAAGCCCTCCATCCTCTGGAGTTGCCGAATTGGTACCAGAATTGTCGGGGAAGGACAAAGCGCCGACTTATTCATCGGTTGGCCACCTCAAGTGATTGTATGGCCAAATACGAATTCAAATCGCCTCCACGACATCCATAGAAGTAGAATGCGTGACGCATCCCAGAGAGGATTGACCAGCGCTGTCTTTTATCCTTTATCCTTATTATTTGGCTTGTAAATGTCTAGCTGCGGCAGCCGATGGACATGTGAGTGTTTTATCCTTCCCAGAGGAGTCTGGTAACAACTCACCTACCCCGGAGAGATGGAAGGCATGGTTGGTCTAGGCGGGCCTGAACAAGAACCTAGAGTTGGGATGCGTCATGGCCTGGAACTCCTTCGACTGCGTTACCACGCGCCCAACCCACAAGTAACACATGTAAGCCCCTAGCTGTTATTGTCCATGCTACACTTTATACTACTTTATAGAACAACAAGATAATGGGACCAAGAGACGAATACAACCACAAGGCGATAAGCTGCCATAGATTTGAAGGCACAAACAGAATTTCCCTCAAGCTTATAGCTTTTGAAAGTTCACTTAGGCTGTGTCAAGGGGTGGGAAGAGAGTATAAACGCCACACTGGGGCTGGCAAAGGTTACTAAGTCTGTAAGGTAACCCCTACACCCCTTTCACCAAGGCTGAAATCGTCACACATCCCGATGGAAAATGACACAACTCAGCCAAACACAGTAGAGTGGCTTCACGTTCTCCTCCGCCAACGAGAAAGTTGGAAGCAATATGAGAAGCGTGCGGAATTCCACCTCCCGGCGACGGTGTCAGCTCAATCCCGAAAGTACCCTTTATGATAGAACCTTTACTTCCAAAGCTCCTTAAGCATTAGCATTAATTATCATGCATATGTTTGAGCCACAACATTCACTGCTTGGACTGTCGGGTAGATGGAGGGTCCCGCCACGATGGCCTCTGTCCAGTACGAAAAATGCGCATGTTGCTTGAATTTAGTACGAAAAGCACGCCCACACTTTATTGGCCTACATTTAACAGCGAACCTCATGCTATATGATATGCGCCACCACAGATGTGGCAAGGAGGCGTCGCAAATAGTTCCTGCGAATTAAAGTACTGACAACACAGTGTACTTCAAGCAAACGCTAACTCTTCAACGCTCAGACCTTATTCACTGCATTCAGGATTTAACCTAATGGGGGGGGGGGGGAGCAGAGGGCACTCCATTCATTCCTGGAAGCAGTCGGATGCCACACTGATTTAGCCTACGAGATCCTTGTTTACGTTTTCCTAACAGGGACTGGCCACCCTGTCAATGTTTACTTCGATTTCCAACAACACCCCTCTGACAAGGATAGATCCCTAGATTCATCTAATGAGAAGTTGGGTACCAAAAAGCCTCTCTGAAATGTCCGCAAATTTGCGTACAGTTTACGCACAATCACAGATTTTTGGTTGTGATGGGTGAATTTAAAAGAAACTTGCAAAATCGAAGAGGTTTTTGATGGTGAGTGATCTCCGGACAGGAATCCTTTTGGTTAGTTCACTCTCAAGGGCTTTAGGCGCCTTAAAATTAAAGAAAAACCACTTGCAGTTGGTGATATTCCTTGTGAGATGTCGAACGTTTCAGTGTTCATCACGGTCCTCACGGTGACGAGTCTTCTCCCCTTCATTTGACCAAGATAGGTTGTTTACGCAAGTTTTCCTTTCCAGAAATGTTTTCTCACTGGATATTTCTTTTCGGTGCAGATAGGCTCGGAGGGGGTTGCCTTGAACTCAGTGGATATTCGCCATAGTCGCAAGGCACATGTATGTACAATTACTCAGAAATGGCCTCGCTCTGCTCATCAAAGGGGTAAAACACACCAATGCTGCATAAAAATTTAATTTATTACAACGCGAATCGGTGTGTAACTTTGTCCTACAAGGCGATCTTTTCCGAGCCTACTTTGGCATTCTTTTCCTTTAACCCATCTACAGGGAGTAGTGCCTTCCAAGGCAGAATTAGCGAGGAGCAGAAATTACCAGCTAAAACGTTGTGCGAAGTAAGCAAGCGGGTGTCTTTATGTGCCACCAAGTCCTTAGCTGTATGGCATATCTGACGCTATACGGCTAGGAGGGAATCGGTCTTTCCTGGGCATAGATTTCTTCAATGGTGATTCAGCACGATAGAATTAGGCAGGGAATTAAAATAAAGAAGAATTAAATTTTGGTGTCCTAATGGTTGCTTTCATCGAAGGGCGTCGTTAAAAAACTTATCTGAAAAGAAGAAAGACTTACTATCTTGTTGGCCATAGTACCCTCACACCGTATCGTATCGCAGATCTGGGCTGGAACTCTAGGTAGTCACATCACGCGTTGTAAAATTTTATTGGAACCTTATTAGTGCACAGCAAGTGTTTGCTTTGAGAAGAGAGTGGAAGGAAAGTGTTTATGCTATGACTCTGTTGTTGTCATAGGTGCTTTTTAGATAGGGGCACTGTACAAACTGGTTCGCGTAGGTTCTGCGAATGGCGCACGGAGCTAACTGGTGGATACGCCAGGTGTACCTGGGCATCATTCCATCGTATCCGCTAGGATACATGCTCATCAATGGTATGTAAGCAGATTCTAAATAGTTCGCAAATTATTTCCTAAAGTTCCATCTCGTTCAGGGTTTCGCGGTGATCAATTCTGGACGAAATTCTATGTTGAGCGAAGCGCCGTTCCTCCATCAGAACACTTGAAAGACTTAGTCGAAGCGGAATTAGACAAGATAACCGACTTGAAAAACGCAAAGGTTGGTTCTCACGTCAACATTGGCTCTTATCAATATTGGATGAGGCTGTAAGTTAGGGCCCGGTGCAGTTCTAGAAAGGGGGCCACCAAAAAATTTTCCCTACGAAATCAAGGAAAATGTCCAAAAGCTTTTAAAATAAAAAAAGCTGGGCACGTAAAACATGCAGCTGCAAAATGACATCTAAGCGCGCTTTGGATATGGTGAGACGTCAAAAAGGAATAGATACATGGTGGACTTCACCTCTAGGACGTGCACCTAGGACCTTGTCCGAAGGCACATCTAGTAGCTAAGGAGGTCGTTGAACGACACTACACTGAAAGTGAAAGTGAAGGCAAGAGCAGGCACTGCACGAAATAGGAAGTTCCGTGTCTCTTACTTGAAACTGGCCAGAGCTAAACCGAAGTTCCTCATCGGGTGTACTTTTCGTCTGAGCGCACTCTTTGTCGAGTTTACGAAATGAATAAATAAATATGAATAAATGAGTGTTTTGACAGTATATGTACAAATTAAGATTTTCTTCTCTAGGATGGTCCGTTCGCAATTTTTGTATGAGGATGTAATTCTTGTCGAGATTCTTATCAAGGAGGTGTTTCAGGTGTATTTCTGAATGGCGAAAATAAACGCCTTTACGAGAATGTACACTCTTCAAACAGTAGAAAAATTCGTTCCACCTTCTGCAATGTCCTTGAATCTACTGAGTTAGAAGCCTTGATGGTATACTATGAAATCGCACAGTCGCCTAAAAATCGAATATGGTGAAAAATACAACAACGCTGCAAAGCAAGGAATTGAACGCCTGAATCCGTAGTGAATCTGTGACGCAGTATTTTTACTTTTTTTCATATTCGATGTTTCGAAACTATTGCGCTGTAAGCCTGTGTGATTCCAAAGTAAACTTAGAGGTCTTAGCTCGGTAGGTTCAAGGACCTTGTAAAGGTGGGACATATTTTTCTACTATTTGAAGGGTGGAGATTCTCACAGCGGTGTCCATTTTCACCGTTCGCATGAGGCTGTTTCCTTTACAGAATCCCTTACTTTGGATGGCTCGCTTTTTCATAAAGCTCCGTTCAGGTGAAGGTTGCGCTTACGGACCGTGCTGAGCCTCGTGTGTACGGAGGCTTTTTTCTGACATCTGGCGCCGAACTTCAGTTTCCTGTTCGCGTTTCTTTTGGCGATGTTGAAGAGGCACGGCGGTTAGCGCAAAACGTTGAAATCGACTTAGGCTTAGCAAGGTAAGACACCTTCACATCGTCCTCAGTTGTCAGTAGATAGCGTAGAAATCGTTTGAAAAGACGAGCTTCTGTTTTGTGCACTTACAGTCCAGCTCTACAGAAACGTAACACCTTGAAATGTTTTTGGGAGGGAGTTGCATCGTGAGTTTTACTTTCGTTGCTTCCCTCTTTTGGTGGTAACTTGAGAGTTTGCAGTTGATTTATGCGACGTTAAAGAATTCTATATCAGAAATCGGCGTAAAATCGAAGTGAACTCCAAAGTCGGCGAGGAGTTAATTTCGCGAATGATGTTATCGGATGCAGCGAAGATGTTTCTCGTGCAGCGGGAGCTACAGTTAGCCAATAGGTACCGGATTTATTCGTTACATTTATAGTTTTTTTTGAGCAGCATCTTCTCACTATTCATCCGTCTTATAAATTCCCTATTGCATTCGATATTCTAGAACGTCCACTCAATGGTTTGGTGTGTGGCTCTAAAATTCTAGAATTCTAGAATTTTTTTTTAGAATTTCAGAGTCCCACAGCAATCACTGGATGGGCGTTTTATAATCAACTTGGGTTGGTATTATTCCACTGTTTTGGGGCGTGCGGGGCAACGTGTCTTACTGATAATGCCATCCTTTTTGGAGAGAACCATCTAACGTTCAGTGACATAAATTCTTCCCTCTAAAGAGTTGAAAATATATGAGAGGTATGGTGTATTTTTGCATAGAGCACAACAATCTTGTCCCCATCTACGGTGAAAATGAGGTGTTTTGAGATCGGGGAGGGGGAGGGGAGGCACATGGGAAGCCGAAGTTCCCTTTCATCAGAAAAGCCACTGCATACCTTCTAGGTCGTAAAGCGAGCGGATAGCGCTACATAGCTGGCAAGGAAATAGAACAGGATGCTAAAAACAGGATTGAACAAATACCATGGACCACTGTGTAGAACTTTTTTGGAAAATGGATCCAAACTAATGGTAGAACCCTAGGGACGGGAATAGAGGTGAAATCGGTCGTCAATTTGTCGCAAGAAAGCATCAGAAAAGCTAAAAATAATCCTAAATAAGGTAATTGAAGAAAGTAGAGCGGGTAGAAATAAAGCAGAAGGACTGCAAGGAGGCTTAATAAACGAAGGCTCTCAGATCTCAAGGATGCGCAGGCTCTTAAAATGTATTGTAAAATCTATCCTGGTGCCTTTTCTTCACCTCTTGCCTGCTCCGTACCCGTTGATGTCGCGCTGGATGCGGCTCAACGCGGCGAGTCGGCAGACTTCGTCGCTGACTTGCCGCGTTGCGGCATAGATCGCCGCAATTAGGGATGGCATTCGTGAGTTCAGTCCCTTTGTCTTGAGAATCACGGAGCCGCTTCAGGAGGACAATATTGTAACCAAAAAACAAACGAGAGACAAAAACCGCCGCGGTTGCAAAGACATCTCGGCTGCTGGCAAAGTGCATTCATTACTGCTCACCGCCGCCTGACATGTTAGAATCCGGATCCATCATAGTGAGGGGGACACAGCTTTGTCTGTTTATGACCATGACGAAACCGGGTGCATTTTTGTTAATTTTTTAAAGCATAGGCCCCATTTTATTCTCTAGCAGTCGTTCCGTGGCCCCATCCTCACCCAACTAGGATAGATCCATGTTTTGTTCTTGCAGGCGGCTATTTCGTACTCTTTTTAGCAAACCCTTTAAACCCCTCCTCCAATATTTTTATTTTATTCTGCATTACATGTTCTACTCATACTTTGCTTTCCAATCCAGATTTTTTTTACAGCGGCGTCATGTTTTGCGCTCCAATGCTGGCCTGGTTTGGAATTTTTAGTGCTGGATACGCCATTCTGCTCGGTACGTTGAGAGCAGTAATGGTTCTTTTGATGTTCTCATTTTAATATTTTGTGGTACAGTGGACGAGGCTTAGCGGTTCTCGCCGGGACCATAATTAGGCTTTGGGTTAGTTTGGTTCTCGCCCCGGGTCCTCAACTCTTTGGTCTGCGAATTTGTGATGCGTGATTAACGGTAAGGGGGATAGGAGATGTCCATCGGCTGAGTGCCACGAGCATTATTTGGGAGGAATACGTTTTAAAGTGCACCCATCACCTGGCGTAGAACGTTAAAATGCTTAGCGCATACATTGATTCTTTAGTCCTTACGTGCAAAGACATTCATAGGCCAAACGATGGGTTTGTGGACCACATTGTTTGTGAACTGCACAAACTATGCGTAGCTTATGACAACCCTTTTCTTACACAAAGGATGAAAGGGTTAACTTTTGGCTTCGGTTTTTAAACACCCATTTTTACCACTGACCACAATTCCCATTGGAGGTCAGTAGTGATTTTATCGAAATGAGTGTCTTTTCAGGTTTTTCAAGTTTCGTCGGAGTGGCTGTCGGAGCAATAGTGAGCGTAGTAATTAGTGCATGTGCGTTTCGGCAATTCCTCACCGCCTACAATGCTCAGAGCTCCAAATGGGCTGACGGAAAGGTAGTCGAAATGTGGGTTCCACCAGCACGTTCAAGCACTTATAAAAGGGCTATTTAGGAGTTGTTTTATGACATTTACAGGGGCGAGGAGTACTTGCAAGGAGCCAGGGACTACTTCAGATCTACAATGAAGCTCAATAGACTGTTAAGAGTACTACTAGGAGAGGAAGGAGAGAAGAACATTTCAAAGACTGGTGATGTAATGTAAGTGTTGTTGTGTCTGTGTGGAAATATGTTAGAATGTGACCCGCTTCTCTATTGAGTTGGTAACTTCGAAACGGTTTTCATTCTTGGATCTGTCCTAATCGAGAGAGGCAACTGCATCACCCATCTCACTGAACCGTATCTCCTGAATTTATACCATCATTTTAATCCAAACACCATTTGTTTTACAACCAATTGCCTTTAATTTTAAACCGGACACTTTTCGTTTTAAATTGGACACTTTTCAGTTTATATCAGTAAACGCTGAAAAATAAATGGGACATTTTACAGATCGAGACAGTCGTATGCCAAGCTTTAATAAATAGATTTCTAACGAGGATAAAATTATTTTTTGCAAAGAAATGTTTTTTACTAAAGCTTCGCGTGCATGAATGAAAGAAAAACGAAACTGAAAAAAGCACGTGAACTGGGTAAAATACTAAGGTACTATGAGCAAATTCAGAATCCACTCAAACCAAATTAAACACAAAGAATAAACTAGGACAAAACAGCAGATCAAAAAGAGGTTTTGAAACAACATCTCAGTTTTTTTAGCAACATATTTGTTTGCTAAAAAAAAAAACTGTTAGTTGGCGACCATTAGGAAGGTCGCGGGGGATATATTATCGAAACGGGAACCTTTTGAAGTCAACTCGGCCGCCGGAATGCTAAAGTCATACAATGTCGATCCGCGGATAAAGGAAATGCAGAACATCCTGAGCACGCATCCCCTGGCGGGCTCCGTGTTTCAGGAGCGTCATTATACTGGTGCGCACCACGGCGACGGCTGAGGAATAGACTTTGTTTCTGTGCGCGGTGAGATATAGGTACTGGATTGAAACAAAACCTTTGTATGACAAGGAAAGAGGTGGCGAATGGAAAACTGACTGAGGAAGGTGGTATATTAACTATAGAGAAAAAGTGAAACCAATAAACATAAAAAAGAATTTTTTGAAGAGTTGCAATAAGGAAAAATATCCCATCCATTCATTGTTCTTTTCTTCTTTTTTTTGTAAAAAAAGATGCTGCTCCAAAGCCCCTTTAAAGTTGGGGAACAAAGAGAAAAATGAACAAATTCGAATTACGCAGCCTAGCGGGGAGGTAGAGGACAAAGATGAAGGCTATCTAAAAGAAACAAAAAAAATAACGGTGAACCAAGGAGGCTTAATACATCAGTGGTGAACAACGACCGTGATACTAGGCACTAATAGGCGGGCCCAAGAATGGCAGCATTCAATGGATGACAATTCTTGAGAGGAAGATCCACCGGTTCACTAGAAAACAGTATGTTAAAAGCAATTCTTATTGAAATTGAAATTATCCCGAAGGGAAAGAGTCAGTTATATGGAGAAATTGCGTCGCGCACTCGCATACACTATATTGCCTATTGGAACGATAGTGTAATTGCTACTTCCATGTGTATACATCTAGAAACTGCAAACGCAATCAAAATATAGGAAATATGTCATTATTCTTTATTACACAACTTCAGTTACACAGCATTTACACTAATATTCAAGTAGACATTGTGATGTTCTACGAGTGCATAGCACATCATTTCAACGTAGAATTATCTGTGTTGAAGCACTCAAGAATGCACCTAGCACGCTGTTATGATATTACGGCCAAAGGAAAATATTTTCTATTCTCATTCAAAATGAACAGATTTCTTTTTAAGACACCTTGGATAGGAGCTTTTTCATGCAAAACTTCCTGGAACAAACGGTTTTTTATTATAAAGTGTCTATATTTTAGATATTTTTATTTTTGCTTAAAAAGTATTTGGCATAAAACGAAAAGAGTCTAGTTGAACACGAAAAGAGTCATATGATGAATGATGAATAAGTGAAAAATTGCTCTGACATGATCTCTTTTATCGTTCAAAGGGTATGTAAACACGAAGGATGAGGGTTCTTAATTTTCCCTTTTCTCTTCCATTCCATCGGACAAGAAAGGCGGTTCAATAAAGCTACGAAGAAGCGAGTGTTATCCAGCACAAGTCCAGTTCAAAGTGAAAATAGTATAAATGAAAACCTTCGCATCATGGGACATCAGCTGAACTCTCGTAGAAGCTCAAAGTAGGGAACGGAAACACAAATTTATTTTTGTTTATTTACTTATGTCCCATTCATGCGATTAGGATAGATCCTCCGCACTGATAGATTCTCACTGATTCTTTACTATGAACGTTTAGGCTTGACCCAATTCCCCTCTCCGCACGATTAAAAAATGTGGAAGAGCTGTGGAAGCGAAAGAAGTCAAAGCCGGAAGACACTAGTCTTTCCAAATTTTATTAGGAATTGTGTACAATAGCTGAATGTAAATTGTGTGTAGGGTAGTTTTGTATAGTTTTACATCGTTGCCATTTCTTTGTTGTTATGCAATTCTGTTGTGTATTAATGTAGGAACCGTCCTCTGTTGTTTCATCGGCACTTGGTAATAAATTATTGCTTCATACTATGCTCTCTGTTTCTTCGCATTTGTGGTCACATTCACATTTTATAGTCCTGAATTGGTATACAAGTCGTTGCTTATTTTGCATATCCGGCAGGTGACACAGGTTATGCGATTATCGCGAGCTGTCCTTTCCTATAGGTGGGTTTCTACCTGGCCATTCTCTCCTAAACCTTTGACATTCAGTTGGTGCTTGAAGGAAATGGAATGAGCAAGCGACGGCGTTCCTGCAGACCAAGGCCGGTCGACGTTTGCGGATAGGTTTACTAGGCGGCACGATCATCGCCTACCCGTTGACGTCGCTGCTGATTAACGGTCCATTGATTGATTTCACCTTCGTTCGTAGGTTAGTTCCGAATCTTTTTCCTTCGATTCGCGTCTTTTTCACGAGTATTCTGCCGTTTCAGACACTCCGTAGAACCGTTGCCTCCAAGGCTTAAGGAAATTGCGGACGAGGTGTGTGGTCTTCTTAATGTTCTCCTTAATACACGAGATGAAAAGAGCTTACTACTTACTAGGAATACTCCCGATTTTTGGAGTCCGAGTCACGTATCCCAAAGGACGCCGTAGTAACACATCACTTAGGAAAATCTATAAGTGAGTTTATTTGTAGTTAATTCTAATTTTCCGTGTAGATTTTTATATTCGACATGCGACTAGCATTTTCTAAACTCTTTTTATCTCCTTCTTATATTTCTCCATTTCCTTACTTATTTTTCTTCTTACAATAACTTTTTACTTTTTTAATTTTTCCGTCCTCAAACGAAGTCCATTTAATTTGAAGTAGTTGACTATTATACTTTTAAGACTCCAGAGGTTTAGGTAGAGGAGCTCAAAAAAAAAAATTCGCCCAAACTTCGTCTAGTGCTGATCACGTTATTTGAAGTGCTGATCACGAATCTAACATCCGTTTTTCGTATTACGCTGGAGTACGGTAGGCCACGGTAGGTACGGATGACTACTGTCGAGGTCATAATCATCGATTTCGCCTAAGGGTGGGGCGGGGGAGTTATTTGGGGTGCTGATCACGAATCTAACATCCGTTGTTCGTATTACGCTGGAGTACGGTAGGTACGGGTGACTAATGCTGTCGAGATCATAATCACCGATTTCGCCCAAAGGGCGTTATTTGGAGTGCTGATCACGAATCCGTTTTTGTTATTACACTGGACGAAAGCTAGGGGAAAGAACGCTTAGATTATCTGAAGAAGTATGATGCCCTTGCACCACAGCAGTAGTAGCGGCATCTAATCAGACTCTGAGGAAACCGTAGCACTAACCGCTGTAGCCGAAGTTTGGGCGAAATCGGTGGCCATGGTCTTAGTCACCCGTACCTACCCCAACCTACCGTAATCGCCGAAATTTCTAAAAGGATCTCAGATTCGTGGTCAGCACATCAAATACCCCCTCCCCCTCGGCCGAGGTCTGGGTGAAATCGGAGATTATGGCCTTAGTCAGCCGTAACTACCGTAACCTATCGCAATCTGCCGAAGTTTCAAAAACGGATGTCTGATTCGTGATCAGTACCCTAAATAGCCCTCGCGCGAAGTTTGGGCGATCTTTCGACTTCTATTCGACCTCTGGAGCCCTGAAAGTACAATAGTGCCGATTATTCTTAGGTGTTGTTCAGTTCTTGCAGATTACGCGTTCTAATTTTTCGAATTTTACTTATTATAAGGGATTAATTTATCAATGATTAGTAGAGTTGGCGATTATTATGGCATCTCCCCTTTCTTGAAGACGAGCTGAGAACATATTTACCATCCTCCTCGTTTTCTTATGCTTTTTGTTAACAAATTGGTTTAAATGTCCAGTGTTGGCGGAATAAGCCAAACTGAGAATGGTTTAGTTGCATATTTAATCGGCCTAAGAATGTTGCTAAATTGATATTGTCTCCTAAAGAGCTCTCTTGATTTTGAACTGAATTTTTTTTCTACATTTTAATGACTTTTAGGTGACTATGAAACAACAGCAGCTGGTTCACTAGGTGTGCGAACTGGTCTACACCTTGCAGTACCATGTCATGCCCGTTTTAAGGATGTTGACGATGCTTTGGCATATTTAAGGTGAGTCTTGAATATTTCTTTTTCGTGTGCACTTTTTGTTACGAATGCTTTTGACTGATTTGTGGTGCTTTATTGTCTCATTATTGTAGCATTGGAGGCTTTTTCGTGTAAAAGCGGTTAATATAAATAAAAATCGGGATATCTTTTGAATAAATAAAAGTCGTGAAAGAGTAGTCATTTTTGCTACTTGCCGACAATAAAGTTACAGTTGTCGAGCTCTAGGCATAGAGTGGCGAAAGGAAGTGCCTAATCTCGTAGTTCTACTTCCCATTCTGTTACGCACCATAGATTTAGTTCGCCCAAATAAGGAAGTGACCTATATTTCCTTCCGACTAGTTGGCAGAATTCTTTCACCTTAACAGGGTAGTCCCGTCGTTTTCAGCACGTCGCTCTTGCCTATTAATGAAGAAATGTTAACTTTGATGTAGTTTTGTTGTTTTATTTACGTTTCTAGAAAAGGCGACGGCAACTTGGGCTGGTCACGAACCGTACCGGTAGAATGGAATCAACTATAAGATCAGGATCTGAAATTGAACGGCAGGGCCCTTGCTGCAGTTAATTGATATGACATGATATTTATCATGTCGTTTAAGACAAACGCAGGAAATTTTATCAGAACAGAACTAAAAACAACGTTCCAAATCAAGGAGTACAAAGCACCCATACAGCAATGTATTCGAGGAAAACAAAATCTGGACTAGTGGTAAGTGATGATTCTCGGCGAAAACCTTTCAAATGAGGGGGACCATTCTTAGTCTTATTTTCTTCATTTTCTTGTTTTCTTAATTTTCGTTTGCTGTGACGTTTCCGCTTAATTTGGCTGCAGTTCTATGCTTTTGAACTATTTATTTATTTGTTTGTTTATCACTAACAGTACTCGTATGCCTCCGTTAAAGATACATGCTTAAAACGTGATAGCAAATTTGCTGACTTTTAATTTCTAGAGAACATAATCCCCACTATATTGACGCTCATGGAGTTCAAGTGCCTATTCAGTGGGACACTCCATCAGGAAGAGAATTAGCAAACGCATATGTGCTGTCTGAAAGCGTAAGTCTTATTTTTTGGATCTATTTTGTCGTTGGGCGCGTTAGCGCAGTCGAAGGAGGCGTCTGGTGTCGCCTAGGCCCTATACTAGGTTCCTGGTTCGGGTTTCCCGCCCAGGCCAACCAAGCCTTCCACCCCCCCCCCCCCTCCCCCGGGGTCGGTGAATTGGTACCAGAATTGCCTGGGAAGGTTAAAGCGCTGACTTGTTCATCGGCTGGCCACCGCAAGTCATTATATGGCCAAATACGCAACTCGCTTCCACAACGTCCTCTAGAAGTAAAATGCGCATCTCGAAAGGGATTGAGTACATCCTTTGCCGTCCTTTATCCTAATATCCTTTTATCTCACTGTTTTATGGATGTCATTTTGTACAGTTTTTGATTTCATTGTTTTTCACATGGCTTTTGACCATAAAATAGCTTATTTATTTACTGTCAAGTTTTTATTTGGTATTTATTAATTTTATTTATTTATAATTTATTTATTTTATTTACTTGTTATTTTTTGTTAAACGCACAAACAAGTGCAATAAGTAATAAATTATAATGATAATTTTTGACCTTATCTTATCGCTAGTAGGTGGTAGCAGAATTGATAGTAAGCGATTTTACAATGAAGATACACTGAGGTAATCTAAAGCAGAGAACACCTTTCTTTGCAATTTTCGCCATACCGTTTGAGCTTGTTTCGGTTTCCTGACGGTGCCCTCCTACGACTAGGATAGATCCTTTTTTCTGTCAGGGATTGCTCAATTACAGGTCTTACTTTCTCCGTGTTCAGGCCCTTCGGTTTATGTTTCTACGAGATTTACATGCTCATGATGGCTACGCGTCTCTGGCTCAGCGAAGTATATCATGGACGACGTGGACTTCATTCACGAGTATATTCACCTACTGGCTGCACAATGTGAGCTATAGTCGGAGATTTTTTGGATGACTTTTGGGATCTAAAAGGATTGTTTTGTTTCAAGTCCGCTCGAGTCGGTGGCGGAACTGCCATGTCGTTTGCGGTAATTTATTCTATATTTGTTACTGCGGCATGGTTTGCCAACAAGGAATGGTACTATCTGTATCGGTACGTTTGTAGCTGAGCTAAGGGTTTTTTTCCAAAATAAACGCTGTGTTTTAGATACGTGACTGACGTCCATGCAGACAGCGTCGCCGCCCGATCGTCGTTCAGCCACTGTGAAGGCGGCAAGGAGTTCTATTGGAAGCAGTTGAAGCGGAACAGGTATTATACCCTGTCTTCTTTCTGGGCTGCATCTTCTACTGAGTCTGTTTCAGGATAATGCGTGATATCGATCCAGATCTTACAGCTAAAATAACCCCATCCGGGGATGTTCGCAGAATAGCAACCTCTATAATAACTCGATATGATCATCTGAAGGTAGGTTGGAATATATACCATTTTCGCGTCGAACTGGGCACTTTGAATCAAATTGCACACTCTTCTAAGCAATCTCGACGTTTTTGAAACCACACTGACAACTTCCAAATCCCAACGAGCTTTTTCTACATTAAGATGGAACCTTTCTAAGATAGTTGGAGTGTCTTTTGTTCAACGAGAACTTAATATGAATTTCTTTTAATATTTTAATATTTAATATTAAAATAACTTTTAATATTTCTAATGCATCTGCCCAAATAGATGAACACGCTGATGAAAATTTTACAAAATTTAGCAGTTATTTTATGCAGTAGTAAAAGAAGTATCGCGACTTTCTCGCCAATATAGGACGATTCGTAAGATACTGCAAACGAATTTGGTTTCGAGCATTATCAGATTGCAGCCGCTAGGCAAACAAAAACCATATTTTTAAGGGCAGCCATCTGGAAAATCCACATTGTGCTCATCTCATTATATTTTTCATTTTGTTATCATGTTAGCATCTCATATGATGTGTCATCTCATCATGTGGTACATGTTATGCATAATATTTATAGTGTGGGTGTAATCACCCAAGTTTGAGGTAGAAAGTGATCTGTATCTATTGTGCTTCAAGGAAACGGACATGAACTGCACCACAGAAACTCGCTGAATAAGAGACCGTGCAATGCACTCGGCTGGATCATCGCGATGTTTATTTAGTTGTTAGCAAAAATTCAGTTTGTGAGTTATATAGAAACGGCACAACAAGAGGGCTCAATAAAAAGAAGCACACATATCCTCACATCGCCGTTTCAGGTAGACAGCATTTACACTATGAATGAAATAAAAATCGTGACGATATGATCAAGTCATGGAGGGATCTCTTATTTTGATGCAATAAGTAATTGCTGCCTCCTTGCGCTTTAAAACAAAATCTGATTCGTTATTGTGTCTTGGAAGATGAAATTTTATGGAATTTTAAACAGTGTTTGTTTTTTCGGTTAGGTGAATTAAAGGTTTTCGGAGAAAGTCATACTTTTGCTTGAACAAAAAAGACTATTTTAACTTTTTTATAGAGTTTTTTTAATGCGCAATAAAGTGGCTGCGATTTGAAAGATGATCAATTTCGTTTCAAAAACCTCAACATTGTTTAGAAGAGTGTCCAAATTGGTTTGAAAAATGCCCCGTTTAACGTGAAAGTGGTATGCTTGGAATACTTGATGAATTACAACAACCACAACTCACAGGACTTGAATGAAGAAGACGACGAGCTGAAGCAAGTGGTCAGTGGAGACGATTAGCTGATGACGGCTAGAACTAGGGACAAATGGCACGTTCTCCTACGCAGTCATGCAATGGATTCTTGCGTGTTGCAAGCATTTGTTATTTTGTTACCTTGTTAGCTTCTTGTTTTATAGCTATAAATAGAGTGCACTACAATGTACCATGTTTTTTTTTTTGCCTTGTCGTTTTAGCGACAGTATTACTGACTACCTGCCATTTACTGTTCATAGGCTTTGTTTTCTTACAAGAGTGTTCTAAAGTGTCCGTCAGATCCATTAAAAATGCTTACTTCCTTCATCTTTAAGCCAGTATTATAGCCACTGTGCTTAATGAGCAAACAATTATATACGATCTGGGTCCGAATTCATCAACGACTTACATCAATTTAACGGATAAAATATAGCTAAAATCCCTGATAGCGCGGCTTATCAAGATGAGATATGGTGAGACATTTCAGCCGCGCTATCAGGGATTTCGGCTGGCTCCGGCTATTTTCTTCGTTAATTTGCTGTAAGTCGTTAATGAATCCGGCCCGTGGTGGTGTGCGAGATGGGCGTGTGTTGAACTGTGACCTGGCTAGAGACCGCGCAGAGCGTAAACCGCGACGCTTCGTCGGCTGTGTCGACACTGTTTATTGCGCCGCGCTTAGCTGATGATAGGCGAACGTCGGGTCACCTTTCACCTGTCAGGTGAAATTGGTGGAACTGTTTGACTCTCGAAACCGGGAACTTTGTTGTTATAGGCCAATCTGTATAGGACAGGTTCATCTGAAGGAGGTTTCAGTTGCCTGCTTTTGAGCAGCTAGCTCACATCGGCTGGATGATCAGCTTGTGATTGCTCCTGAGTTTCGTGTGATCCTTGAATGATTTTAACTGGTATACTCCGCTTCCTCACTCTGTGTCAGTTTGAGTGGTGTATCTTCTGCCTTTTTAGCCAGTTTGTGGCGTCTTGCTTTGCACGCAATCGGAGGAAATTGCATCATTGGTTGTCGCAACTGGCTGTCGCATACAATCGATTCAAGGTTCTTCGTTCGGGTTTCTCGTCCAGGGCAACCAAGCCTTTTAACCTCCCGGGGTCGGTGACTTGGTAACGGCTGACTTGCCCTTCAGCTGTCCACCGTAAGTCGTTGTATAGGCCAAATGCGCATTCAAATTGCCTCCACAGCATCTCGTAGAAGCAAAATGCGTGGCGCATCCCAAGAGGAATTTAGGAACGCCGTTTTTTGTGCTTTTTACCATCTGCTTTCGAGGATTTCTTTTGCTCTGATTAAAGTCATAGAGGACATTCAGCAATACTTGAGGTTATACTTTTGAGGTTTTGAGTGGGGCTGAACAAAACCATTTGGTAGTCCTACAGTTTTACTGAAGAGTTCAGTATAATGTTTGCATTGTTGATTGTAATCGTGTCTATTTCGTAGGGTAAAAGGATGTGGCGCAGTAGGAAGATGTGTCAGGCTCCCTTTGAATCCCTGTTCGTGCGCAGGTTCCTTTTTGGTCCAAGCCAACAGAGGTTCTCCACTCCGGCGGGGTCGATGGATTGCTAGAGAAGTGTCTGTGAACAGCAAACACCTGCCTATTGCCTAGTCATCGTCAAAGTCTATGTGTAGGCGAAATACACATTCAAATTGCCTGCACGATACGTCGTCGAAGTAAACAAAATGCGTAGGGGAGGATTGACGCTGATCTTCGCTGTTTACTCTCTGCGCCAGCCGCCGGATATTGAGCGGTAAAGTCGTTAACTCTCGTCATGTTGAATAGGTGTGGGTAGTCGTTTACAGGTTTTTAGAAGCCGTATGTCCTCTGAGACCTCATTACGGTGCAAAAACGTACCGAGCCACAGTCGAGGTTGTTGGCTCTAATTCTCCACTAGGCGGGACAAGTCTTCCAGCACTCCTCTCTGGGGTCGGTGAATTGTTAACGCACCTCAACAGGGATAAAACACGGTCCTGTTGGTTAGCTGACCTCCGCCTGTCACTGTGTAAGCCAAACAGAACCTGAGCTTTATCTCATTCTCTGCTCTACAACAGAAGGCGTTCGTCTTGGTCGATTCATATGTCTTTTGTAGATGCAGCCAAAACAATGTTTTTTGACGTGACCGATAAATTCCGATAGTTTTGACTAGTGAAGCTGAAGCAGTATTGTTCTGGCGAAAACAGGTTATGCTAAGAGCACAATGTGCGTTCAAATTCACTCCATAGTATTATGTGGCGTAGTGGCGCGTGATAGCGCAGTCGGAGGCGCCGGCTGTCGCGTGCACCCGATCATTACGCCGAGGGGCCAAGCCTTCGATCTCTCCGAGATCAGAGGATTGGCACCAGACTTGTTTACGGAGTACAAAACAGTGAGTTGACTATTGATTATTCACCGCAACTTATTGTGCAGGACAGAAACAATTCAGGCTACCTCCATGGTATCCGTAGAAGTAGAATGCGTGGTGCATCCGAAAAAGAATTGATTAATGTCGTCCTTTATCGTTTCTTAACATGCAGAAGTAGAATGTATGGCGCACTCCAGATGTGACCGACTGTTATTCTCTGCTGCACCCAATGAACTAGGACAGATTGCACCGTGGTCGTTTCATTGATGTTTACGACAAAAAAAATTGAAGTTGTGACTAAGTTGCTCAAGCATTTAGGGAATGGGTTCTACTGTGCTGGGATTATTTGCATGTGCATTGTCGTCCGTATTTTTCGGAAGTGCCTTCGTCGCTGTGAAGAGATTTGATACCTCAAATGGTGAGTAACGTCGTTCTTTTACACTTTTTCGAAGAACAACTTCATATGGAAATACGTCACCTGTCTCAAACGATAAGGACGTCGTAGGAAGAGGCGCCGGCTTTCTGCTTTCTGTGTTCCGAATCGAGCTTCTTGGTTCGGGTGCCGTTCAGGATAACCAAGCCTTCCATCCCTCCGCGGTCAGAGAATTTCTACTAGGTCTGTCTGGGAAGGACGAAACAGTGACTATGAGTTGCCTACTGGGTGGCAGCTTCATTCTGTAGGCCAAATACGCCTTCAAATCTACTCCACTAGAAGTAGAATGCGCGGCACATCTCAAACAGGGATTCCTTAGCGTCATCCAATATTCTAATGTTGTTCTCTAGTGAAGTTTAGTGTGAAGATGCTAAACTCACCGTCAGTGTTACTTCAATATAGCATGCGTAGGTAGATTTTTTGGAGTCGTAGAGTTTCTTCCAGAAGATAAAAGGATAAAGACGCTAATGAATCTCTTTTGCGATGTACCATGCATTGTACTTCTGCAGGTCGTGGAGGCAGTTTTGTATTTGCCCTATAGAACAGCTTGTGATGTCCAGTATACATTTGGTCCGACGTCGATCCGAATAATCCGGAATCCATCATTTTTCAAGCACCGTAAAAATGGATCTTGCGGATAACGGCATCTTTGAAAAACCTGGATTTCGGGATAATTGTGAGATAAGAGCGAACTTCGCTATAACGGATTTTCGTGTGATTTGAATAACAGATTTTTCTTCTGATCGGGCAAAGAATATTCGATTCGAACAGAATATTGGGCTTCTGGTAAAAATCGGTGATTTGAATCATCCGAAAATTTGGTCTGGTAAAAATCACCCATATTTAATCATCCTAAGATCTGAGCCTTTACAAAATTCCATTATTCGCATGATCCGTTCACCTGTGGTTTGAAGAAAAATAACGGATCGGAATGATTCTTCTCGGCGTCGGATCCAATGCTAGTGGTGAGCCGATCAACAACTCAGCGTTTTATTCTTCCGAGACAAGCCTGGTACCAATTCTTCGTCCCCGGAGGGATGGTAGGCTTGGTTGGCCTGTGCACGAAACTCGAACCATGAACCTGAAATCAAGTGCAGGAGACAGCCAGCGCCTCTTCTACTGCGCCACTATGCGCCCTTCTAATGGATCTGCTTCTATAATCCAGTGACGGTCTTACAGGAATTTTCGTGCAATGGGTGATATCGACGGGCATTCTGTGTGTAGGATTGGCGACGCATGCATTCGAGCAGTTTCCCGCGTTTCAGCCCTTAGCCATGCTAGGAGGAATTTTTTGGGCCTTAGGTAAGCGTCTTCTTGATCTTCCTAATTGTTGCTTGTGCACACTGTATGGTCATCCATTTTCTTCAATTTCAGGTAACGTGACCGCTATACCGATTATGAATGTGCTTGGGTTAGGTATGGGAATGCTCATATGGGGCGTGACCAACTGTGTTACTGGATGGGCAGTGGGAAGGTAAGAAGGTGGAGCTTCGAGTTCGCACACTCTTCGGTTACTTGTAGGTTCGGTCTGTTTGGAGTGAATGCCTCTGTTCCTTCATATCCGGTGTTGAACTATATGGGGCTGGCCATGGTGATATTGGGGTAAGTTTTTGTATTCAAGTCGTTTAATTCCACTTATACCATTTTCACGTTGAATTAGACACTCTTTTAAGGAAGTTTGACGCTTTTGAAATCAAACCCAACATCTTTCAAATCAGAATGATCTTCTTCCACATCACTATTTTTTATTTTCACATTTTACCTTTTTTACTTATTATTTTTTTAAAATTTCAAATTCAGCTCTGCAATAAGTAAATGCGCTGTTCGAATGTTTACAAGATTTTTCATTTTTTCAAAGGAAACTTGTTTTAAATCTTATTAAAAAAACAAGATACTAAAACAAATGCTTGATGCGACCAGCTGAGGAAGTACCTCCCATTCTGGAATCAGAAGTTGCTCATGCTATCAGAAGGATGAAGCCGGGCACTGCTCCCGGACCGGACGGCATTTCTGCTGATCTCCTTCGTGCGGGTGGCAGTGCCGTCTGCTCACTTCTCGCCAAGCACTTCAACCACTACCTTCGACTTGGTAGGATTCCGGACTCATGGAAGGAGTCGAAAACAGTTCTAATCTTCAAAAAAGGTCAGCAGGAGGATATCAACAACTATCGACCCATCAGTCTTCTCTCGGTTGTGTACAAGATCTTCACCAAGATACCGCTTAACCGCATGGAGCGTTGCTTGGATGAATATCAGCCAGTGGAGCAAGCAGGGTTTCGCAAGGATTTCTCCTGCATGGACCATATTCAGACTGTCTCACAGCTCATCTAAAGGAGCCGCGAATACCACCTCCCACTTGTCCTTGTCTTCGTGGATTATCGGAAAGCGTTCGATTCTGTGGAAATCAACGCCATTCTGAACGCCCTTGTGCACGCTGGTATACCATCGTCCTACATCCGACTTCTCGACGAATGCTTCTCGAACACATCGACTACCATCCAGCTGTACGATCGAAAGCTTAAAATTCCTATCGGGAAAGGTGTACGGCAGGGAGACACGATTTCTCCCAAGCTATTCACAGCGGCACTCCAGGATGCCATGAAAGACTTGAACTGGGACGATAAAGGCTACCTTGTCGACGGTAAACGGATCAGCAACCTTCGCTTCGCCGACGATATTGTTCTCATCTCTACCAGCACGGCAGAAGCCGAGGAAATGCTGAACGAGCTCAATGTGGCAGGTATTAAGATTGGATTGGACATGAATATGTCCAAGACACAATTTATGGTCAACCAGTGGTGTGACACGGAACTCGTAAGGTTAAATGGAGTCGCTCTGCAACAGGTCGACTCCTACGTCTATCTGGGAAGAGAGCTGAACATGGATAACAACCTCGCTCCTGAAATCGCCCGCAGGAGACGCGCAGCATGTGCAGCCTTCAGTTCGATTCGCGAAGTCACCGATCAGGTCAAGGATCCCGGCCTCAGGGCCTCGATATTCAACGCCTCTGTACTGCCTGCGATGTGTTACGCGACGGAAACCTGGCCCGACAACAAGACAATCGCCAGAGCGATGCAAACTACGCATCGTGCACTGGAGAGATGTCTTCTAAGGACAAGCCTTCGTCAGCAATGGCAAGAAGGCCTACGAAGCTCGGAGCTACGGGAGGAGTCGCAATTAGCAGACCCGCTGCAGTACATGAAGAAGTCCAAATATCGCTGGGCCGGACACCTGCTTCGACGAAAGGACGATAGATGGAGTCTCCGTGTCAAGAATGGCTCCCGAGAGACCATAAGAGACCACTGGGACGACCGCCAACGCGATGGGCAGACTCATTCTCAAGATCTTTCAGAGAGCGGAGTCTGCCTCACTGGATGCAAGCAGCCAGAGATCGAGCGGTCTGGAAGAGTTTTGGTCCCCGCTGAGAAGACCTCCAGCCGACAAAGGACCATCAAAGTATCAACGTAAGTATCAAATCTTATTAGGATCAAAGAAAGGCTGCAATTCCTTCAGCATGTTAAAAGAAAGGATCGCGCTATGCACTCGTGTAGCTGTCTGCGATTTCCATTTGGTTGATAGTTCAAGTGCTAAATGCTGTTTGCTTGAAACGTGCCAAGTTTTTTTTTCTACAATTATTTCTTTTACTATTGACAAGTGCGTAGGTCAAAGCAAACAGAAGTGTTGCTATCAATCGAAAGAAAATCGCGGCGCCTTGGACGGACACATGGCGTAATCTATTCTTTTACTGCGCTAAAAATTGCTGTCTTTTTATCTAGAAAAAAAAGAAAAAAGATTTTTCTCTTGAAAATGAAAATGTTACAAAATTTCAAACAGCGCATGCGTTTATTGGGGCAGTCTTTATAATAATGTGCAAGAAGCTCTTTTCAATTTGGAAGATGTTCAGTTTGATTACAAAGGGTCTAGTTTGGATTGGAAAGTGTCAGATTTGACGTTGAAATTGTATAACTGTTCGACGAGTGAATTCGCTTTTAAAATGCTCTTCAGCGGCGTCTTCTTCTCACATATCCGTCCTACGGTGCGCACCCCAAAAACCGACGATGGTACTGTCACCGTAGGAGACAGCGAGTCAACTGGAGTCGCATCAGATGGGTTTCCGTCTGATCGAGCTCAAACTGGCACAGATGCCGCTGCCAATATAGGAAGTACTATCTCGGTTAGAGCCGATTCAGATGAAGGCAGTCCTCTGTTGTCGTCCGCTCTACCGCTTGGAATTGATCGCACGAAAAGAAGATTCATGTGAGTGGACAGCTAGCTCACAAATAAAGCGTATCTGGCGCATTCTAAACAGAGAGAGTGAGTACCGAGAATGCAAGAATCTCCACCCTGCAAATTGAATAGAAATAGGTTCCTTTTTTGCTTACTGCCTGAACCCATTGAGTTAGGGCCCGGATAGTTTGCTATGGAATCGCGCAATCGCGGAAAACATTACCTTCCAAACAGGGAATAGGAGGAAAATCTACAACAATACTGCTTCGCAGGTGCCGAGCCAGACGTCTTATTCTTTGACATTGTAGTATTTTTGCATTTTTCTGCATATCCGATGTTTGAAAGGTGTTGTGTCGTGTGACTGTGCCATTCCATAGTAAACTATCAGGGCTCCTAACTCGATAGCTTCAGGAAATTTGAAAAAGTGGGACATATGCCTCTATTATTTGAAGGGTAGAGATTCTCGCGGTGATATTCTCCTCAGCTGTTCAGACACACACCCGAGACTCTTCCCTGGTGATTTTTCCTCTTCTAACATACGTAAACGTTAGACCGCATTTTCTAGAGCGGTTGCCGTTTCACTCATCGCTGGCGTTTTCTACGGTATAACATTTGTTCCAGTCATCTACATACAGGATCATCCTGAACAGGTTCGATTTCCCTATCCCCGTAGTGTGAACATGAATTAAACTGTTCCTCTTAAGTTTCCTGGCGCTTCAAAAGACGGGCTGGCCTATGTATTTTCACACTACTGCGGGATCTTTGTCACCGCAACTGCTCTTCTTGTTCTGTACATTATATTCAGTGGAGTAAGTGGTCATATCATTACCGTCTGTAATTTTTTCACTCGTGCTTGTACAGGTTCATAGTAATGTTTTCTTTTTAGAACAACCCTATCGTTAACAATAAGATCATTGGACCAAGTCTAATAACTGGATGTATGTGGGCTGTTGCGCAGACGTCTTGGTATGTGTGCATGCCTAATGTGTTTATTGGCAGTTTGCAAAAAGAGTTAAGAATGACTTTTTGGTGATGTTAGTGTAATGACATGAGCAGCTAAACCGACTTCCAGTGAAATCTCTGCTCTAGCACACTCTTGAAATAGTGGAACAGGTACATAGGATTAGAGGTCCCCGTTACTGGGCCTGATACTGGCCACAGAAGCTCTTCGATCAAAGCGTCTTACAGCGTACTTTTATGCTGCTTTATCTCTTCAAAAAAGTAGTTTCGTCTTCCACGGACCTGGTGAATCTTTACTCTAATACCTTACAACTTTATTTGTCGTTTTACTCAATGTTGTAGCCTTGTCGAGGATTCTTTCTGTTTTACGCCTAACTGCCCTAAATTGCCTGGACATGATCTATAATACGTCTCCAAAGATAAAGATAGAAATGTTCTCTTTAGAGGGGCCGCTTCATAAGGTACGATGTCATCATCGTTCTCCGCTTTTTCGTCAGAGACAGATGAGGGCGCCCTAAAAATTTCATTAGATCGAAAGAAATAAAATTTCCTAGTCACAACCCACGGCCGAGACGATTTGAAGTGGACCATGTCTCTCAACGGGGCGGTAGAATGTCGCCGAAGACCGCCACTGAACTCTCGGCACGTGGACGCATGCGGCATCGCGACAACTCGTCAGCGCGCAGCTCCCACCACAGTGGGACGTGTATCCCACCAAGAT
This sequence comes from Heligmosomoides polygyrus polygyrus, assembly GCA_947396885.1. Lineage (NCBI taxonomy): Eukaryota > Metazoa > Nematoda > Chromadorea > Rhabditida > Heligmosomidae > Heligmosomoides > Heligmosomoides polygyrus. The sequence continues at coordinate 77,484,559 of OX377203.1, read as the reverse complement.
AGAAGCGAAATGGTTGGAGGTGCGCCGCGGACAAGCTGTCGCGATGCCGCATGCGGCGACGCGCCGAGAGTTCAGTGGCGGTCTTCGGCGACATTCTACCGCCCCCCCCCCCCCCCCCCATTTCAAATCGTCCCGGCTGTGGGGTATGGCTGGGAAATTTTATTTCTTTCGATCTGGTGAAATTTTTAGGGCGCCCTCATCTGTCGCTGACGAAAAAGCGGAAGGCGATGATTACATTGAATCTTATGAAGTGGTCCCTCTAGACAGCGCCACAGGCCTGTTCATACTTCACGACGAGTGTGACTCGTAGCCCGTGCAAAATATGCAAATTGTTTAAAACCGACTCGAGCGCTGTCGTCGCTGCTGTCGCCTATTCATTCTTCGGGCCGGCGACGGGAGCGCAGGAGCGACTGAGATGACCGACGGAGTGTGCAGTACGTAATTAGTTACGTATACCACACTACGTTCGTCGCTCCAGTCGCTCACGTAGCTCGCTGTTGTCGCCAAGTATGAGCAAGCCCTTCATCGCGGCATGCCGCAAAACTCTGTTTCCGACCTAAGGTTGCAGAGAAGGCGGCCTTTAAGTATCGAGGCGAAGGTCATGGCACGCTGCAAAACAACTCGACGCTACACTTACAATGATGAAATTTCCATGGACGAGTTGTCCGGGGCGCGCCGATGGACGCGGGGTGCGGTGCTCATTGTGGAGCGCGGTCTGAGCGCGGAAGAACGCCCCACCCGTCAGCACAACTCGGCCAGATGCCACGAGCAACCCAACCAAAAATCGTGGTTTCAACCCAGCCGAAGAAGCACTGGGCCCGAATCTGCGCACTGCGGAACACCCCTCTTCGCTATGGGCCTGTTCATACCTCGCGACAAGAGCGACTCGTCGCCCGTGCAAAACATGCATATCGATTAAAACCGAGCGCACGCCGCCGAAAAGTGTTCATACTCGAGCGCCGGCGCCGTCGCTCCAGTCGCTCTTGTCGCTCTTGTCGCTCTTGTCGCCTGTTCATACTTCGCGCCGGCGCCGGGAGCGACTGGAGCGACTGGGGCGACGAACGGAGTGTGGATTACGTAATTACACCGCACTAGTGCTGGAAGGCGAAGTAGTGCTGGAAGGAAACGATTCCTGTTCGGACGTTGTTCACACAAAGGTAAGGAGGGCTTTTATGTCTATTTTGAGTGCCAGACTGACGATGTAGGTAATATGGTTGTTTGCTTCCGTCTGTTTCAGTTTCTAACAACTTTTTTGACTAAAAATATGTCTGTTTGCTTGTGTTTGTCTCAGTTGCCGGAAACTTTTTACTAATATAACTGTTTGCTTGTGTCTGTTTCAGTTTCCAAAAACTAATGCAATTGAAGTTGAAGTTAGACGTGAAGACCTCTATTCACTTGATATTTTAGGCCACGAAGTTATAGTGCAATTACGTACACCACACTACGCCCGACGCCCCAGTCGCTCTTGTCGCTCTTATCGCTCCAGTCGCTCTTGTCGCTCTTGTCGCTCTTGTCGCCTGTTCATACTTCCGCGCGCTGCGCACTCTGCGCACGCCGCGCACGCCACGCGCGCTGCGCTCTTGTCGCTGCTGTCGCGAAGTATGAACAGGCCCTATGCAGGCTGTGGCGTATGCGGCGCGGGTTGTCCGAGAACCGCTCTCGCGGCAAAGAAAGCAGAAATCGATGCGGTGGCGTTCCACCACGTTGTTGTAATCCGCGCCGGACAACTCATCCGTGAAAATGTCATCGTTGTAAGTGTAGCGTCGAGTTGCAAAACACAAGTGTTGATTTGCCGACGTTTTCGGTCGGATTCGAATTGAAACTAAAAATGGTGTAAGGGCCCGTTCCTACTTCGGTGCCTAGCGGCGCCACGCCACGTATCGTGGCCACATTGATCGAGCGACGTGAACGATCGATTTGGCCACTATACATGTCGTTGCGCCGTTCGACGTAGGAAGTGTGAGCGGACCTTAAGTGAAGCAGTCACATTGGACTTAAGGCCGCTAAGAAGCTGTTAGTTCTTGACCCTGGAGTGGAGTAGAACTTACCTGTGGTTCACGTGTAGTATCCACCGATCGGATGTCAGACGTACGGTATATAAACCATTAATTTTCTTCATAATCTCTTCGTCCTTGATGCTATCGTTCGGGGCATACAGTCTACTACTCCAACTGCCTTCTTCAGCCACCACAGAAGCAGTCCATAATGCTGGTGCGAGATAAACGACGATCCTTTAAGGTTCATTGCGAATGACAACCTGTCGCAGTCGGTCACATTCCCCATAATCAGTATGGTGCCAGGTGTTTGTGGAGCTATGTGGAGCGTGTTCTACTTCAAGTTCGTTGCCTTTAATTTCTTCTTCAACTATGGCTATTATTGCAAAAAATCTCACAAGAGACTCCTAATTCTCCTCTCTTCAGAGAAATCACCGGGCATCGGAATCTACGCGTACTGACCGTTGCTATTCTAACTACTCTCGCCGGAGCAGTACTCGTAGGAATTTCGAAGTGAACGCACATATTCGTTCCTTATCCACTTCCTGCACCCAATGTTCTTCACTTTACCTGTGAATATCATTTCTTCATTACCACCCTGTTTGTGGTAATACTTCTATTTATTTTTGTCGCTTCTTAAGCGCTGGTATGGCTACAGGTAGCCCCTTGTTGTTGAGAAGTTTAATTAGGGTTTAGCTGGGAAGTGTCTTGTTCTCTAATATGTTCTGCCCAAAATAGTACAACTTGTAATGTCTTTAAAAACGCCAACCCTGATGAGATTAGAGATTGTACAAATGGTCAGCTGAGATTCACATGACTTATTTTCTCTTCGTACTTCTTCGTTTTCGGTCAATTTTAGCTAGTATTTATTTGTGAGCCCCGATGGCGCCTCTGCTTATTGTGCTACTCTATCAGCTTCTAAAGCTTACAATAATGCTGTGATAGTGAACTGGCCACCAGTAATGTGGAGGTACGGGATGTCTGATCCAAATGTTTCATTGGTGTTGGGTGTATGCTATGTGTAGTAATAAAATTCATATCCTATCCCTACGTACTCATAAAACGTTTCCTCACAAATGCGTTGGAGAGCGAGTAACCTAAGTAAAAAATGCACAACATCTCTACGGCTAAGGCTATATTGGAATGTGAAACAGCTGCACTAACGGATACTACGGCGAGAGTCTCTTCAGCGTCCACTGACCGTCGTCGTTCTTCTTGAACACTAATCGATCGTGAAGCCGGTCGCTTTGACCTTGCCAGAACTCGAAATAGTCCGGTGACAGCAGATAGCCGCCCCTGAATGTCGAAAAGCTGTCAGTGTATTGTAATCGTCAAGAATAGCGTGATAGCCGTGACCTAATTGTAAGATTAGGGAGTGTTAAGTAATTCATCAAGTAGCACTACATTGTACTTTATGGCAGCCTATCATTCTCACGCCGAATTAAACACTTTTCGAATGAAATGGGGATGTTTTCTAAGTTACCCTTAGACTTGAAATCGAAGCGAGCTCTTTCAAATCGAAATGAGCTTCTTCTACATTAAAGTAAAGAGTCTCCAGAAGGGTTAGAATAATTTTTTGTTAAAAAAAAACTTTATAATGTTTTTCGAAGTTTCAATTCACCTACCCAATAAGTTAGCACGTTTGAAATTTGAGATTTTTTTTAAATTTCAGATTTTCTCCAAGTTCTCTCTTCGTAAAACATCGGCATTGTCTTGACGCTGTTGCTAGTAGCCGAGTGGTTTTGAGAATTTTTTTTGAGGAAAAATAGTGGTTTAAGGCTTGTTTTAAATAGTTTCAGAGAGCAAGAAGGTGTCCATTTTTATTGCGAAAAAAGATTGCGCGATGCCTTCGTCCAAGACGTCGCGATATTCATTCAATTGATAGCAAATTTCTGTTTGCATGGAGTTTCACATCTGTTAACGATACAACAAATACAATTTATGAGGAACACGGCTTTAATGCTTCATGTAAGCAGCATTTGCACTATCAACCGAATGAAGATCGCGACTTTTTGAGTTTGGGTTTTCGGATGCATTGCGCTATCTCGTCCTTTAATGCATTAGCTGCTTTGCTGCGCTTTGAAACAAAATTTAATTGACTGATTTCTTGAAAAAAATGAAAATATTATAAAACTATTACACTCACTCGGGCAGCTGAGCTAAAAAAAAATTCAAAGAAGGTTATAGCTAGTTTTCCTTGAATAAAAAATTGTTCTGACCATCTTGAGAGTATGCAGCTTAACATGTCGAAGCTCGCTTTGATTTGGAAGACGTTCAACTCTTCTATGGGAGCATGACACTTCTGAAATGAAACTGAACATCCTCCAAATCAGAATGAGCGTCTTCCACAATAAAACAGACCCTCCGAGACTCTTAGACTAATTTCTGTTCAAAGAAAATTTAATACTTTCTTTGAAGTTTTTTTAAAGTCCACCTGCTCCAATAAATGAACACAGCGCTTCAAAACTTGTGAAAAACTTTATAGGAAAAATTATAAATTAGGATGATGAATAGAAAAATAAATGATACAAAACAAATAGGAATTTATTTTAAAGCACAGAATGCAGTAATTTAGTAGGTTAAAAGAGGAAATCGCGCCACTCACTCGGCTAAATCGTAGCTGTTTTCATTTGATTGATAGTGTAAATGCTGGTTGGCCCAACGTAGCGTCAACCGGGATATGTGTGCCAAATTCCCATGTGACCTACCGCTCCCAAAGAAGAACGACCCGCACGACTGTACAAGCAGGATGACTAAGGTAAAAGGAAACATCTGAAATAGGAAGCTGAACATACCAGGACTCCGGTTTGGTTATACTGGCTTCACCTTCTTTCGCGGCAAGTTCCTCCAGAGCTTTCCGCTTGTTGGTGAGAAACTGAAATTGAGGCGAATTTGGAAAAGTATTCCATTAGAAGTCTGCAAAGGAGCTGCGTTAGCATAAATATGAAACGACAACTCCAGTTAGCAGAAGACAAAGCGGGTACTAGGCATGAAACTGGACAGAAGGGCAAAAATAAGGCTCATCGGCAGAAGCGGCGTCTATTGCTTACCTCCCTACTAGGTACCTCTGTGCTTTGTTCACTGCTTTTCGAACCAATTCGGCTTGCTAGCGGTCGAGAATTCCAGTACTCAATCGCTGCTTCTTGTGACAGCTTACTCACCTTTCCCTCGACGCGAATCTAAATTTGAGTACATAGAAGAGATCTCGGTACATGACGGAAATGCGCATCACATATGGAGGTTGGAATGCGCCAACCAATCAGGCCGCCTCGAATGGACGTGGCATTCAGACAGGGTGTGTGCATAAGGTACTCTGATTGGCTGCACGTGCTCGGTTGGTACTAGGCTTGGTATGATTGGTTCCTACATCCTACAGCGGTGCGCTTTTCCGACATATACCGAGATCTCATAGAGCGACACTGTGATCGCAGTGGCAAAAATTAGAAAGGGATAAAGGTCGGATTTAGCAGATCCTTTTGCGAAACGGGAGTGCATTCTACTTCTACAAGATGTCGTGAAGGCAATTTGGTTCATACAATGACTTGCGGTCGCCAGCCGATGAACAAGCATTTATAGTATCTTACGAGGGCAAGTCGAACCATTCAAGAACCCCACGGTTGACCTGGTGACGGGAGTGCGAACGAAGAACCTGGTATCGCGTGCATGCCACAGCCAGCACCTCCTCCGGCTACGCTACTACGCACTATTTCCAACTTACACAGTTCAATATCTCAAGAATACTGACCTGTCTATGAACGCGTGGCCAGTAGAAGAGCATGCAAGCGTTCGGATTTTCATGCAGTTCACGGCCTTTTCGACTGTTGTAGCTGGTGTAAAACGAGAAGCCTTCGGGTTTGTAGGACTTCAGCAGCACCATTCTTGACGATGGTCGCAGGTCTCTGAACTAATACACGTAACACAGTTTATACCAGGAAGAAGGTTGCTGACCACAAAGACTACATTACACTCCGTTTTCCGTTTATAAAAACATAAAAACGAAAAGTCAACATTTAAAAAAATTAACATAACATTTTACCATCCCAACAAAAGGATTAGACCGCTTTCATGTGGCCAGCTGTGGCCCTTAGTAATAAACATCCCATTTTCAGAAACGTAAGGTCCCTTTAGAGAGACGGCTAGCGCTGTTCTTAGTTTAAGAACCATTTTCACGTCAGGCTTGAGACTTTAATTAAACTCCCGAAGCAAAACGAATTTCTTCCGCAATAAACTGGAATTTTCTACAAAGTCAAATTAATCAAAATTAACTACGACTTTCTTTGAATATTTCTAGATTAGTTCAAAATTTTAAAATAAATTTATAATTTCAGTTCGTTTCCTTCATTTCCCAAAAAATACATACAGCATTTGGAAATGTCATTATTTCTTAGGAAAAGTAATGATTTTGCATTCCAGTGCATTATAAGAAGCATGCACTCGCCCGGCACTTAGCGATTTTCATTTTAATAATAACAAAGATTCCGTCTGCGTGCAACAGGAAAAATTGCAAAAAATCATGCACCTATCTCACACGTGTACCTTTAAGAATACATTTTTCATGCTATCAATCAGGTAAACATGTGGGCTTGCTACACGAGCGATGGCGTGATCTTTTTTCCTTGTATACACCCAGAAATTACACCTCACTGCACTTTGAATTAAGACTGAATGATTTTTATAAAAGGCACATTTTTGTAGAACTTCGAATACAGTATCTCTTTTTTTCTTGGCGCAGGTGAATATTACCTCTTCAAAGAAATCCTGTGAATTCTCTTAAAATAAAAATTTACTTTGATCCCGTTAGACACTGCCTGAATTCATCCGGAAGGCGTTCGTTCTCATTTGAAAAATGTCCAGAAGTGTCCAACTTGCTTTAAAAAGTCCAGTTTGACGTGACAATGGTGCACTCATAAGGGTTAGAGTGTCCCCGCTATATAATTATAAATAATTATAATTTGTAATTAAATTTTATTTATTTTATTAAATTATAATTCAAATTACTATCACAATTACTCATTTATAATACGTTATGGTGTGCTCGAGCGAACGTATTCGAATAATTATTCGAATAGTCGAATATTCGATATTTCTAGATTTTCGAATATTCGTTCACATTCGAACATTGAATGGGAGCCGTCTTGGCATCTTATTCAAAAATCGAATAAACATCAAATCTTCAAGCGGAGAACCTGATGCGAACAAACTATTCGACTACTCGAGTAATCGAATAAACAAAAAATGGGGCTCGTCCGGTTTTCGGTCAGTCGAAACAAATTGACGAACGAATAAATTTCTAGGTTCTTCGCTCGAAAATGTCGACAGCGAATTTATTCGTTCAATTCGTTCGATAAATCTTCTCAAAAGCACTGCTATAACATACACTTAGAATCGTCGTAAATGATTTGGTCAGAGGCCCAGCAACTATGTGATAGGTCTACGACATTAAGCACTCACTTCCCTACCGTGGACAGTGCCACAGCATTCAGCTCTTCGAACGTCGTCGTTTTCTGTGATGCCGCATTCTTGAACCTGGAAGCGAAGAAATCGCTACTCTACTAATACTCTATTCGAATAAAAGATAAAGGACGGTGTTAATCAATCCCTGCTGGGATGCGCCACGTATTCTACTTCTACGTGATACTTGTTCGTGGAGGTGATTTGAACGCGTATTTGGCTTATACACTGACTTGCGATGGCCAGCCGACAGGCAGGTCAGCGCTTTATCATTTTTAGACAAGTCTGGTACTATTCGCCAAGAGAGATGGAAGGTTTACTCGGCCTGGGCGGGAAATCTAAGTCAAGAACCTGGAATCCGGTGCAGCGACAGCCGGCGACCCCTCCGACTGCGCTACCACGCGCACATTTAGTGCTCCTTTCGAAGGCATCAATGAGTGCAATTCTGGATCGTGAGACAATTCGTGGCATGTGTATGAATAAGCGTTATCGTTAGCTACTTTCTTTGTGGGATGCGCCACGCGTTCTACTGCTACGGAACGTCGTGCCGCAGTTTGAGCGGCATGTTGGCCAGGAAACTAGTTAGCGATAGACTAGTCAGTACTTTTACTTCTCCAACAAGCATGGAACCATATCGATACGAAGCATGACTTGCCGAGGTGGGAGACGAACTTATAATGGATTCGGTGAACAGTCAAGAACTGACGCCTACTGCCGACTTCGCCACGCATACACACACACATCAGATGGTTTGATGGGTAAGGTGAAACAGCGATTCATTGACATTTTCCGATGTCAGTTCGCTGCCTTCTCGAAATAGTGCCTTCTGTTGATGCTCGGCTCTTTCTAAAACCCCCACTCGGCTGTTTCTTGGTTAAAGTGACTGCTACTTCGAATTAATTGTTCACGAGGAAGGGGCCGACAGGTCACAAGAGAATAAAGGATAAAGGACAGCGTTACTCAATTCCTTTCGGGATGCGCCACGTATTCTACTTCTACAGAATGTAGTGGAGGCGATTTGAATGCGTATTTGGCCACACAACTTTGCGAGCCGATGAACAAGTCAGCGCTCTGTCGTCTCAAACAAGTCTGCTACGAAGTCACCGACCCCGGACGGATGGAAGGCTTGGTTGACCTGGACGGTAAATCAGAATCAAGAACCTGGTATCGGGTGAACGCGACAGCGGGCGCCTCCTCTGACTGCGCTGCATACGCCCAGGTCAGATACGTCAGTGCAGTTCTCACCATGTGTCGAACAGCTCGAAAGGATCACGACTTGCCAGCTTGGACTCGTCGATGATCGGCTCATCCTTGTTAACATACTGCGCCCGCCATGCTGAAGCATCTTCAATTAGAGAGAGAAAAATCCATACAAAAATGTATAAAAAGCATGGAAAGCAAAAAAATCAGTTCGGTGCAGTTCTAAGGGGTTCATCTTCATTTACATTGATGAACTCTTTGTACTTTGTCCACAATTCTTAAGCACGGACGCATATACGGTTTAACCGTACCAGTACATATAAACCTGCCTTGGCTAGGCTAAAGCGACCAGAAGAAATGTAGGGTGGACCCTTTCTCTAAACTTGCACCTTTAGGTCGCTCCACGAGACTTGAAGAAAGCGTTCCCTCTTCGCTCATCTGCCTGGAAGAGCTTCTAGTAGGAGAACTACGAACGAAATTCCAACTCGCGCTGCGCGAGAGTCCAATGTCTGCTTCATGGTGTGAAGATGCTCAGTCATCTTCAGGGGGTGCTCAGGAAAGACGAAGAGATCGAAGACAAGATTGAGATTCGAGAATTGAATGGGGGGTCTATTGTGACGTCGTTCTAAGAAAGAACGATCGTACTGTGTATTGGCTTTAGGAAAGGAGTGTCTCGTAATTTTTCAGCTTTTTATTTATTATTATATATTTTTATGTGGCCTTTTTTAAAGCCTTGAATGCTGATTGTTCACCTTAAAAATTTTTCATGGGGGGGGGGCGGATTCATCAACGATTAAACCCTCGGGTATGCGAGGTATAAGGGGTAGAGACACCGCCGCACGAAGCATTCATCTCCACCGATACCCCAATCTAATTGTTGATGAATCCGGACCCTGAAAAAGAAGTCATCGAGTTAATTAGGACGAGTTGAATTTTTCATCTATTATATTTTGGCACAATGCCAAGGTACGACACATTTCGTACCTGAAGAAGTAAAAATTGGATCTGAAACTGTACTCTTTAAAATTTTGAGTGTTAGTTGCAAATAATTTTTTGATTTTGTTTTTTGATTTGAGTGCATGCTTACTGAATTCTTTGTAGAGCGCTTTTCAAATCAATCAAGGAGTCGTAACGAAAGGCGTGGAATAAATTTTTTCCACCTCAAGAAGACAACATTAGAAGGTGAAGGTATACTCCATAAAATTTCGGGCCCTGTAAGTGGGTTCTGTTTTGCACCATTTTTTTTGGGAAAAAATATACAAAAATCGAACTCACTTATCAGAAGTACGTACAGTATGATAGGGCGATCCATTGGTTCCTCACTAGTGGCCCTCCCTTAGTGAAACGGTTCCCCATTACTGGTACTGGTTCTGGTCCCCCCCCCCCCCCAATGATCCACTCTTAGCGGACAACGTCTTCGGCACACCTTCTGAATCCCCAGGCACACTGAACGACGTCTTCGGCACGTCTACCTACATCCCCATACACGTTGAGCGATGTCTTTGGCACGTCTTCTGTGTCCCAGGCACGTCATGCGACGTATTCCGCATGTCTTTCGAATCCCCTGGCACGTAGAAGACGTCTGGGTATTTTCCGCTATTTTCGTGTCACGTAATTTGATCAATATCGATTGATGGCGATCGATACTTCAAAAACGAACTTCAGATTCGTGTTCAGCGACCTCGATTGCCCCAGGACCGAAGTTCCCAGGCAGGGAGAAGACGTCTGGGTATTTTTCGCTATTTTCGTGTCGTAATTTTCCCCCAATTTTCTCCCTATTTTATGGCTAATTTCTGCGGCGACGCCGATCGATGGTATGACTCATCGCTTAGCGCATTATTATATACAGGGTGCGCCATAAATATGGTCACTCAATAAGAAGCGAATTACTCACGGGAATTTGTCAGGGAATAGCGAAACTTCCTCAACAATTTACTAACAATCTAGTTAACACGCAAAATGGATATCATCTAATATGATCTTCCTTGGCACGAATGACGACCTTCAGACGCTTAGGGTAGGACTCAACGGCGGCACGCAAGGTTGCTTGCGGAATTTCCTTCTATGCTTTTTCCCGTGAAGATTTCAATCCTCGAATCGTAGTGCGTCTTTTAGCGCAGGCTTCACCCTCTAGAATGAACCAACGCAGTAATCCATAACACTCAAATCTTACGAGTTTGTCGGCCATTTAGAAACAGGGATGAAGTTGGAAGATTCCTTGCGCACCACTCCTGAGTCTTCTTGGACTTGTGAGCGGGTGCGCCCTTCTGTTGAAAGGTCCATGTTGTATTTCCAGAGTGTTCTTGAGCCTAGGAAAGCAACTCCTTCATCAAATGCCGTTCACGTAGACATTGGTGTTGACCTTGGCTCCTTTTTCAACGAAAACCAATCGTGTCCGTCCTTTGGCGCAAACTCCGGCCCAAACCATCAGGGAAGCTGCATGAGAGTTTCTGTTAACGGTGTCTGCATCCTCACCACTTTCAGCCAATAACCGCGAGCTTTGGCGGTCAAAAGGCTGCTCAACTGAGAAAAGTTTCTTATCAGTGAAGAGCGTCGTGCAGTGGTCGTGCCGCTCGAGGAGTCTTGGACGTTTTTTTCTTCTTCCTTCCACCTGTGCAGGCGTTTGTCCGTGCAGTTGACGGAACTTGTAGGGGTATAGTCCAAGTTCATTCCTAACAACTTGCCTCATCGTTGTGTAGCCGATACGTTGAGCTCGGATGCCACCTTTCTCATGCTGCGGCCTGGATCCCACTTGAATTGTTCTTTCATGATTTTTCAAAGACTGCTCGTAGCTACGGATACCGGGCAGCCAGATCGGGAACGATCAACGAGAGAGTTACGTTCCACACAGCGATAGACTATCATCTTGTGCAGCTTCAGCAGACGAGCGATGTTGGGAACAGAACGTCCTGCCCTTCTCGAATCCAAGATTGCGCCTCTTTGACAACAAGACTTTACCATTTCTGATAGAAGCAGTGTGGAGATGCAAAAAACACTATATACGGTTAAGATGACACGTAGAATCCGAAGAAACAATGGAAACGTAAAAACGTTCACAAACAAATACAAAAAATGACGCGCGAAAAAGTGGCCATATTTATGGCGCACCCTGTAGTGTGAAACTGGATTTTGTAAATGGATTGTTCGATAATCAATGTCGTTTTTTTCTCATAGGTGGTGTGAACTGTATATTATTATGTAGTAGTGAGTAGTGTGCATGGGTTATATTATTATTGGTGGGATTATTATATACCATTTTAAAGACTCGACTTTACACTATCATCTGCAAACAACTGATCGTCACTAGTAAAAACAAGTTGGTAAAAAATTAAGTTGAAAATGGAGAATCGAAGAGAGCATTATCGGCATATTTTATAGTTTATCCTTCGAAAGGGCAAAAATGTGCCAGCTCGAGAGATATGACGCAACGCTAATGGCGAGCACTGCCTTCCTGAATGCTAATATCAGCGGTGGTTTGCTCGCTTTCGCTCTAGGAATTCTAATGTGCAGGATGCACCCCATATTGGTCGTACAGTCACTTCTGATGACGTCAATATAGAGGCGTTGGTCAAAAACAACCGGCGTATGACACCTCGACAGATGGGGGAGAAGCTTGACATATCGAATTCAACCTTTAGTTACACTTAAAACTACTTGGTCACGTAAACCAACATTGGGTTCCTCACGAATCAACGGAAATTCGCCTCTCCAAACGTATCACATATACATCACATATATGTATATGGGTAAGGGTATAGCCTACTTTAAGCTGCTTCCAGGAAACCAAACTATTGACTCGAATGTCTGCTGTCGTCAGCTATCGAAATTGAATGAAGAATTCAAGAAATGCGCCGTGAACTAGCCAATCGAGGAAGCATGATGTTCCAGCATGATAACGCCAGTCCCCACAGCTCTTTCATAAACCGGCTTATACCATAGAGAACAAATTCACTTGCTAATGACCATTTATTAGCACCATGTGGAACAAATTATTTTCGTGATAACGCAAGCTCTGCATGTGACCGACGAAGTCAGAGAACGTAGATGCCAGCACTTAAACGGTCATAACGAGTTTTCGGAGATAATGAAGAACTAATAGCGCATTAGGAAAACGATACTTCTACTTTAAAAAACGGCTTCTTGCCCAGATTTGTCGTCGAATTCCGGCAAAAATCGAACCCGACGCTTAACACTGAATGCCATCTCCGTCAGATAGAAAAAACAACAATCTATTTTCATGAGCAAAGATGGTTTTGGAGACGACTTCCCCATGAATCATATCAATGATCGCTGAGGGAAGATTTGACTCTTCTACTTTGTGATAATCAGGGCTCGAAATTTTATTTTTTGGAGTACTGTTTCATCTGCAGACATAGGAAAGGAAAGCCAAAAGATTCTCTCAATGTCACGGTGCTGCTCTAGAAGCACAATCACCCACTATTTTTTCGACACAAACATCAAGAAGGAAGGCAAGTAAGAGGTCAGAAGACGAGTACGAGATGGAGCGAGAAGGAACTGACCACGAATGTCGAGTGGAGTGTCGCCCATCGCCTGGCGTATCGATTTCGAGAAGCGAAGAACACGGACGATACCGGGCTGAATTGTCGACCTTTACACCGCCAGTGGCGATCGAGCGGACACAAATGAAATTCTGAAGACTGCCGAGCTCAGGGAGATGACGAGGCCAGCGGAAGGTTAAAGCGCATCGATACCTGAAGTGCTCACACGACCACGTAGCTTCACGCACTGGACGTTCTCCCTACTGAGACCACGCACGGCAAACACAGCAGGTGACCTCGAGATCTGTTAGGCACATCTACCATTTTCGGGTCAAATTCGACAGCTCTCAAATCAAATTGACACTTTTCTACATAAGCCTCAGGCTCTTTGGTATCAAACTGAACATCCTTCAAATCAAAACGAGCTCCTTCCACATTGAATTAGAGACTCTCCGAAAAAGTTAGTTAATAATATAAGGCAAGATCCAGATCTTCAGTAAAAAAAGGAGCAACATAAAAGCTAAGCAAGTCCAAGTGAACACAGCCACAAAGAATATTTATTTATTTATGAATACGTCAAAGGACGCGCCACATAAGGGAAAAACAGAAACAACAGCAGAAAGCAGACGAACGATCACAGCTAATCTTGGCGAATTTTCCATGGAAACAAGCGTCGTCCACCTATCAGTAGGTAAACACTGACAACGAGAACTCCAAAAAAAACGAGAAAAAGGGGAGGTGCTTACTGCGGAAGAAAGGGTAGGAAGGTAAAAAAAAAATAAGCGCCTGGTTTTTAAAGACCTGGGCGGCATTTAAGGCCTCCGTTAGAAGTTGGTACATAGGCAGCCGGTTTAAATAAATTAGATAAACCAGCCGTTGACGGGCAGCGCGTATATCGGCGAGGGCCAACGAAGAGCATGTGCCTAGACAGTCCTATAAAATAGGCTTTCAATAGTATGTGAACAATTCCAAGCGGACCATAGTATATATTGGAACATGACACCTGTGGCCCTATGGAACGCCTTACGCAAATTACCTAGCACGTAAGTTCAAAATAGCTCGTAAGCCTAGAAGATTCAGCAACGCCAGGTAGATAGCTGCCATAGGAGGCGTAATCGAATTAATAACAGGATGTTTCAACTTCGTAAAAAAAAACTAAAATACTAGATTAACAGGCCTTCAGCACTAAGCACCCTGAGAATAACTGTGCTAATCTAATGGTGAGTATATCAGTCCTAAATTATCTTAACAAAAAAGGGAGACTGTCTGGTCACACTTGAATCCATGGAAAATTTACAGATCCTCCAATGATGATAGTCTTCAAACTTTCAAGAACTTTAGCGGTGAGTATGTAAAAACGCTAACGCAACGAAAAAACAAAAACAAGGAAGAAAAGAATAACGCATACATCATTAGCAACTAAAACGTTCTCCTCTATGGAACACTCGGAACCTACGAAGACTCAGAAAGCATCAGAAGGACTCAGAAAAAACTACAGAAATAGGCTCGAGCAATCATTGTTTTTACGACCTACATTTCTGTAATCCATGGCGAGGACGTCTTACTGGAGAAGCTAAAAATTTGGGGGTGATATGCAACGTCAAGGTCAGTGAAATAGTAGTCTAAAGATCGAGCTTATTAAGTTGCTTCTTAAAGACGCAGCCACTAGTTACTCCAAAGAGAGTCGCCGGAAGTAGTTGGAACCATCTTGCACACCTGACAAACGCATTATTAAACACTACATTATACTTTTTGTTGTGAATCTTTGAGTGGAAGATATTAAACCCACCTCTTCTCACACTACACGGTTTGAAGGTCCAGTACTTGGAAGTATTTTAAACACTCTCCGAAGAACACGAAAACAGAATGTTAGGTCCAAAACTGCACGCCTCTCCTCCAACGTCTTTAAGCCAAATTTGCTCAATCTTTGAGGATAGCTAGGCATATCTTGCCTACTACCATTAGGAGTAAGACGATACCACAACAGACGGGTAAAGACTTGTTGTACCCTTTCAATTTTTAGAATTTCTTTTCTTAGGTGTGGGCTCCAAACGGGAGAACAGTATTCCAGGTGAGGTCTTACGTACAACTTGTAGAGCCGCAATAGTATGACCTCATCTGAACATTTTATGCTTCGAAGGATAGAAAACATGACAGAATATGCTTTCTTGACAATGTTATCCATGTGATCTGAAAATCGAAGACTAGACTTGAAGGTAACTCCAAGATCTTTAAATAAGCTGCACGACATCAAACTAGTGCCATTGACAATGTATCTTGGTGTGTCAGAACTACCAATGTGCATCACAGCGGACTTGTTAAGGTTGAACGGAATACCCCAATTCGAAGCCCAGTCGTACACGTTTTCAATGGAGGCTCGAAGTGCTGAACGCGCTTCCATGCATTTATCTCATGAATATGTAGGTGTGAACTAGAAATAATGGCAATCGGACCTTCGACAATCAGAAGCAAGCGAAAACTGTCGATGAGCTCATTGCGGATTAGCCATTCTCGATTTAGGATGAGAACAGTGCACTTCTTGAGTATTTATGGTAGATCACACCAGGAATGGCGCCACTTCTCTAAGCGTAAAGCACGCAACAGGAATCCAGTTCTGAATTTTCGATCTACAGCAAAAAAATCTGCTACGAAAAAAGTAAATATTTTGTTAAGCTATTTTGTTTGCTTAAGTTAATTTGTTGGATTAGTTTTGTTATTTTGGTTAGTCAGTCTATAGTCTCTTATTTTGTTAAATAGATTGTTAATTGGCTTAGTTAATTTATTAGTTAATTTGTTAGTTGTTCATTAATAATTTGTTTAATAATTTTGGCTCAAGAAAAATTTAACTTTGTTAGAAAGTTTTAATTCACCTACTCAACAAGTGAACACATTGTTTGAAATGTTATAAAATTCTTTTTTAAGAAAAAACAGTGCTCTAAAGCTTGTTTTAAATCGCAGGAAGGCAATCACTTTTTAGTTCCAAAAGAAGAGATTGCGCCATGCTCTCGTCCAGACTTCGCGATTTTTATTTGATTGATAGCAGAATTTCTGTTTGCATGGAGTTTGACATGTTAATGATGCAACAAAAACAACTGTAAAGAACGCACATAATCTCACTTTGATGCTATAAGCACACTGTACACTGTTCACCCTATCCATTCAATAAACATCCCACGAACTTTTCGAGCGCATGATGCAATCTCGTTTAACGCACTAAAT
The DNA here is from genome assembly GCA_947396885.1 of Heligmosomoides polygyrus polygyrus. Lineage (NCBI taxonomy): Eukaryota > Metazoa > Nematoda > Chromadorea > Rhabditida > Heligmosomidae > Heligmosomoides > Heligmosomoides polygyrus. Next base: position 77,468,196 of record OX377203.1, on the reverse strand, counting down.
AATTACTGCCTTGTTGAGCCTTAAAACAAAACCTAATTTATTATTTCTTCCTAAAAAATAAAAATTTTATAAAATTATTTCCCATTTACTCCGAACTAAAAACAGCTGAACTAAAAATTTCAAGGAAAGCTATACCAAATTTAGCTTGAACAAAGAATTATTCTATCTCCAAGACACAGTAGTTCAAGCTATGAGAAGCTCATTTCGATTTGGAAGACGTTCGTTTTGATTTCAGAACCATCAGGTTTGTCTAGAACAGTATCCAGTTTTGCACAAAAAGTATCCAGTTTGTAGTAAAGATGTCCAATTTGATCTGAAATGTTGAAAATTCTGACACCTTGGACTGATTCACAGCGCTTAAAGCAAAGGATCAAGCTGGACTAAGGAATAGGTTTAAGACCTAGAGAAGCTCCCTTATAAAGGATAGGGGGAGAAGGTCAGCCTTAGTCGATCCCTTCAGGGGAAGCTGCGCGAAATTCACTTCTACAGGATATCGTGGAGGCAAGTTGAATGACGAAGGAACAAATGGCAGCTCCCTACTGAGACCAGAATGTCTTGGAGTTAGACAAACTATAACCTAGACATAACTTTTCGCCATTGCTCAACCCAAAAGGAAGGACTGAAGCCGGCTTCGGGGGACGAATGCCGGGCTTAGATGAAGAGAGCGCGTGATGGCGAGTACTCCAATAAAGCCCTCTCTAATACCCAACCGCCACTCGGCAGCTGGAGCGCTCTCGTCTTCTATTCTTCGGGTGGAAAACAAGTCATGAGAGGCTGCGTCAGTCGGAACTTCCAAATCTCACGTGCAAAAGCAATTTAAAGGCGATTATCGGCGCTTTTTCGCTGATTTTTCTTCAACTCGTCATGTATCGCATCTGTAGATGGGTAGAAGGGAAGGAAAATCTACCGTCGTTGGCTTCAAGTAATTCGTGTTGCAACTAGCATCTGGGGTTTTCCCTTTCATCTTTAATTTCCGATTCTTCCACGAATTTTTCTTAACAGGGAAGGGTCTCAGGCGTAGATCTGAACGGAGGAAAAGGATAGTACTGCGAGAATCTCCAACCTTCATGTAGTAAAAAAACATGTTTCGTTTCTGCCGAGTCCTTGAACCAAAAGAGCTACGGGCCCTCGAAGTTGGGTATAGGACTGCACCGTCAGCGCATATGAGCGCTCGCGCTGATGTGGGGAAGGTGGCGAACGGCTGTGCGGCAGACGACTCGGTGGCCTAGAGGGGTGTGACGCTGCTTCATGGGTGCTAAGCCAGATGTTCGACTCCCATGCTATGCACTAGTTTTGCATTTTTCCATGATCGCTGCCTCCATTACCAATTTGTTTATTACACATCTCCTACACATTTATTTCATTCTAGATTGTCAAATAAGGGCCAGATTCGTGATCAACACCTCAGACAACCCTAGTTTGGGCAAAAACGTGATTATGACCTTACAATTAGTCACCCCTACCTACCTACTGTAACCTGCTGTAACCTAACGCAATCGGCCGAAATTTTAAAAACGGATGTCAGATTCGTGATCAGTACACAAAATAACCTCCCTGAGCAAGGTATGGACTAAAAAATTTTCGACCTCTGCAGTCGTGAAGGTATAAAAGTGTCATAATTGCCTTGAATTCTCTTTCCGCCTGGTGTTAATCATATCAAGCTGTAACGTTGCAACGTGTTTCTACAAGGTACGGTAAGAATCCGCCTAGTCTACAAGCTTGAAAAGCATGAAGGTGTAGGCCATAGAAAGCTTTTGTGTACCTGTGAGGAGCCTAATAAAGGTGGCATGGCATTCGTATTTGAAGACGGGAAACGAGACGATCTAGAAGGAAACAGTGGTCGGAGAAACAAAATGACGTCTTTCAACGTTCAAAAACGGCGCCGCAAAAAAGCACTAAAGAACGATCCACTCAAGAAAACCTGGAAGGAATAAACTTGTAAGCAAGGAGAATGCACACGTAATCGCCGGTTACACTAAATTGGCTTTAAATGATATCAGTACTAGAAAGAAAAGGAAAAAGGACGAGTTATGCCCCCGTTACCTCAAAACGTATGTGTTGATTTGGCACAAGATGGATTAATTCTCAGATTCTAATGCGCATTCTACATCATTTACTGCTCCGTTCTGTGCGAGTTGAAATCATAGGATTTGCCGTAGAGGTGGAGGCAGAGATAAAATTAGGATTAGAGTTTCGCCACAGAGAGCCTCTCCGAGGTAACCCACCAAAAGGGACAAGGAAAGAGTCTGAAGTATAGGTGTGAACTGGGAAAACAAGTCATGTGGGAAGAATTTCCACCCTCCGAATAGTATTAGGTTGTCCGGAAAGTTCTCCGCTCTCTGTGTTACTATTTTTAGTTCATCTGTTATTAAGTAAAGACTCAACTTGCATTGCGCATTAATGCTACTTTCTGCACAAAATTTTCGTGCTATCGGACTGAATAAATTATGTTTCGACGTTGTTTTATATGTCTGTTCTTGAGGGCCTATTGAAGCATGTCGATGGAGCAAATCCGAGCGATATTTTATTTTGACTCCAAATTGGGGCAGTCAGCAGCCGAGACATCTCGACAAATCAATCAAGTTTGGAGGCCTGTTGGAGAAAGCACTGCGCGCCTACGGTTCAGTAAACTTCGGACCGGAGATTTCAGCCTCGAAGATGACCACCGTAGCGGTCGACCTAGAGCAGTCCTGGACGACGAGTTGAAGGAGTTGGTGGAGGCTGAACCATCCCAGACAGCTCGTAGGATCGCGGAAGAACTAGGCGTCAGTAACACTGCTGTTGCGGATCCCTTGAAACGCCTTGAGAAGGTGAAAAGGCTCGAAAAGTGGATGCCGCACGAGTTGAGCGAGAGGCAAAAATTCTCTCGTTTCGAGATTTGTTGTTCCCTACTTTTACGCAACAAAACTGACCCGCTTTGGTTCAAATCATCACTTGTGGTGAAAATGGATTCTGTGTGAAAGCAGGAAAGGTTCCGGACAGCGGTTGGACCTCCGACGAACCTCCCGGGCATTTTCCAAAGGCGAACCTTCACCAAAAAAGGTAATGGTCACCGTGTGGCGGTCGGCGGCTGGTGCGATCCATTACAACTTTTCGGCGCAAGGCGAAACGATCACAGCAGAGTCCTACCGTAAGGAATTCTACGAAATGCACCGATAACTGCGTCAACTTCAGGCAGAATTGGTCAGCAGAAGAGGCCCGATTCTTCTGTACGATGACGCCCGCCCACATGTGTCACAAATCACTATTCGAAATTGGAACGAATTAAGGGTTGAAGTTCTGCCTCATCGCCGTATTCCCCAGACCTCCCACCAACCGACTACCACCTTTTCAAACACTTTCAGTTGACTGGAGTCCCGTTGGCAAAGGTGTGCTGATTCGAACAGTGTTTGTTTCGACTAAATCCAATAAGATTTAAGAAGGTTTCAATTGAAGCATTCAAAACGCCGAGAACTTTCCGGACAACCTAATATAAAAGTGCGTTTCGTTTTTGCCGAGTCGCCAAACCAAACGAGTGAAAAGTCCTCGAATTTACTATGGCGGCAACGCTCAGGAGGACTTAAGGCCGCCACAGACTTCTGCGGCGCCGCTCGGCGGCGCCGCTTCCCTATGCTTAACCATAGGGCAGAGACGCAGAGCTCGCCTCCAGCGGCGCCGCCGAGCGGCGCCGCAGAAGTCTGTGGCGGTCTTTACTCGTATGCCGGCGATGTCCGATATGGCGGGCGGCTCGGGGCGCAGTGGGTAGCGCGGCAGCCTCATGGGATAGAATTCAGAGGTTCGGTCCTCGTGTATTACACTATTTTTGCATTTCCACGGATCGGTTGAGATTAGGTAATCGGTTGGGATCCTGACGTCCACACAGTTTTCAGGCGTTTTTTTTTTTTGCGGATTTTCCAGCACTGTATGCTGTGAAAAGTGACCTTGTTGCGACTTGTTTGTTTCTGACCTCCTTTTAATCAGAAGGCAAGAGAAAGATATTCGACATAGTGACGTACGAATGTTTAACACCACTGATGAACAAGCACAAGTGCTTGGAACGAAAGGGCTGATCAAAATACGACAACTGATCCGAACAGACAATGGAATTCATGTCTATGAGAAAGCTGCTCCTCAAAAGGTGTTCTTCCTCAACGATCGCCACTAAAAATCAACACTCGGCGCCTTGTGGTCATTTCATACTGCCTTCGAAGCTTGTAAGATGAGAAGTAGAGAGTGAAAAACACTAGAGAAAAATCGTAGTAATAATGTCCAGTGTATAACTATATAAAGCTGCTTTAGATCGCGTATTAGTCATTCGGAAGTTCTACCTTTATAAGCCACAAAAACTGCATATACCCAAGACCTTCCAACGCAAAAATTACGATTATTTGGAGAAAAATGACATCGGAAGCTATCAGTGAAGAGGATCAGCAGCTCTGCTAGGTTTCTGCAGCGAACATTTTCATTTCGCCCGGCTTTATAAAAAACGGAAACGAGACGTTATCAGTGGAGCACGATACAGCGCATAAGCACATTTCTTACTAGAAAGTCGCACGGAATCATGGAACCGTGGGAAAAAGCACCTTCCGAAGACAGCAATGCTATCACAGCAAAGCTTAAGGTGCTAAGGAGCAGATAGGCATACGTTGTGGACATAGAGATCAGGCATTTGTTACACATAACCTAATAACTCTGTAGAAATCAAAGCTCCACTAGAGCTTCTACTATGATAAATGGATAAAGGATAAAGGATGGCATCACTCAATCCCCTTGGGATGCGCCACGCATTCTACTTCTACGGCATGTGTGGAGGCGAGTTGAATGCGTATTCAACCATATGACTAGCCGTGGTCAGCCGATGATCAAGTCAGCACTTTATGACCCTTGAGGGATGGAAGCTCGGTTGATGTTGGCGGAAACTCGGAACAAGAACCTGGTATCGGGAGCACGCCCCGATCAGCACCTCCTTCGACTGCGCTACATGGCCCCTAATACAATATTAGGCTCGCCGAAAAGTCTTGAAACAAAAATCTTTTTTATTCAACCTAGTTTTCTAAATACAAACAGGAAACCAACAGTACATTCACCATAGAGCGATATAACCTCCTCCCATCTGCTCGGGAAATCGCTAATTCCTTTCGCCCAAAAATCAGCAGATTGCGACTTGAAGAAATTGTCGACTGTCATTTTTAGGTCATCATACCTTTCAAATCTTTCCCCTCCCAGAAGATGCTTCAGCGGTCCAAGCAGATGGTAGTCCGATGGCGCAAGATCCGACGAATACGATAGATGGGCTACCAGATGCCAGCCAAGTTCGGCTATCTTCTCTCAGATTGTCGATGCAACGTGAGGGCGCGCGTTGTCGTTCAACAGATGGACACTTGGTCTTTTTCGCCCTTTTTCATGCAGTGCATCGGCCAATTTCTGAAGCTGATCAACGTACTTGGAACCGGTGGCCATCCTTCCGGCAGTCAGCAGCCCGTGGTAGCTTGGCCCTTTCGCACCTCACCAAACGCAAAGTAAATGTTGGCATTGGTCTGGGTGTGGCTTCGGCTGAACTGCTGGTTTTGCGTCGCGTGGGAACAAGACGGCGCGAGTGCTCTGTTATAGTAGGCTATCCAGCTCTCATCTTCAGTCGGTAGATCCTCAAGAAATTCTTTCGATGCGGCTCCGCGAAGAGCGACTGGCACATGTTCATTCGCACTTCTTTGTGTGCCTCGGTCAGGCTATGATGGATCCATTTTGTCAGAACTTTTCGATAGCCGAGGTCGTGGAGATGCATCTCGATGGTGGAGTTGGTGCAGCCGAGGGTTGTTGCCAGTTCCTGTGTGGACCTTTCCGGATCAGATTTCATAGCGAGCTGCAATCCATTATCATCGTTAGCAGAAGGCTCTCCACTGCGCTCTCATTCTCTAATGTTCATATCTCCTCAATCAAAGCGAGTGAACCTACGATGCACTATGGTGCTGCTTACAGTCCCTGCTGCAAATGCGTCGGTGATATTAGATTTCAGACGGTTGTGCTTGCGTCAGAGCCTCGGCACCATTCGTAGAAGATCCACTCGAAGCTGTTGTTGGCTAATCATGTTCTACATGTCACGAAAATGACGCGCGCGGTCCCTTGTATACTCATACAGCAAAAGCTTCTGGAGCCTTCTACACGATCCTCACTGACCCAGGATTTTGAATTTTTTTTCCAGAAAATGCAGAAGTTTTCAAATTTTTGTTTGAAACTTTTCGGCAAGCCTAATAGATCTGAACATTGTCTATCAAAATGACGGCCTTCGGCACTTTACAGCATGAAGGATAAAGAGAGAAGGGCGGCGTTACTCAATCTCTTCTGGGATACGCCAACAAACTCTGCTTCTACAGGATGTCGGAAAGGCAATTGAGTGCGTATTTGCACAACACAATGACTTAGCGAAATAGCGAACCAATGAACATACCAGAGGAATGCTTGGTGGGTGTCGGCGGGAAATCCAAACGAGGAACCTTGGACCGACGCCTCCAGCAACTGTGCTACTGAGCGTCCAGCAGCAAATTACGTATGAACGTTTATTAACCGTCAGCAAAGGCTTCGACAGAGAAACAAATCGTTTATACGCCATAATGTTTAACATATGAGCTGTAAGTACAGTAACTGCTCTACCATACCACTGCGTAGACACACGGTATTTTCTCAAATGTCTGACAATTTCGATAAATTAATGAAGGCCTGAGCATGACAGAAGATTTCGGAGTCCCAAGAAATCCGTTACACGCATCAATGCTCTACAATCTAGAGCATTGCTAAGAAAAGAAGACGACATAGACAGCAGTCCTATCAACAACGCGGTTGTCTACATTGAAACTAAGCTGAACCCGTCTATACAGAAGACAATACAGTATGAAACGGTCTCCTCTGATTCCTCATAGGGCCCTCCAGGTGCTAGCTAATGTACTAATCTACGTCGAGACGATAAGAACACAAGGCATGGCTGACTAGTGGACCTCTGGTCACTCTACACTCTTCTCGATACTCCCAGTGCTCTTCTCGTCGAAGGACTCCAGAACAACCGTCGGTATCGCCACGTCGAACGTCGATCCGTTCTGGCGCTCCATTTTGAAGCGACCCCTGAAAGGAATTCTTCTAGCTTGTTTCGAACCATGCAGTCCATTAGGAGAAGTAGAAAATATAGCGCATCGATCTCAATAGGAAAAACTGAGAATTAAAATATAGAGATCTACCACCACCTACGGTAGAAGAGAGGAAAGGAAGCAGTCGCACATTCTATATCTTCCGTTAATTAGGATAAAGGACAATAGATGTAGAACGACGTTGATCTTCCTTCGCGGGATATGCCATGCATTCAACTTCTACGGGTTATCATGGACGTAAATTCACGTAAGTTTGGCCTACGCAAAGACTTGCGATGAGCAGCCAATAGATAAGATAGGATTCAAGTCGCGAATGTGAGCAACATTGGGAGAAGACATGGCGCCAGCCAATCATATCCAGTCAGGACACCGGCCGAATACCAGCTAAGCGAAAAGGATAACGACGGAACATATCCTGCCCTGTTCTGTGTGGTATCCATTCGATGCTGCCTGACTGGCTAGCCCAGTAACACTTCCCAGCGCTGCACACATTCGCGACAGGAACCTAAGAGTGTTTTAACCATCCAGAGTTACCATTAATCACGTAGAGTGTTTCAACCACCCATGGAGGTTTAAAAGGCGACCTAAGTAGCTGTATGGATTCTGGGATGCTGTTAACAAAAATCTTCAAAATGACTTCAAAATGCACTCCTTGAGTGAGTTTTTACCTTTTAACTTTTACAACTTCGACAGTTGGATGACTCTGTGTTAAAAAAAATTCATCTCAACATGAGTGGGCTCAAAAACATGCTAAATTGCTAAATTAGGCATCAGCATCGCAAATGATTCCCTTTCAAAAATTTTGAATAAAAACGGTCCAGAGTGTGTTGGCAATCATTCGGGCAGGTTTCTTAGTCCACACAAATAGTTCTTTTATCCTGTCAAGTTGAACTGTTATATATCGGTTGCAGATAGGAAGCATTACGTGGGTTTAGAAAAAGATTTTTTGCCTGCGAAGTGCTTACATTTTAGTCTAAAGATCTGCTCCCGATAGGCTGCGTGTAGATATGGTGAGGGTGAAGGTAACGGGGTCAGGACCATCAATTTTGCCCGAACTTTGCAAATGGGGAAGGGGCGGGGTGTTAATTGGGATGCTGGTCACTCATCTGGCGTGTTTCTCACTTCCATCACATTGGTATAAATTTTTAACCTATAACACTTTCTCGTCGGCAAACACCTCAACAAATCATATGTTAGTTGTTACTATATGTTTAGTAAAATATGTTGTATGCGGGAATAAAAAACGTTGGTCGAGGACAAACCACAGCAACACAACATGCAAAGGGCGGGCACCAGTGGAAATCGAATCCAGGACCTATTTTTAATGAAGCAAAGAATCAACCACTAGACCAGTCCGACCGACGGCGACGGGATTTTCGCTAGGCGATAAATGATAAACTGCGGTGATTAACAGCTCAAAAGCACTTACGTAGCCAACGAATAGTCGACGAGGGAAACTTGATGTGGTCAGAACTCTTTCGTGAGGACCAATTAATTTGCAATTTTAACGTAGATGTCGGGTAAGCCGAACATACGAAAACGCGCGGCGCTGCGTCTACCACTAAAGCAAGCGCGACGCCTACACAGTGTGTGTGTCGCCAGTGTCACGGCGTCTATTACTCTTCTACCTGCACAAACGTCTTCTGCTGTCTCTACACAACTATTGGAGGGCCTCTAGGTTCGTTTAATCAGAGAAAATAGTTGTTTTGATGGGAAATGAGGGCTTATTTGAAGATATAGGTAGTTGTTTCCACTGTGAAAAGATTAAGGGATCCCTGACGAAAGACTTCATTTCTGGAAGCTACAGATATATACAGGGTGGCTGAAAAGTTCGGGCAATTTTTTGCGGCGCTACTTTTGGCCTTGAAATTGAGGTTTTTTGTTATTTCTGTTGTTTCCGTTGTATTCGTCGCGCAATTTTGATCTAGAATCTGTTGCTCCAGTTTTCTCGTTTTCAGTTGTGCTTGCGTTATGTCTCGTGAAAGTGAGCGTATCACCGTCGTCGAGCTGCACAAGACGGGAATGAGGACCGCGGACATAGTTCGAACAACCGGCTTCGAACAAAGGACCGTCTACAAGATTGTAAGACGCTACAAGGAGACTGGCGGGACCTCGGACCGTCCCCGCAGCGGCCGTCCCACCACTGCGACAACACCGGAGAACATCAACAAGATTCGTTGTCGCATTAGCCGGAATTCTGAGGTATCGATGAACAAGATGGCTACGGATCTCGGGATCAGTAGGGAACGAGTCCAGCATATTGCCAGGAGGAAGCTGGGATTACGCAGCTACAAAGTAGCTCGTATTCACTTCCTCAACGACGCGATGAAAGCTGAGAGGTTGAGGAAATGCAGGCGAATGCGTCAGCTGGTCGGCGATGGTCGCTTGTCGAAGGTGCTGTTCACCGACGAGAAGATCTTCACGGTCCAGCCGGTTCACAACCATCAGAATCGCCGGCAGCGCTTAAGAAGGGTCAGCAGAAGACGTCGGCCGCAAGGACCATCAGCCGCCGCCATTTTCCAGCCTCGGTGATGGTGTGGGCTGGAATATGCGCTACCGGAAAGACGCCGCTGGTCTTCATGGAGCAGAACGTCAAAATTAACGCTGCCAGCTACCAGCAATATGTCCTCCGCTACGTACTGGAGCCGTGGGCGACGAGCCATTTTGGCGAAACCGGATTTTCTCTTCAGCAGGACTGGGCACCAGCGCATTCCGCCAAATCCACGATCGCCGTTTGCGAGGAGCTCTTCCCAGGGTTTTGGAGCAGGGACATCTGGCCATCCAACTCGCCTGATCTCAACCCGATGGATTATTCTGTGTGGTCGATCATGGAGCAGAAGATCTCCACTACAAGATACGCCACCGTTGAGCAGCTGAAATCGGCGTTGTTGAGATCCTGGGACGAGATTACAGCGGAGCAGTGTGCGACCATCATCAGCGACTTCCCAAAACGACTGCGAAAATGTATTGAAGCCAAAGGAGGAAATTTTGAGCACTTGTTGTGAATTTTCCTGTTGTATTATGTTGTTGTTGATCTAATGAAGTTTCTGTTATTTTTGTTTGTAAATCTTTGGCGTTTATGTAGTTTTTTCGTACTGCTGAAATACTTTGAAAAATTGCCCGAACTTTTCAGCCACCCTGTAGATATAATATAGAAGGACTTGAAGTTTGCTAGAACTCAAATTTTATATAATAACCTACTCAGCAGTTGTGATGTCAGTGTAGGCTCGCCGCGCACGCGACACAAACCGCCGTGCGCGCTGCGGAAAACGGTATGCCAAGACTTCATCCAGCTACTAGGCATTCCTTCAGTTTCATGAGAGGGTGAAGTCCAGAGTGAAGAATTTACTCTACTAGAAAAGAAATCCATGTATTTCTAGGCTGCAAAGCAGAACCTACCACATGTGTCCTCCTTTGGAGTGAGCAAGCTCAACCGTACTGCTAAATTGGAACGCCGGGTTCTGTAGATTGAGCTCAGGCTGCTGAAATCAGGACTGTCAGCATCAGCGCCTCCGAATGCCAGAAATGCTTGATCTCACATTGAACACTTGTTCCAGACACCAAAGGGACAAATCGATCCCTGCATGACGAATTTGTGAACAACTGGCACATACATAGACAACTAATCTAGCTGCTTGGTTTCCAACAGAGATGTGTAAGGACGAAGAAAGACTTGCCTTTCCAATAACTCCATGTCCATGTGCTTGATTCATGTTGTTCAAAGAGTAAACTTTGAGTGAACGTTCACGAAGAATAACGGAATTCTGAGGCGAATGGTTCTCAAGCCTGAAAAACTACTTACACAATCAGTCCTTGTCAAAAAGTCTGGGACCAAACGCCCTCAAGAGTTCAAAGGGTAACCGATCAACCTACAACTAAACGACAGAACAAATAAACTACTGATTATAAATGCAGCAAATGCAATAAAAAAGGATTCAACATCAAAAAATTAGCTTGGTACGGAGATACAACCCCATGAAATTTTGCGAGACATGGAGTTGAATGGATTCCAACGTGGCCAGGTCCCAAGAGTAAATCTATTCCTGGAACGTGTTCCTTACCTGATGACATATCGCCACATGTGCCGCAGTTGGCCACCGCTCATACTGCTCCCCAAGTAGAAAGTCGTCACTGTCACTTCGATATTCTCCGTGACCTCCCTGAACGAAGAATATGTGTGTGCGAAAAAGACGAAGTAAAAAATTCGTCTTCATACCTGTACACATCTCTTGGCGCCAGCCATGACCTTTGGGAGGCCATGTAATTCTCGAAAAGGTTCGTCTTCATCGTAATTTTCACTTCTTTACCTAAATTACTCACTTTAGGAACTATAGAAAACCTTTTTCATTTATATACCTAATTGTAATCTAAACAACTTCACATTGACAAGAGGTAAGAGCATGTGAATGGCTCCCGAAAAGGGATGGAGGCAACGCAAGAGGATCTATACCGTCTTCTGCTTCGGTGACGTCAAATATTCTGTGAAACAAGTCGTGATCCAAAGGTTCCCGTTCGACAGCCGTGAACGGCAGAATATCGCTGTGCGCCACGCAATCCATTCCGCTAAAACGTGCTTGCGTTACACGAGAATAACTCACCCAACTAAACGAATTCATGGAACTTACTTAATCAATGTTAACAGCTTTTCACCACGAGTTGTACCGTCCATGAGATAAGAAGTCAGATCTACTGGAAATCCCATATGGCTCCAATCGCCTTTATCAATCAACACTTGATAGTATCTGCCTTGCGAAACAGATCTATCACTGAAATGGTTTCAGTGAAGTACTAAGCGAAGGTCGAAGCAGGAAGACTCGAGCACAAACCTTGTGCTGCTCTTCTTTTCTTGAAATCTGCATTTGAAGGCACACACAACTACTCCTTTGTAGGCGAACGCTTTGTGGATGAAGAGCTGGAATAATGCTGCATTATAATTCGCTGCAAATTATTCTAAAAAAATTATATGAGTGGTTCCAATTCTGCTTGCAAAGGTGAAGGCAATAGCATACATACCTTTCACTTCATAAGAAGGATGTTCAAAAGATTGTACGCGTTAAGAACAAATATGTAATAGCAGAAAACTTGTAATATGGTACAATGAAATTTTCCATTGTCGAATTCCTAGAGTGGAAATACGCAGTAGATTTCATGGTGTTCTTTATGCTCATGAAGAAAGCGGATATCGGCATTGTATTCAAAATATTGTCTGGGCAAGTCAAGTAGGATCGACAAGGTACGACACATTGCCTGCAGGACAAAAGGAACTCGCTAGAAAATTTGACATACTAAACTAAGATCCGGAATTTGAGCTTTTTTTTTCTGTAAAAGCAAGAAATATCTGTAAAGGGATACAAAAGGTTCGTTTTCCACTTTTTCAGATGAACCTTTGTTTAGTACTCCTCCCATTGATCGTGAGTGAAAAGAGGGAGTACTACTGGAAGGAGTAGGTAAGAGATCAAAACACTAAAGAGGAAAGATTAGAAGAACTGAATAAAGAGAGAAAATCGATCTGCAAAGTAAATTTCAGAAGGTATAGAAAAAACTAGAAAAAAGGCGGACGTGGTGCTACGTGGCTCCAGAAGGGGGGGGGGGGGGGGAGGGTGGTCGTCCTGTAAGACATCTCCATATTGCATATTGAAACTAAAGTATTTATGCAGAGCTGCTGTGTTCTGCACTCCTGAAGGAGTGGCTGGACCACCGAATACAAGGTGACTCCGGAGTGCCACGGATCTTCCCATCAGGCATTAAAAAATTTCCACTCCCCCCCCCCCCCCCCAAAGGAGTTTGAACCTTCCAAAGTGCCATTATGAAGACTCTCCTAAGACTTTTAAGGGTATGTCTTGTGATAAATTGATTTGATGCGTTAACAGCCAACGCAATGTGCCATCTTTGGTGCTAATTGATTTTGTATTAGTTTTTGATTCCATCAATTCTATGTTTTGCTATTTTCAATCTTAAAAAGAGAACTTTTGCTGTAATTACTTTGCGCCTCTTTGGCTCAATAAATGTTCTCTGTTTTGTGGTACGTTTTAATTGCATGTTGATTGCTCCTGTTGTTTGAAGCGATACTTCTGTTTTAAGTAGTCGTAATAATATAACATAACTAAATAATTATACCTGGCCTGGGTCGTACAACGCATCTGTCGTTATCGGAGCGACAAATCTGCCAATCTCCTTGTTCGTAGTGGCTGGGTTACTGGAACGGAACCTGTAAATGCCACTCGAAACCTGGTTAAGCAGCGTGAGTGGTGAGACTACGTCAGTTACAAGTCGGATATGCAGTAATACTAATGCTGGGGCCAGATTCATCCATGACTGACAGCAATCTAACGGAGAAAATATTAGGTTGTCCCATAAGTCTTCGCCATTTTTTTTCAACGATTCACTGCAGATTTCGCCGGCGGTCTCTTGCATAGCGCTGCATAGCTTTCGAAAGAGAATGATTTGCTCTATCAGAGTATCTATTGCATTTCTTTTTTGATCATGAATTTTGTCAATTTTCAGGTCGTTGAAGTGAAAAGTGAAAAAGTATCCATTTGCGCACTTGTTCTCTCCGCTTAGGTTTGTAATTTTTTGCGCAGTTTTTTATAGCACTTGAAAGACAATGCTCTGCACTACAAGAATATGTGTTGGTCCTATTTTCTCATTCGTCCTCTATTGATTTTTAGGTCATCAAATTGGGACGTCTGAAGGAGGATGGTTATATTTGCCGACAGCTCCTGCTCTGTGGTTGGACTTTTTGGGTTGGTGTTATATGTCAATCGCAAGAGAATGTCTTGCTCTATAAGAATATGTGTCGCGTTTATTGATTTCTTTTGAATATCAACAAAATGCCAAAAAGAGAAAAATCGTCTTCACCAACAACTCCTCCTCCTTCTTCAGTTGTTGATATTCGACAGAAATGAGCGTGGGCCAATAAATGCGACACAAATTCTTACTGAGCAAGACATCCTCTTCCAAACGACGTATAACACCAAGCAAAAAGTCCAACCACAGAAAAAAATGGTAAAAATTCGGACGGAAAAGTCGGAATTTCCAATTTGATGACCTAAAAATCAATAAAGGGCAAGTGAGAAAATAGGACCAACACATATTCTTGTAGTACAGAACATCGTCTTCCAAATGCTCGGAAAAACTGCGCAAAAAATTACAAACCTAAGCGGAGAGAACAAGTGCGCAAATGGCTACTTTTTCACTTTTCACTTCAACGACCTAAAAATTGACAAAATTCATGTTGAAAAAAGAAATGCAACACATGCTCTGATAGGGCAAATCATCCTCTTTCCAAAGCTATGCAGCGCTATTCAAGAGACCGCCGGCGAAATCTGCAGTGAATCGTTGAAAAAAACGGCGGGGACTTATGGGACAACCTAATACATCCGAAATCCCTGATAGCGCAACTTATCGACAAGCGATATGATGACATGTTCCACTGATAAGACGCGCTATCAGGGATTTCGGCAGTATTTTCTGTGTCAGATTGCTTTAAATTGTTGATGAATCTGGCCCCAGGATAGGCATAACCTCCAGCAGTACAAAAAACGTACGAAGTATTTTGGGAAGAACGCGTACCAGACGGATTCAAAGAAGAATCTGTAGAGTAGCAGAAGCTAGCATTCAACCGAGATTACTACATCAAGCATACGAGTAATGACGTCTGTAGGCACACACTCCAATCGGAATCGAAGCAAAACGATGGCGAGGCAATTCTTCTCAAAACCTAGCTTCCGTCACCACAAGAGGTTCTCGTGTCGTCAACACGATATTGCGCTCTATGCCACCTGGTGAAATTGAACACATAGCTGCGGGGAATAGCGTCGAGTGTCTTTCGAGCAATCAAAGCTACAAGTTGTTAATTAACTCATTCAAAGCGCGAACATGATTCACGCACAGAAATGCAACGCAAACAAAAAGCAAGAACAAAACGCTATCACACATTAGACAACTACACTCACATTTAAAACGTCAAAAAGCAGTAGCCCTACTCCAGACTTTGCGGGCTACAAGGTAGGACGACATCAAATTGGTGTCGTCCTCATTGCTGTCACCAATGATGAACTGTTGAAAGGACGCATCTCCCCTGAGGGCATGTACGGTTTGCACCCTGATTGGCTGGCACAATTCTGTCAGTTGCGTCAACTAGGCGTGTTTAAAATGCTGACGACCGTGTGACGCGATGTAAGACCACACCCTTTCGACCGCGTGGTACCGTGTGACATGATATCCTATCACAGCCTTGTAATTTTTTTCTAGTGGGATTCAAATTTTCGAGAGAATTTTATCGACATGTGAATACTTCACATTTATCCTTGTAAGAGGCCTGGTCGGTTACGGATTTACTGAGCTTTTCGACAAGTAGTGGATTCAATAATTCTGCAACTCTCGACAAATAATTGATTGGTCTCAAACGCCAAACACGCGAAAATCGCGCGGTCGTCAACGTGTCATCGGTCACAGCCAGATTCATCAACGACTTACATCAATCTAACGGTGAAAATACCGCCGAAATCCCTGACAGCACGGCTTATCAAGCGATATGGTGAAGCATTCTACCATATCGCTTGTTGATATGCCGCGCTATCAGGAATTTCGGCAGTATTCTCACCAATAGATTGCTGTAAGCTTAACCTGATGAGGTGATGAATCTAGCCCCATGCGCAACTAGTATGCCTTGGATGCGAGTTAACCATTTTCGGATATCCCGATCTGAATCATCCAAAAATCCGAGGCCCGAAACATTGTCCTTACCCGAATCATTCAAAATACCAGCGCCCCTTGAAATTAGGGCTATCCGAAGATTTTTGACCGTATCCAATGTATAGCAGCTAGTACTCATGGTAATCTGTGCCTCGGACTACATGTTGCTTAGTTTACCACGCATCGCACCAAACACACAGGCAATAGAACACAGGGCATCACTCTAAGAGCTGAACACAATTTTTGGCCGTCAATCTAGACGAGTTGAAACGTACCTGACATGGCGATATGATGTTAAAGATAGCGACCTTCTCGGCACTGCAAAAAGCAGCCTCAGAGGGGGAGCTGCCACCATAAAGCTGAAACACTACCACACACTTTAAAAAGGAGGAAGACTATGGATGATGACTGATATTCAACGAAGAAACAGGCGCATAGTGATCCATACGACCTCCCGCAGAGTCATTTTTTATCATCAGTTAGAAAACTCTTCACATACAACAAATGAAACAGAAAATGAATCGTACCCGGAAGCGTTCAACAAGAAATGTCATACAATGTGCATGAAGGCAGGTCTAATGTCTACAACATAACAATCAACAAAACAGCGGCTCTATAGGATCTATGGTTTCCGTATACCCTTGCGTGGCTTCGTTCCTTTGTGGATAGAACAGATTCCGAAGGTGAGATTCTCATAACGGACCATCTCGAAGCCGGCTTCCCTGATCATTGCAGCGAAATCTTCCTGAAATGTAGCCATTCAAAGAGACGCTAATACCTTAACAGCTAGAGTGTCACGAAGAGGACTGCCCTTCACCCCACCTTTGAATGTTTACTGGTGAACCCGCACATACAGTAATTTTAAACTGTGCGGGTTCACCAGTAAACATTCAAAGGTGGGGTGAAGAACTGTCCTCGTTGTGACACTCTAGCTCTTGCATCCTTTAATTTCTTAACAATGCATAAAGGAAAAGAAAAGAGAAAGAAGAATGAGGTTGGTCAACCCTTTGAGCCACGCATTCTACTTCGAAGTCGTGGAGGAACTTTGCATGCGTGCTTAACTTACACTATACAATGACTTGCGGTCAGCCCATGAATAAGTCAATGTTTTATTGTTCCCAGATAAGGCACTTACTAATTAACCGACCCATAGGGTTGTATGCTCTGGGTGGAACCAGGTCCGGCAATCGGTGATGCTTTGAAAAAGGGTCGTTCATGAGGAAACGGCTTCGAGACTATGCGAGCAAGCTACCGATTCACAGTCCGACAAGGGATAAAGCGTGACAGATTAGCTTTAAATTCTTCTTCTTCTTCAGCGTCCGTCCCGCTTCGTAACAGGGTCCGCTATTCTGGTGTCATGACGCCACCTTTCCCGATCCAGCGCTAGATCAGGGTGACACCAGTAACCTTCAAGTCCATGTGTAACGTATCGGACCAGCGCTGCTTCGGACGTCCTCTAGGCCGCTTTCCAGTTAACTCGAAGTTGAGGCCTATCTTGCGGACGCTGTCTTCTTCTCCACGCAGAACGTGGCCGTACCATCGTAAGCGAACTTCGCGCATCCTGTCAGCTATCGGCGCGACACCGAACTTCTGCCGAATGACGTCGTTTTGGTTGCGGTCCAAGCGCGTGACTCCAGCCGTCCACCACAGCATCTTCGTCTCCATGACGCTGAGGTGCGTTTCAGCTTCCTTAGTCGCGGGCCAACACCCAGCGCCGTACATTGCTACTGGTCGGACGACTGCTCTGTAGATCTTCGACTTCAAGCGCTCTGGTATCTTCTTGTCGCAGAACACGCCAGTCAACGAGCGCCACTTGCACCAAGCTGCACTCACGCGTGAATTCACTTCAATCATCAGATTGCCATTAGATGCTACTGCTGATCCCAGGTACTTAAAGACCGAAGTGCGTGGAAGCTCGATGCCGTTAACCTTGATGGAACTGGACTCGATAACGTCCGTCGTTAGGTACTCGATCTTCTTCATGTTCAATCTGAGAAATTGAAAAATAAGTGAACGAATGTAAACGCAAAAATAACCGTTTAATACGCCAATACTTACATTTTCACAAAGTTACGGAATCTTGGCAGCGAATTTTTTACATACCATACCAGATTACTTTGTATGGAGTAAAAGTAGGAGTAAAAGGTGTAGGAGTAAAAAAGGTTTTACCCATCTTTATATGTATTTTTACCCGCTATCAGCAGGAAATAGAACTGTGTGCAACTGTGTGCAACACACGATTTTCACGACTTATAAGCAGCGGCTGGACCTCTAATTACCCTGTAACGACTGACAACCTCTACAGTCACAACAGGCTCCTATAGCCAAAGAAACGTTTCATCCACAGACCAGTTAAGCAGCCCTCCCTTCCTACAACTAGCACCGGTGAACTGGTCCGGAACTGCTTTAGCGAAGGCGGACACCTGGCAATCGATCGGCTACGCCGAACGTGCAATCATATAGGCCATATGACCATTCAAAGCGAGTCTGCAAAATCACGTAACAGTGGGGCGCTTAGAGCAGTAGCAAATGTAAGGATTACTACGTTTGCATCACTAGCCTTTAATGCAACAACTGTATAAAGAGGCACTGGGCGCTGCTTTCGGGCAAAGGCAACGCACCGCATAAAGTGAGTACTGTTAAGCCCAATTAATTTTTTCCCAGGAATAAAACAGAAACAATTATAAATGGGAGTCGTCTGCGACCACTTCACATCGTAGGAGTCCCTTCCATGTCAGAAATAAACAATAAAGAAATGCAGATTCCATACCTGATTAGGAAACTTTCGAATACTCTCAACAAGGTATTTGTAGCTGTCGTAGTCGCCGGCCAGAACCTTCAAAGAAAGATCATCGTCAAACTGTATCGAGTTTCATTGGTAGAGTAGAAGCAATCAATGAAGCTGTGATCATCTTGGTTAAATAACGACCGACCTGTCCCATAACAGGGATGACATTGAAGGAATATGCGTCGTAGATAGGCCTGAGAAGAGGATTTACTGCACTGAACTCGAGTACGGCGAGAAAACCTCCAGGCTTGAGGACCCGAAACGCTTCTTGGACGACCTTCAAAGGAAAAATGCCATATAATACGCGGTTTAACCTATCATACAGAAGAGAATGACAGCCTAGTGAGACGAACCTTATCTACGTGAGTGCAATTGCGGATTCCGAACGAGATAGTGTACGCATCAAAGGAGTTCTCCTCGAATGGCAAGCTTTCAGCGTTTGCGCAAATCCACTCGAATCGCTGTGGGTCAACCTGCAGCAGGTATACCAATCTACGAGCAAGGAATTACTAAAGCGAAAAACTGAAGAAGACATACGGATGCGTCCTTTTTCGCACGTTCCTGTCCAACATCGAGCATGTTCTGATTTATGTCCACCACAGTAACCTTGTCAGGCTTGAACGTTTTGTGAATTCGGAACGCTATATCGCCAGTACCGCCTGCAACGTCCAGAATCTGGAAAAAGGACACCAGTATCTAACCCAAATCAATGGGATAAGTTCACAGATGTCGCTTGTATGATACTCTAGAATGTTCCAATGGATGCGCATAGAGAAGAGGTGTCAGTTCTTGTATTATAGGTTAGTTTTTTTCGGTTTCAATTAAAGTAAGGATAAGGAAATTCACCGTTCATAATAAAAACTGCTTCATAATCATAATCATTATCATTATTATTTCAATCAAATCTGGCACTTTCTTTGAGCTGATAAGCTGGCATTGTCTCCATATATTTTAAACTGACAGATTAATGGAATGTGAACAAAATAAACCAATATTTGGGCTTTTATTCTTGGACTAAGGTGATATTTTATTTACTATTTATTGAACGTGAATAACCACGCGGGTACGAAGAAACAAAAACTGCTTTAAAGTTCTATAAAATCAGGACAAGATTCGTCAACGAACTAGAATCTTCAGGTGCTTCAGGGTCTAGTGCATCCAGACGGAATGAAGGGAAGAGCCTTTCCTTGGGAAAGTATAGAATATCAAGAGCCACAATGTATTGATGGAAAAGAGAAGCAGGTCAAGGAAAATCGAAAGCCAACGAGTGCAGGACGTCATTATGAATTATTATAACCTAAGTTCAGCAATAGAAGCCATGTTGAGGGGAGAATATGACGCTTCTAGAGCCATACAGACGTAATTGGTAAGCGGAAGGATGTAGTGTGAAAGCGCGAACCTCCCCAAGTCCTGTTGTATAAGAATAAAGGAGAATGTAGGGTCAAATCTCGAGCCTCCACAAAGATACGACTGAACACATAGTAGATATAACAAGAAAAGTAAACAAGCAACAAAAAATACTCAAAAATGAAATGGAACAGAAGCCAATTTAACTGACAGTGGAAATAAATTTGAGGAAGAAAAGGCTCACCTTCGAGTTAGATGCCAAAGGAAGACCGCCTACGTAGTAGTCCTTCCAAAGTCGATGAATCCCAAAACTCATAGCATCGTTCATCATGTCATATTTGGTGGCCACATTGGCAAACACATGGTGCACTGAAATGCGCTTAGTAAATCTGACAAGCAACAGTCTTCTCACGTTCAAATTTCCTTAGTTTTTGAAAGCAGTACAGGGCACGCATCAATTATGGGCCTCAGATAATCGGAGTGCCATAGTAACACAAACAATTCAAAACGAAAGAAAAACGCTTCACAATCCTTACTGAGGTCCTTAGCAATCAAAAATTACAATCTTTGGTAGAGGTGACCTCCTCTTGGGCGTGAGCAGCTTCTCAGATGAGTCCCAAAGTCGTCGCAAATGACACGCACCGGAGCATCATTTTCAGCAGCGAGAAAATTTTCACGGTAGAACCTATTGTGTATCCACAAAACGATCGCATCCTCCAGCCGATAGGGAGGAGGTCATTTCTAGAGGCAAAGTCATTGGAAAAACTCACATCCGCGCTCGATGAGGAAATATACATGAAATCAGTCCTATAGAAAGTTTTAAAGTCACAAGCCATAGTGATTTCAGCAAGACTCGGCTCCTGCACGCAAGTCGAGTGTCACCCAGCAGTGGTGTCAACGCGAGGTTCCAGATCTCATCGCCCACGAAGAATCGCCATCAATCTCACCAGATCTGCATATACTTGACTTCTCGGTCTCGTCAGTTTTAAAGTACAAGATCTCAGCTACGCGATACAACAACTTGGATTGACTCATCTGAGAGGCTGCATACGCGCAAGAGGAGGGCGCTTCGAATGAAGGTTGTAATTTTTGATTGCTAAGGACCTTAGAAAAGATTGCGAATTCTTTTCGAAGATTATTCTTTTTCGTTTTAAATAGTTGTGTTGCTATGGCGCCAGCAATCACGACTGTGCTACCGAGACTATCATATTTGTGTCTGTTTCACCTTTCCAGCGGTGCCCCTCCGACTAGGACAGATCCGCAATTTTCATTAAAAATCTATAAAATTAATTTCGCTGGACAATGCCCATTTCAACTTCGAATACATTTGACTTACTGTGCAAAACCCACATTTTACTTCTAAAGCTGCCCGGTTTCAAATTAAAACACTTCCTCTTTAAAATAGAATGTGTCTGGCTTAAAGTGAAAATGGCATGTATCCGTTTAGACGTTTGCAAGCGCAAGTAGGGTCGAGGGGAGCGTCACCATTTACTCAGTGGATATTCGCCTTGGTAGGAAGGGGACATGCACGTCCAATTACATCGGAAATGATCTACCTCAGTTCATCTTAAGAATAGAACACACCAGTGCTGCGAAAATTCCAATTTTGTAGAGCACAAGACGTTGCCTAGGGCTGTCCTACATGGTGACCCCCAAGCCGATTTGCGCCTGTTTCCATTTCAAGCTTTCCGATAAATCATCAGGATCCTATGTAGGAAGATGAAGACAGACCCTCTTTCTAAGCATACACCGCTTTCCTCCTCGGCAGTAAGCGATAGGTCGACTCAGTGAGAGTGTAGAGCGAGGGGGTGGAGGGGAGGAGGTGTTGAACACTTGTATCTTCCTCATAACTGGCAATTTCAGCCGCTACGAAAACCTAGGACCACATTCATCAACCGCTTACCGTCTCTGACGGTGAAAATACCGCCAAACACCCTGTAATGACACTCATTATCATCATCATCAGGTTTTGCGGTATTTTCGGGCGGTAAGCAGCTGATGAATCTGTCCCCATGCATGCCTCTTTCTACGGGTTACCATAAAGTGTAAGTAGCAGTACACAGCGTTTTCGGAGCAACGCGTGTTAGGAGGGCGCACGACTGTGACAACGATTTTTCTTCCTTATTTCTCTTACTGAAGTTTCATATTCCGACAGAATCCTATTTATAACTATTGTCAATTACGACAAGGAAAGCGCAAATTGCTGAAGTCCATGCTTAGGATGGAGTGCCCTCCCCCCTGAACCCAATCTCATTTCAAACCTTCGGAGGATCCTATTGCAGGCGGAGGATAGCGTCGCTAGCAAAGTGGATTAAATCCAAAGAAAATCGGCTTCCTTACCATCCGTTTGAACATTGGCTGCGCAATACGGGAATGTAGGTTGCCGTACCTTGTAGGCTTCAAAATTTTCCATATACATTTGCGGTAGAATAGAATACTAATTCGCTTCCCTAGCGGAGGCCCACCTCCACACTAGGATTGTGGTAGAATAGTGAGCTCTAGTATGAAAAAGCAAGTAAAATTAGGCGCAAATAGGGTCGCGGGCGGGATCACCCTGTACGACAGCCCTATATGCTTTTTGAAGCCGGGGTTTTTTGCAGCAATGGTGCGCTCTACCCCTATAGTTAACTGAGGAAGGCCATTTCTGATGTAATTTCACTTACAGCGTCTTCGGCTGACCACCACTAGGGAGTGACCGCCCCCCCCCCCGACCCTATTTGCGCCCAAAAATTCATCGTCATAAGGGTGCACCCCTATCTCTGCATATCGTCTCTGTAAAATGGTCCTTTTCGCAATTTTACCGTCGTTCTCGAAAAAAAAGAGAAGTGTCCCCAACGCTCACAAGGATAGATTCCTTTTTGCACAATTATGAAGACGTCGAGTGCACCGCCCACCGCTGAAAGACTGACACCGCAGAAAAAAAAACACGGAATTCCCCACTTAAATGAAGAAAACACGGCGAAGTTACCTCTCTTCTCCTTCTCAGCCTCGTCAACTTGCTCATTGCCGAAATGGGTGGTGGCCGTTCGAAACGGTTGCCTCGTAGACGAACCGCTCAACTTGCTGAGCAGCGCCCGTGCGGCACTGTGGCTCAAAGTCCTTTGCATCTACGTCGTCGTCTGGTCCACGAAGGTAGCAGGAACGACCGCGCGGGTTGAGGGCTCCGCGCGCGACGTCGCACACGGGAACCGTGCCGTTGACAACTCGGCCTTCAGGTACGATTCGCTGTCGCCGCAAGCGCGGCAACCGCCGCCGCATTGCGGCGCCTTCAGAGCTTGGCAACTGCGGACCATATCACACAGGGTTAATACAGGGTTCTTAGGGGAAGGAACCACGAGGAAGCAGTATAGATTGGATACGGGTGCAATCCCAAGGCGGGGGCTTCATAGTCACTTGTAAATAGTATCTGAAGATAAACTCACCCAACATAACATATAAAAGTACTTACCTGATGCCCTCCCGTGAAGACAGCGGGTTCCGTCGCCGGAATATTAAAAAATTCAGTTATAAATGCATGAAGAGGCTCCAGCGGCTAATTCCCGTTTAAATTCCCGCGCTACCGAATGCGTGAGCGTCGACTGATCCACCGTCGGGAGATATCTAGAGGTGACCCGGGATGCCTGAGGTGTATTTTTGCTTATTATTGTTTGCTTTCGTTTTTGTTTTTATTCTAATGCTTTTTGTTGGGGCTTCCCAGGGGAGTGGTCACGCCGAGAGAACGAGGAGTAGGGCGCAAGCGCCTTTGTAAGTTGCCCCCCCCCCTCCCCCCCCCTTCGCTTGATAGTGTACCATCACTCCACTTATGATCGAAAATTTTTGGAAAATTAAATGGCTAGGATAAGGCTAATTTGCAGACCCCTTATTTGTGGATGATTCGGATAAGGGCGATTTTACGGGCCTCGGATTTTTGATGATTCATTTGGATCCACAATATATAGTGTTGACGCTGAGGAGAACACAGATGTGAGCAACGGGAGGAATTCCATGAGGGGGGGGGGGGTACGATTTTGCCCAACATCATTCCGGG
The DNA here is from genome assembly GCA_947396885.1 of Heligmosomoides polygyrus polygyrus. Lineage (NCBI taxonomy): Eukaryota > Metazoa > Nematoda > Chromadorea > Rhabditida > Heligmosomidae > Heligmosomoides > Heligmosomoides polygyrus. The sequence continues at coordinate 77,444,222 of OX377203.1, read as the reverse complement.
CAAGGCGGCTTTCGTTGACATCGCGCGCGCGTCACGCCGCGCCGGAGTTCTGCCCTGCCCCCGCCATTTTCTCCCGAAGGAACACAACGCAAGGAAATAAGCCGTGATCCCAATGAGATAATTAAAATAAAATAATAATAATAAGTAAAATTGAGCGCTGATCGGGTGGTTTATGGTAGTACCGCTCAAACTCGCAAACCTGTGACCACATTTATTCATATATACCATTTTCACGTGTCAAGTTGGACAGTTCTCGTTTCAAAACGGATGTTTTTCAAAGCAAATTTGACCCTTTTCAAATCAAATTGGAAACTCCTCCGTGTAAGCAAGCTTGACGCTTTTGAAGTCAAACTGTCATCTCCTAAATCGAAACGACCCTCTTCCATAGTAAAATTGAGACTTTCCAAGGCGTTCATTATAATTTTTCTACAAGGAAAATTTAGTACGACTTTTTTCGAAAATATTTAAAATCCACTTCCCTGATAAGTGAGCACACTGTTTAAAATTTTGTGAAATTTGCATTTTTAATGGACTAAAATTTGCAGAAAAGCGCTTGAGAGCAGCAACCATTTTAGTGTGTTAAATAGGAGAACCTGCCATGCGCTCGACTGGATCATTGCGATTTTTATTTGATTGATGGTGTAAAGCTATTTACATCAATAGCGATCTGGGGATGCATGTTCTTGATAGCTGTTGTGATTTTTATATTTGTGATACTCAGCGCAAACATAATTTTTGCTATCAATCAAAAATCTCGATGGTCTAGCGCATGGCGCAACCCCTTCTTTTCATGCACAAACCGATTTCTGCCTCCTCGCGCTTTCCAAGTAATTTTAGCTTATCACTGAAGGATGAAAGCTATGCAACCTGAGTTCGCACGTGTGACTTGGCCACTGTAGAATGAAACTTTTCCGATATTCAGTGAAGTACAATTGGCAGTTGGCAAAGTGAAAAGATCACCCACATTTTGTATATAGGCGTTGTTTGTGGTCCTAATCACGAATCCGATACCGGTATTTGAAATTTTGGCCGATTACGGTAGGTTACGGTATGCATGGGTGAATGGGGATGATGAGACAAGAACCAATGGATTCGCAGAAAATTTGTGAATGAGCATTATTTTATGTGCCTACTATTAATTTGGCATTGTTTTTGATTTCCCTTATGATGAGTTAGATTTCTTTTTACTCAAAATAGGAAACCGAAAGTCAGGCGCGCCCAAAGTAGTCGGAATCTGCCTTGAATGTGCGAATTGAAGCGAACAGAACATTTTCGTTCCTGTGCTTCCCTAAAACTGCCGGGGTGAGGCATCAAAGAGGTGTTGAACGGTATACACCGTGCATTCGACTTAGCTCCCTTATCCACTTAGATGTTAGAAAGATGTTTGATGTATTAACGCGCTATGTTCGCTTCCCTTCGTTCATCTGCAACAATTTTCGACGACTTTGGCCAGCAATGGCCCTTTAGAGATGTGCCATTCATTCTACTATTAGAAGGTGTGAACGTCGAAAGTCGCTGCACAGACTATCCGCACACTCAAAATGTCTCCACGAAACCACGCCGACGCGTTTCTAGAAGACTATTACCAATTTCAACCTATGTTTTTGCTATCAGCATCCGTTGATCTATCCAGTAACTATTACTCTATCTCCAAATTAATCGCCGAAACGAACCGCTTTCTTCAAAGTGCTATAACTCAGCCTAGACACAACCTTATTAATCGATGTAAAAACTACGAGAATCTATACATTCTTACCAATGAACAGGTGACAAATCTAATTCTTTACGATAAAATTGAGATCACAGGAATTGATGAGCTCTAATGGATCACACTTTTGCAATACCATCACAGAGTAAGCATCCTGATGAAATACCTGCCTACTTCACCAAAAAGTAGCTGTAGCCTTAGTAGCTCCTCTTGAGCATATTTTCAATTTTAGTTACATAGTTTGATACTCCTCTTTTTGTGAGTAGTACCTGTTTCCTTTCCTGTTCGTTGTGACCGATCCGCCTTGGAAATAAGGGTTTATTTCAACCCGCCGCAGAACAAGAAACAAAAACTCCTGACCTCACCCGCGAGCCCTTTTTATAGAGGAACTCACGGGGAGAGTCTTATCAAAACAACAATATCTATCACTATCACTATCATGCTACATGGCTTCCCTCGGTTGAGAGTCGCCTCGACGCTAAATACGTATCACTTAAGGCGATCTTCTTCAGGTTTTCGATGCCACGGTCGGGAACTTTTCTTCCATTGTCTATCGGAGTTGCGGATGTCGTGGCTGGAGTCGTGGTCGCTGTCATGGTAGTGCGCGGTTTTTCTCAGTTGCTTCGGCTCCTTGAACGAGATACTCTTCTTGTGGCGCTGACGGTGTGGATCTTCTATCACCCAGAAGTTTGGCTTTCTTTCCTCGTATCGGCGTTTCGCTTTGATCATCTTCTGTTGGCGTCTTCTTTCTTTTTCTTCTGGAGACACGTAATAGAATTCAGGCAATTTGATAATGTCGTTCGCACTCAGGCGAACTTTTTCCAGGAACAATAGAATTTGCCTGTCTAGGTACGGTGAGCGTTTGTACCTTGGTTCGGTTCCGAGACACATCGCAGGATGTGTGTACGGAACACTCTCCAATATATCACTGTAGTGGTCCCTCACCACTCCCTCGAACGCTCGCTCAGGTCGAGTCATGTATTGCACAAATTCACGGCACACTTCTCCCATACGCCTCCATTCGTCTTCATTGTTATCCTCGAATGGGCTGGGGTAGAAGAGTAATGTTCCGCCGCATTGTAAATGCCTCTCAAGTCCGATTAAGACCTGTCGCATTTCGCGACTCTCTGGCATTATATCGGGCCATACCACAATGATGGTAGTTGTTATTTCGATGTCCAACAGCCTCGATGCTAGTGTAGCCCAATCGGCATAGACGTATATCCTCAAGTGAGAATCATAGCCAACTTTTGCATTGACGCGAGAGAATGCCTGTGGTAAGGCAATGAGAACGGGCTGTTTTGCAAACACATTAGGGCTACTTCTCTTGAGTTGGCCTAGCATAGATATAGCTGTGGACAAATATGCCCTGTGTCATACGTTACGCCTTGTGGTACGACGGGAGCGTGATCGAACTTCTTTCCTCTTGCATTGTCGATAGCATCCGCATATTCGTGGCATCTTCGTCTGTGTGCGTCCAATGCTAAGGCAAGACCGTATGGCGTAAGATAAGAGGAATTCTTCTTCCGTAACTCTTCTTCTTTCCGTTCATCTCCCCAACATTCTTGTTCCGAGATAGATGCCACATTGGCTAATTGAAACATGTCGAACACCTTCTTCGACCGAGCCATAGGATGCTTGAGTTCAGGCAGTGCCACGTGGGCCATCTGCCCAAACAATCCGCACTGACAACGACAGCGAAGATTGAGAATATCATCGGCCAGCACCATGGTTCTGAAACATATAACTTTGTTACAACTAAGTGCACTGCTTTCAATGTTTTGTTGTCTTTTTGGTCGACCCTTTTGGCCTCGTCTTCTTTGTGTTATGATTGGGTCATCTGTAACGCCCCGTGGTAATTTTCTCAATGAGTCAAAAGGCACTCGTATTGGCTCGCGATCAAAGTTTATCTCTGTGATGAGAGCACTGTTTTCGCTGGTCTCTATAACTCGGTAAGGACCTTGCCATGAATTTACTAGCTTGGGGTTACTGGATGATTGTTTGTCCGACGGTATTTTCACATAGACTCGATCACCTACTTTGGGAGGATTTTCACAAACGAGATTCTTCCTATCATAGGTTGTTTTCATCTTTTCTCGCATCTTATTGTTGACGGCTTTGGCGAATTCTCGAGCAACTTGCGTTGCTACTGCCACCTCCCCTATATAAGTGTCGATGTCCGCAGCGCACTTCTCAGTCTTATCTTCTGGAACTGTGTTCTCCAGGGAACATACGCGTCGAAACCATGAAGCAGAAAGAAAGGTGATTCTCCAGTTGAGTCGTGTGCGGAAGTATTATATGCAAACGTGCAGTACGGAAGAATTTGATCCCACTCTGCACGTATTTTCACCTTTTTTCTCAACATCTGTATTATAGTCCGATTAAATCTTTCGGTGACTCCATTTTCTCTGGGATTATAACCCTTAGTAAACGTGTGCCCGATCCCTAGAAGTGCTCGCAACTCTCTCATTAGACTGTTGTCAAACTCTCCTCCCTGGTCAGCAAGAAGGCATCTTGGTTGTCGGCAACCCTCTGCTACCCACCTCTGAAAGAAAACGCGAGCTACGAGAGCTGCATTTTTGGAAGGAATGGCATACGCGGCGCCGAACTTGGTAAAGTGATCCACCACAGTCAGAATATAACGATTTCCTTCCGCAGTAGGTCCCATTTCCAGGATGTCGATACCAACTAGCTCGTATGGTCTCGATGATACCACTGGTTTCAGTGGTGGAACCATTGCATGCTTGACATTATGACATAAACAGTCACGGCACTCCTCTGACCATTGGTAGACGTCCCGTTTCATTGTTTCCCAGAAGACGTGCTTAGACAACTGTTTCAGCACTTTCTTTGGACCGAAATGTCCGGCAAAAGTACCCGAATGCGCTTCTTCGAAAACATCCCATCGCTTTGAAGGAGGGACAACATTTCTAGTGTCACTACTGCTCACCAGAACAAGGTAGCCTTGCTTCATTGCAAAATCCGAGACCTTGTATATTTTGTTTGTTTCCGGAAACTTCACTCTATCGCACATGTTTCCTTTCTCGAGGTTCTCGATAATTTTGCCGTAGATCTCGTGCTGTCGCAGTTCTGATGTCCATTCAAAGTCTTCCTTCATTGAGGCAACAATTATTTCATTTAGGATTGGCTCCTCTGGCTGGCATTCATTTCACGACAGTGGGCCACGACTTAGTGCATCAGCTACGCGGTTGGCTGCTCCTTTCATATACACTATCTTCAAGTTGTACTTCTGTAACTCTAAAGCCCACCGAAGGACTCTTGGAGAGACATTAGTTTTCTTGAATATGGCTGTAAGCGCTTGATGATCGGTGTAGACTTCCACTGGAAGACCATATACAAAAATGTGGAACTTTCTCAGGGCGAATACAACTGATAGTGCTTCCAGGTCGGTGACATGATAATTCCTTTCGCTTTTGGAGAGTCTTTTCGAAGCGAAAAATATTGGATGTACGAATCCATCGTCTCCACGTTGGCTTAAGACTGCGCCGATTCCCTTATAGCTGGCATCAGTGTGTATTTTGAAAGGTTTTTCACCGCTCCTTGCACCTTCAATGTCAGGTTGGGCAAGAACTGGAGCTTGGGTGATAATTTTCTTCAATTGTTCGAAGCATTTCTGGCTCTCATCTGACCAATTGAACTTTTCTTTCTCTGATGTTAGTGCATGTAGTGGTGCCGCCACTTTAGAAAATCCTAGAACGAACTTTCTATAATACAACACATTCCAAGAAATGTGCGAAGGTCAGGACGCGTCTGTGGTAGAGGGTAGTTTATTATAGCTTCCACCTTGGCCGGATCCATGTGCACGCCATTGCAGTCGACTACATGACCTAGAAATTGTACTCTTTCTTGTCCAAGGATGCACTTTTTAGGATTTAACTTCAGTCCGGCTTTTCGTAGCGCACCAAATACTCTTTCCATCATGGCAAGATGACTGTTCCACGAAGAAGTTGCAATCATTATGTCATCAAGGTAACAGAATACCTCGTCACCTAAGAGTCTGCCCAAGGCGGTATGTATCAGTCGTTGAAACACCGCTGGTGACGACGACAGTCCGAATGGAAGTACGCGAAACTGGTACAAACCCTCTGTCGTGGTGAAAGCAGATTTCTCACGGGCGTCTTCCGAGAGTGCTATTTGCCAGTATCCTGACGACAAATCTAGCGTCGAAAAAAATTTCTTGCCACGAAGACTTTGCAAAATCGTATCTATAGTAGGCAGCGGATAGCTGTCTAGCTTGGTGACTTGGTTCACTTTGCGGTAATCCACACATAATCTGAGAGAGCCATCCTTTTTCTGTACCAATACTATTGGCGACGCCCAACTAGATTTACTTGGCTCGATGATTTTTCTGTCTTGCAAGTCGTCCAAGATACGACGTAATTCTACCCTTGTTGACATCGGGATAGGCCTTGCTTTCTGCCGTATTGGAGTGACATCTCCAGTATCAATTGAATGCTCCACAAGATCTGTTTGGGTCAGCTCCTGATCGGTGACCGCAAAAATATCCGAATAGTTCGAAATGAGCGGCACTATGTAGGTGTCGTTTACATGGGAGTCCTCACTGAGCGTAAGCTTACTTAGAAGCATTTTCAGTCGACTCTCATTCTTCGTATCACATTGTTGGACTGAATTCACGTGACATCGAATTGCTTCCCGTTCCACTATTTTCGCTTGCACACACTCCCCTATCTGTTGTCCTTCCTTGAACAGTGTGGCAGTTGAAAGGTTGTTAGTGATGGGAACCTCTAAAGTTTTGGCTCTACCACAAACAATGCTTGGAACTATGCCGCAATTTGACCACATTATGCCTTGTTTGAACGCACTTCGGCAATTGATTTGCAGCCACTTTGTCTCCCCTGGTCTGAGGTAGACTCGCTTGGCTACTGTAGCAAGCGTCTTTGCATGGTCCGGAGTTATTTTCTTTCGGTATACTTTCTTTTTGTTACATGTTTGGGTTAAACCTTTGAGAGTCGTCTTTTCTGGAAGGGAAGGCATCTTGACTCCCAATTTTTGCAGCGCATTGGTGCCCAGGACCAGCATCTCGTCGCTCCCTTTCATTACTAAGCACGCTATTCTTTGCTTTACACCGTTCCAAAGCTGCATTGTTAGTCGAATAGCTCCCTTGAACGACATTTGGTTTCTTGATGCGTCATACACCACAGTTCCATTCTCCATAGGAATCTCCTCCACATCAGCGTCCAGGTCAAATCCGGATTTCAGTGCGGATTCCAGCATTGACAGGGGCACTATGCTTACCTGCGAGCCAGTGTCTAGCAGTGCTTGCCTCTGGAATCCTAGTAAGTGAACAGTAGCAACTACTGGTCTTCCAACCAAGTCACTATTGACCTTCACAACATTCACAGAACTGCACATCCACTTGTGAAGTGAGGCTGTGAAGTTCCTTGCAGATGGTGTATTCCGTGTTTCTGATTTCTGCTTTGGTATTTGTTGCTCTGTTGCAATAGGAAGCTTACAGTCCCTAGCGAAATGACCATGCCGACCACAATTGTAGCACTTTATTGTGCCTTTTTGTTTTGCCTCCGTCTTTTCACTCGGGTGCTCTTTACATTGGCCAGCTTGACGTGGGGTTTGCTCTCTTTCGGTTGTATTTACAGCAATAAACTTTCTTCTCATCTCGATATTTCGTCGAGATGACGATTCCGTTAGGTCTCGTATCACCGTTGCCACTTGCTTACTTCTTTCACAACGCTGAGCCATGAGCTTCACCATTTCATATGCCATTCCTTTCGGCGCCATCTCCATAGTTGAGTATAACTGGAGATATTCTGGCCAATCAGTTAACTGGCTCACTAGCTCTCCTGCGCTGGTTCGGGAAAGGTCTTCTTCGGTAGCTTCTGGATATGCTTGCCTAGTCAGCTTCTCTAGTTTGACACAATACTGGGTGACATCTCCTTCTCTTTTCAACTTTTTTAGCTCAATGTAAGCCTTCATTTGCATTGCGGAATCGTTTTCAGCAAACTTTGACTCAAGTGTTTTCACAAATACTTCGAAATTTGCCTTTTTTACCATAATTGGCAATGATTCCGCTACAGCTCTTGGGTGCCCTTCTAGCTTCGACACGAATAGGTGGGTTAACATGTCATCCTGCAACCCTAGGTTGCCGTATTTCATGTTAAACCTAACGACGAAATCGCTAAAGCCTTTGCCTTGTGGGTCACTAAACCTTTCCACTTCTGGTAATGTTATCGCTGCGAACATTGCTCCTAGGTGTGGATAGGACTTTTGACACTCACCTACAAATTGGCTCAGCGAGCTCCGACCTAGCTGGTTCAGCCTCTGTGAGTTCGTCTCTCTTGGCTGAAACGGAACATGATGAGATTCAATCTCCTCTGCTGATGTAACGGCATTAGGAGCTGAACGCTTGCCTTGTGCTGCAGCAATGGCGTCAAAAGTGGCGTGATACTCTACGTCATCAAACTCTTCGGCGTTCAGCTGCTGAACAGCTGGCTTCTGACCCTTCTATCGTTTCTGGTTGCGGCACCTTAAATGAACGCGTCTTTGGTTCCATAGATCGCAGGAACTGATCGTTTTGGCCAAGTATATAGTAGTAGTGGAGCGTTTTATCAACTACGTCTGTTGATGCGACATGTAGTATGCTAGCTAGCTCGCGCATACATGTGTCATCATGCTCGCTTTGCATGAGAATGCGGTTGAGTATCGTGGCAAATTTTCCAGACATGATTTTATCTACGGTTGTCTGTCTCTGCCCTACTAGTCTCAACTTATGCAATTCTTCTGCAACGATATCGCACTGTGCCATAATCTGTTCGCTTAGAGACTGCGAAAACTCCGCAACAGTTTTTGATGCCACTCTTGACATACCCTTTTCCATTTTCTCTAGTGTTGATGTGGGTATGGTTCGCAACAAAGCTACTGTACTATTTATGATCAAAAGTGAGTCATTCACCTGTGTAGCAGTCTGTTGTGCGAGAGCCGACACCACACTCGTTAGTTTATCGAGCGTCACCTTCATCGACGGTAGCTGCTCCTGCGTTGACAGCTCGTCTAGCAATAACCTCTCGATGTCTTCACTGTCATTGGAATCCTGCTCATGTGTCATGTTTGCTCCTGAACGAGCAGTATGAGGTGAGCACATGGTCTCCCAGCAGTGTACACCGTCAGCAACCACGTCGCAACGAGCCGTTGCTTGCGATCAAGCGCACTGGCCTGCCGTGTCTGCTGCCTGATAATGTACACTGTCTCTCTTCACTGGGAGACAGGAGACACGCCGTAGCCGCTTCTCATGGTTATGATTACACCTCCATTCCATCAGAGCCTGATCGTAATAAAATATTTGAACTGGAATCGCTTGCTATTCGTAGGAAGCGAAACGATCTAATTATGATTTTAAAGATGATCACTGGAAAAGTTGCACTTCCACTTATTGAGCTTTACACAGTCCATCATTCTACCACTAGGGGTTGTAGATCTAAAATTCATTATTTTATGGCCGAAAGTTGTGTTCGTGCCTTCTTTTTTACTCAAGGGGCCGGTTCTGAATTCTTGATGTTTACCAAAAAACATACTTTGCCATCTTCGTTTAACCAATATAAAAAGCTCGTTGGTAGTTATCTTAAGACTCGCTAATTCGCCGTTTCTTGTATTTTTGTGTTAATTACCAATGTGTTGTCTTGCTGGTGTTTATTTCGTCGCGTGTTGTCATACACGTATGAATAAATAAATAAATAAATAAATAAATAACCTTCTAGGGTGAAGGTCGGGCTTAGGAAAGGATGTTGGAGGAGCATCCGTAGCTAGCCAGACGAATCCCTGCCTCCTGTTATCGTAAAGGACCCTTTTTCATCTACAGCCGTAGTACGGCTTACAAAAGGCTCGTTTTTAAAGCAAATTGGCAGGTTGCAGCAGGCGTCGAAACGTGCCAGACGCTGCTCATCGGTAAGCTCACGAGGTACCCACTTCGACGTCGCCTTCACCTTGTCGATTCTCGCCAAATGTCTTGCTACCGTACCATGATGTACGTCAATGCCCTTTGCTAACGCTCATGTGCTCGTCTCCGGATTCGCTTCGAAATCCCCAGAATTTCGAATTTTCGAGCAAAGCCTCACCGTCAAGAACAGTCCGGCCCAAAAACGCTGCTAAGATTACGGGATGCAACTGCCGCAGAATGTCGCGATTTAAATTCATAAAGCATGATGACTCCATAGTATGCATTGGGTCCGATCAAAAATCTTCGGGTAATTAGATGATTCGGATAGCACAATTTTGGCGAACTCCAGATTTTCGGATGATTCGGGTCAGGTTATCCGAATCGGGTATCCGAAAATGGTTCATTCGGGTCCCATGTATGTATACTCCATCGTCGCGTCGGTTCATGATTTTATGGAGCACTGAAAAAGGTTGGCTAGAAAAATTAGAGCGACATCTACATATGTTTCTTGAAAGAGTCGGAAAAACCTACCAAACTTTACGAGTGGCTTTTCCTGAGACGGAAAGATTCAGGGTAAAAACTTATCCATAGCTCGAAACGGAGATTAGTTCTGCGACAGTCTAATAGGATTCCCTTTCATGTTCAATAGGAGGTCGAAATCCTTTCCTGGCAGGGATTCAGGTGCGGGTAGTGGAATGGCAACCGCCGACCCCTGCGTCCTGCAAGCCGGGTGACGCCGATGCGACGATATCCCTCCGTCGGGCGTCATTTGCCTAACCAAACCTTGTCAGCCACAAATGGAGCATTGCGAGTGATTGCTTTGTCGGCGTATGGTCCGCCTAGGCTGATCAGACGCGCGACATACTGTGGCTGGCGAGGGCACCCGTGGAGGGGAACTGCTAGTGAGCGGTCAGTTCCGAGAGACACAGGTGTGTTCGGCGACGGGGCGGCGAACAGGTGGCGCTGCGGACACGTTCGCGCGATAATTTGCATTCGAAAAACGACGTCGGGGCCACGCGTCCCTTTGAAGGACACGGTTATTGCTCGAGAAATATGAATAACAAGGGGATTTGCGCGCGGCTCGGCGGTCTTCAAGTCCAGCCGCATCGCACCCCGCCGAGCGGCTGTTATTAGCGTGTTCGAGTGTCTGCAATCAGTGAGGAAACTTATGGTTACGGTGGTGGATTCGGTCAATAATCGGCATTGATTCAATTATCAACTAGGCATTATCTAACGAAACATTCGAATTCGATTGAAGCTCTGAGGCTAAATCAGCTCGTGAATGACTGCATATGGCTCAGTGCCAATCTTGGGACTCCTTATAGCGTTCTGTTTCCGAGTTGTGACAAGAAGGAGCAAAAAAGCACTTTCCTGCATAAAGAATAGGAGAAAGGTCGCTGTTAGACAAGCCGTTTGCAGGTTGCGCCTCGCATTCTACTTCTACGGACATCGAGGAGGCAATGTGGATACGAATTTGGTTTACATGGTGAATTACATTGGCCAGCCGGAGGACTAGTCAATGTTTTATCGTTCCCAGACAAGTATTTTACCAATTCACTGATCCCAGAGGGATGGACGGCTAGCTTGCCCCAGGCCTTGACTGCAAAACAGGGACCTACTAATTAGTCGCCGAAACGGACCGCTCACTTCAAACTGCTATAACTCAGCTAAAACACTGCTTTATCAGTCGAAGTAAAGACCCCCAGAATCTATACATCTTCATCAACGAACGGATAATGAATCTAACCCCTTACAATAAAAATGGAGATCACAGGAATTATCGAAATCAAGGAGGGCAGATTCAACATCGGCCAAATTAGTGAATTGTCTTTGACGCAAATGAGAAGCAAGAGCTCGGAGAACGTGATAGACAGTGGAGGAAAGGTCGGGAAAATATGGTGGGTGAGGGAGAACTTCGACAGCTAGTTGGGTCGATTTTCGCCGAGTGATTTGTGATTGTGAGGTCCTGCAACAGGAGCGGCCCTCCTCTATTCACCACTGCCGGCCACAATTTTTGCAACTTCTCATACATTTGGTCTAAATACAATAGCAGGACTCTGCTGTGACTGACTGATCTGATTGACATGGATTACACCTTTACAACACCACCCCAAAGCAGCATAACTTTTTTAGGGTGAAGGTCGGGTTTAGGAAGGGATGTTGGAGGAGCATCCTCATCTACCCAGACGCCCCGCTTCCTGCTGTCATAAAGGACCCATTTTTCGTCTACAGCTATAATGCGCTTTGCAAAAGGCTCATTGTTAAAACGAGTCAGCGGGTTAGAGCAAGCGTCGAAACCTGCTAGACGCTGCTCATCGGTCGGTTCATGGGGGTTTCTTGGCCGATTCTCGGCGAATGTCTAGCTACCGTACTATGATGAACCTCAATGTCCTTTGTTAACGCTCATGTGCTCGTCTCCGGATTCGCTTCGACGGCTCTCCAAAAAACTTCATCGTCAAGCGACGACCTGCGCATGCAACCCGGTTTTCTTCGAGATCAAGATCGCCAGAAGCGAACTTTTCGAAGCGGAGCCTCACCGTTCATTCGCAGGGACAGTCCGTCCCAAAAGCGCTGCTAAGGTTGCGCGAAGTCTCTGCCGCAGAATGTCTCAATTCAAATTCGCAAAGCACGATGACCCGAAAGTCGCGTCGGTTCATGATTTATCGAAGTCCTGTTAAAGGTTGGCTAGACAAATTAGAGCGACATCTTCGTAAGTTTTCTGAAAGAGCCGGAAAAAACCTACAAAACGTTATGTGTGGCTGTTTCTGAGGCGGAAAGATTGAGGGGAAAGAACTCAACTATTTATAGGTACATACCTCGAAAAGGAGACTAATTTTGCGACATCTTAATAGAATTGGCTGCACCCAACAGCTGGCGTTCCTGCGACTGCGCTGTCACGTATCCTCAACAAAACCAATGAACCTAATGTAATTATTTCACTTAATTCCACATTTCATAGAGAACATGGGCTGTCAAAGGATGTATCTCTTTGAAGCTATTCAGGTGACCTTCTGTAGCTGATTCTCGAAGGCTACACATTACGAATCTATCTTCTTTCCTTAATCTGATCTTAAGAGTAGTATAGGACCTTTTCGAGTTACCGTTATTATATGTCGTATCGTTGAGCATTGCCTATGTTCGAGTTGAGCTCGCTGGGCACGCGGTGACGCAGTCGGAGGAGGCGCCGGCTCTCGCAAGCATTCCGATTCAGGGTTCTTGTTTCGAATTTCCCGCCTATGCCAATCAGACTTTCCATCCCTCCGGGGTCGGTGTATTGGTTTTACACCTGTCTTTGAGGGATAAAACACTGACGTGTCAAATTTTCATTTTTTTTTAAATCTCTCAAATTTTAGATTCTCAGAGTTTCTCAAGTTGTGTCTATCTCTTTATCTTTTCATATTCATTTTTTCTTTCACTGGTCTCCATTTCATTTTTATTTTTCTATCCCTCTTCACGTATAGACAAACTTTAAGGAAACCTCAAAATATGCTCCTCCTCTTTACTGAAGAACTACGGGGGAGCATAACACAAATTTTCCTCTGAAGACAGTGGTGAAACGAATCTTTTTATATCACTTGTATCATGTAGCATTATTTTAATTATTCATAATTTAAAGAATTTTAACATTTAAACCTTTCTTTACTTCTTTGAATTTCTGCCTTTCTTATGTTTTATATTGCCTGGCGGCTTTTCACCAGAAATCATTAGTTTCGCCAAATAAGCAAGACCACATTTAGAAGGTGTGCTACCCTCGGAAGATGGTTCCAAGGCAGTAAGAAGCTGATCTGCATGAAAAAAATGTTCTGGTCTATCCTATTCGGAGTAGAACACCGCCTGAAAATCAAAACAAACAATATCAGAATGAGCTCTTCCGACTAGGAAATTGCATCTAGAGAAAGGAGCTCACTTAAGCCAACTCTGTCGTCTTTGTGAGGTAGTTCAATTTCAATTTTACCAACAATATTAAAAGGTCAGGTTAAGGCGCTTTTCCTCCACTAAGATAGATTAGAGCGCCCTTCCATGTCTGGTGGGGCTTAAACGGGATGTTTCACAGGGGATTGCTGGATGACGGCACCACAGTAACAGCGTCGTTCTACGATACTCAGCTTCAGACCCTGGCCGTCGTCGTGAGTCAGAAACGCTCACAGCTCGAACATATTTTCCTCCCACAGGAAAACGTACGTCCTCATGTCGCGAGGGTAAACAGCGAGGGAATTCAGGGGCGGAGAAATTACAGCCAAAAATCTGAAAACGCGAATTAACAGCAATCGTTGCCGCGAAATCTCTTTGAAAGTCTCTGTAAAAGGTACGACGTAGCAAGCTCCGGCTCTCGGCCGAATTCCAGGTTCCGTTACTTTCACTGCGCCTCTGATGAATCAGAGTTCGAGGTAATTCCTCTGTTAGACCGCTGTATTGTGAATCCGATGTAGAATGTTACCGCTGTAACGTTGATGAATCTCGCTCCAGAAAGTAGACTGCGGAGTTACACCCCATCAACCGTACTCTTCAGACATGGCTCGGTCCGAAATCTTTACAAAAATCTCTTTAAAAACGTTAATTTTCAATTCTTCGAACAAGACTATTCAGAACACGCGATTCGGGACCTCAGAAACAGGGTATTCAGAGGACATTCATCTGATGTTGTTGTACGTATGTAGGTGCCCAGAAGAGATGTTTTGATGATTTAGAGCGTTGAAGCACTATCTCCGGGATAGAGAGTTCGAGGATCGCCGAAACGAACTAGAGTTGAAGGTCTCACAGTTTTATTCTTGATCGCCTTCGGAATTTCAGTGGAAAGGGATCCAAAGGCTACCTGCAAGATGGCAAACAATCACGGATTTGAATGCGGATTATATCATTGACAAATTTTGGAGCTTTTTGCGATTATGTTTGCTTCATTATCTGTTGTGTTCCTGTTGCAAGACGTTTCAATCGACCCAATACATCGGTTCATAGTGCCAACTAATGCTGTCCTTTGTTTTAACCGTTACAGTTCCATCACTTTGAATAAATTTTTCATGGTAGATCGGTTTTGATTGTTATTGGTTTTTTTTTTGATAAAAGCACGGAATAACTAGTCTTTGTGATCCTTTTTGGCACACCTAAGAGTGCACAAATAAATAAATAAGTAAATAAATAAACCATTTTTATTTTGGTTTATTCTGATTGGCGTGAAAATGATATAAATAAATAAATCAATAAGTGAATAAATGTTTTATAATATTTTTTTTCCAAAATTCGTTTTTCCAAGGCAAGTCTCGATTACGGCTTCCTCGCTTCCTTTTTTACCGAAAAAGCTGGTTTAGACTTTTTGAAATGTTCCGAGAATATGCTCTACCAAACTTCATCTCACAACTTACTTGGAAAGCTCCTTGATAAGCACCTCAAAGGATGATTCATTACGACGGTGTTGTTAGTATTCTCCTTTCATGCAAATTTATGTTTTTGTTCTTCTCATCGTGTGTATTATCATTTTGCTCTTTTTTCAAAAAGCTGATTGTAAATGTGTAGTTCCGTCTGCGTCGCCATTCACGTATAATAAATAAATAAATAAATAAATAAATAAATAAATAAATAAATAAATAAATAAATAAATATTTCGGTGCTTTAGCGCCGAGCTTGGAAACACAGAATCACATCCTCTACTGCTAATCGGCGACGAATTTAATCATCAAAACTTATAAGCCGACCAGCCCCTAAAAAGGGGGTTCAGTTCACCTTGATCGCCCCCTCGTGTCGGTACGATGCTCCCCGGTACCCTCTGGTGACCTTGCCAGGGCACAAATCGAAAACAAGGCGTTTAGTGCTCGGTCGAATGTGCACCTCAATAAGGGCTACCGATGTGGGCATGAACACGGGCTCTCTGTGTTGGGCGAGAAGTTGATGCTGAAGGAATTGTATTTTGAAGCACGGGAAATACAGCCTGCAGATTTGATTTTTCACCTAATACAATCATGAGTGGGCCAAAATGAAAGGTTCGTCAAAAACCATGAAGAAAAGTACCCTCCAAATGACGTCAGGAATGCAATAAAAACGGAACAACCACGAATATAGACTCGAATAGTTATAAAACTAAAGGAATCGATGAGTATGTAAATAAGGCTCTTCCTCAAATACCTCCTGAAACTCGTAAATCGAAACAGGCTTCACTTTTGACGTAATATTTCTACTACACTACACGTCCTCAGAAGACCAGAGGATCACCCCACAAGGTTGGCCCTAGATTTCGAGGCACCCGGAAAGCGTCCGAGAGGAGCCCCAAGGAAAAGATGGAAGGACGTCATCAAGAGAGATATCGCCGAAGTCGGCGCCACGCCCTTGATAGGATGAGGTGGCGACAGATCACAAGAACAGCGGACCCTGCAACTGCGCGGGACTAAACGCTCAGGAGAAGAAGACTTCTACTACACTATAACTGCGGAAAAGAAGGTCTATAATTGACTCTTCTCAAATGACCGGAAAGACTTTTCAGGAAGCAAAAAAAAGATAGCACTACGAAAAAGGTTCGGCAGCAAAAAATACTGCGGTGAATATGGTACCATTCTAATGGGTTGGTGCAAAAGAAATGAAGGTTTTTTGTTTTATTGGTTTCAACACTGTTTTTTAATGAACAAAAAAATTTTCGTAAGGTATCATACATTGTGGGAAAGCTTCTTACATGCGCTTTTTAAATACTATGCGAAATTTTGTTCAAATCGCTTATTTAAAAAATAATTTGGTTTTCATTTTCAGATGTCTAAACGCGGTTTTTGCCAATATTTCCGGCTTTGGATGACGTCGAGGAGCTTCTTTCTGGTTCAGCCACTAGGCATACGCCGCCTGTTACCATAAGGCATCCACTTTTCATCGCAGGTCACATTCCGTTCGAGAAACGGATCGTTGGCATTGCGCCAAAGGTGGGCCGATGATCTCTCAAGACGACGATTTTTCTGATCTACAGTCAATTTCGTTTCTTGGTCTTCCCGAATTGCTTCAAATGGCGAACAACTGTAGTGAGATCGACGTCGAGGTCCTCGGCAATATCTCGCGTGGTTTTGCGCGGATCAACTTCGACTGACGCCTTCAATGGATCATTATCAACGGCTGCCATGTGGTTCGTCTTCGAGGCTGGTATTGCTGACACGAAGCTTTCGGAATCAGCGTTGTACTATGCTATCGTTGACACTTCCTTGGCCCCACACTTCGCTGACATTTCGAGCGGTTTGAGCGGAAGTTCGGTTAAGTTTAAACTCGTAGAAGTAATTTTGACGAAAATCGCGTTTAGACAACTGAAAATAAAGAATAAAGTAAGGAGTATAGCACCGCGTAAAAAATCTTAGTTTACTATCAAAAAATAGTGTTGAAACCAATAGAACGAAAAATCTGCACTTTTTTTGCCCCAACATAATATTAGTCTCAAAACGTTGGACAAGTGGAAGCGGCAGGATTGTTCAGCCATCCTGTTAAGGTGATGTTTCCGTTTCTGTGCTTTTTTTCTGAGATTCAACGTATGCCATTTTCACGTCGAACGGCATACCTTTCAAATCAGTTTGGACTCTTTTTCGCGTCAAATTGGATCTTTTCATCATTTTCAAATCTTTTTATGTTTAGGCAGGCCCAAGACAATTGAAATCAAAGCGCTCTTCCGAATCGAGATGATCTTCTGACAGATCAAACTATAGGCTCTCCAAGAATAACTTTCTGTTTAAGGAAGATTTGGTATGATTTTCTTTGAAAAACTTTAGTTGAGCTCACCGGATGAATGATATCAAATAATTACATAAAGGTTAGCTTCAAAGCACAACAAAGCAGTAATCATTTTTTGCATTAAAAGATTAGATTGCGCCATGCACTCAAGAATATCTTAGACTGACAGTGTAAGTGATGCTTTTTATTTGATTGACAGTGTAAGTGATGCTTACATAAAGCACCAAAATGAGGATATGTATGTTCTCTATAGCAGCTATTGTTGTATAGTTCTTTTAGTGTGCAACTCCATGTAAACACAAATTTTACTATCCATCGAATACAAATTGTGACGTCGTGGAAATGCCCGAGAAAGCATTTCTTTGCGAGAAAAATCCTTCTTTCTTTTTACCAAGAACGACCTAAAGCAGAAATTTCAAAGAATTCTAGGTAGCTGGACGTCTGGGTATGGCCGTATGGTTCAGGGACCTATTAAACCATCGCCGCCGCCAGATTCATCGGACCAGCACCGATGACCTCATGTAACCCAATCGGCGCACCCCGTTCCAGGCAGCAGATGTCAGTGCTTCACACCTGCACGAGCATGATTGATGAGGGAACGAGAGGTTTTTTAGAAGGTGGATGGAGCTTCTGTGGCTGCCACGGTAACAGAGAGCTCGGCGTGATGGCTCGGTTTCTGAATCGGCACGAAAAAACAACCCCAGGTCGTCGTGAGTTCCTCGGCACCTCCTGACACGGCCAGAAGAATTCATTCACTGGGGAGACTACACATTGTCTCTACGTTCACTCATCTTGGAGCCTCAGCATCGATGTTCAGTTTGGTTATTTCTTCTGGTGAACGATGCTGATAAGTGTTAACACATTTGCTTAAACCTGGAGCGACTGGTAGGGAGGCTTTAAGTTGTTGCAGGATGTTTTGTTGTGATCAAAACTCTTGCAGCAGGCGGGACTCGAACCTACACTTTCTACTTTCCGGGCAGTGATGCTACGCCTTACGCCACTAACGCTGTTTGATCGCACTTAACATAGAAGTTTTGGGGCTGATAAGGAGAAACATGCATTTTA
This sequence comes from Heligmosomoides polygyrus polygyrus, assembly GCA_947396885.1. Taxonomy (NCBI): domain Eukaryota; kingdom Metazoa; phylum Nematoda; class Chromadorea; order Rhabditida; family Heligmosomidae; genus Heligmosomoides; species Heligmosomoides polygyrus. Next base: position 77,425,833 of record OX377203.1, on the reverse strand, counting down.
GCCCTGATTTGCTCGTTTTCAGAGGACTAAAGGAGGTTTGAAGTCTAGTTTAAATCGCACAGCGCCTTCCAAACGGTTTCCCCGCGTAGCAGTTTTTCATCTCAAATTATGAACGGAGGAAAGCACCTAAACATTAAGCTTCCCACCACTGAATCAGGGTCAAGCGTGAGGCTCGATTTCGTCCTAAAATCTAATCTTCTTGTCCGCATAGAAGATGCCACTTTAAGCAGCTGTAGAAGAACCACATTTTCGTCTGTTTTCCAAAGCGCGGTAAGTTTTTTTCCGAAAATCCGACAAACCTCTGGGGCCAGATTCAATGACCGCTTGCCACCCTCTAACAGTGAAAATACTACCAAACCCCCTGATATGACATTCATCCAGGATCAGGTTTTTTCGGAGCTTTCACCGTTAAAGGGCGGTAAGCGGTTAATGAATCCGGCCCCTGGTTATAACCACTTAAATGCAGGTGACTGCTTTCTCAGACTTCATTGATTGCATGCGAAGGATGTCTTGTCACGGAAAAAAATTTTCCCCAAAGAAGACGTCCTGTAAATATGAAATTGTATGATATAAAATTTTATGCGTGCCTTGCTATACAAGAAAAACTCAGGCTTTGCTACAGCGATCTTCATTATGATCTAAGACTTTTCTTTTCGATTTTTCCCATCGGTTTTTTCCGGCAAACGATGCATAATCGAACCTGAAAAATTTCTATGGCAGACCGTGACAGAAAAATCTATACTAGAAACCTTATACTGCTAATAGAAGTCGCTTAAAAATGTATGTGGCAATATTCCACTCTGACAAGTTGCATCCTTTAGAAGAAAAAACACTGTCATGGAAAACGACACATATGAAATGTGATCGCTAACCATATCGAGGACCACTGCAGAGAAGTATGATTTCTTTCTGTATAATTATGAAGGAATAAGATTATATGGAATCCAATTCTATCTTCCGTACATAGCTGTCTCCTTCAGATAGGAATGAATTTATTTACTTAAAACAAGTCATCATTTCGCCTACGACTCCGTGGTGTATTCGAAGAGAACTCCAAAAAATCTCTTTATATTGTAAAATCTTGTACATTTTAAAGAAAGTATTTAAATGATTATCAACAATTAGCATCAATATTTTATGGAGTAGAATTTCAGATGGAAGGAATTCAGATAGAAGAATGTATCGTATCGAGCCATTAAATTCGGCAAACATCGGCAAAAAACAGAACCTGTCCTGACTGATTTAAAGTATTTTCCAGGAGAACCTTACTTTTTCACTGTGGAACAATGTGTTCGAAACTTTGTAGAATTCCATGCTGTGTTCCTGACATCCTTTAGTGATGAAAGCTTCTCCACAATGCTGAAGTCACTCATGGAAAGAACAATTTATTAAGAGATATAGAATCTACCTAGGAAGCTATAAAAATAAATAGAGTGTGGCCCTGCCCATTTTTTTTGTGGGATGCGCCACGCATTCAACCTCTACGCCATGTCGTAGAAGCGATTTGAATGCGTATTTGGCATATATCTACATGGAACCAGCGTTTTCTGTAAAGAATAACACTCTGACTGTAGATATAGGCTAAATAAGGGTGGCTGAAAAGTTCGGGCAATTTTTTGCGGCGCTACTTTTGGCCTTGAAATTGAGGTTTTTTGTTATTTCTGTTGTTTCCGTTGTATTCCTCGCGCAATTTTGATCTAGAATCTGTTGCTCCAGTTTTCTCGTTTTCAGTTGTGCTTGCGTTATGTCTCGTGAAAGTGAGCGTATCACCGTCGTCGAGCTGCACAAGACGGGAATGAGGACCGCGGACATAGTTCGAACAACCGGCTTCAAACAAAGGACCGTCTACAAGATTGTAAGACGCTACAAGGAGACTGGCGGGACCTCGGACCGTCCCCGCAGCGGCCGTCCCACCACTGCGACAACACCGGAGAACATCAACAAGGTTCGTTGTCGCATTAGCCGGAATTCTGAGGTATCGATGAACAAGATGCTACGGATCTCGGGATCAGTAGGGAACGAGTCCAGCATATTGCCAGGAGGAAGCTGGGATTATTTAGCTACAAAGTAGCTCGTATTCACTTCCTCAACGACGCGATGAAAGCTGAGAGGTTGAGGAAATGCAGGCGAATGCGTCAGCTGGTCGGCGATGGTCGCTTGTCGAAGGTGCTGTTCACCGACGAGAAGATCTTCACGGTCCAGCCGGTTCACAACCATCAGAATCGCCGGCAGCTGCTTAAGAAGGGTCAGCAGAAGACGTCGGCCGCAAGGACCATCAGCCGCCGCCATTTTCCAGCCTCGGTGATGGTGTGGGCTGGAATATGCGCTACCGGAAAGACGCCGCTGGTCTTCATGGAGCAGAACGTCAAAATTAACGCTGCCAGCTACCAGCAATATGTCCTCCGCGACGTACTGGAGCCGTGGGCGACGAGCCATTTTGGCGAAACCGGATTTTCTCTTCAGCAGGACTGGGCACCAGCGCATTCCGCCAAATCCACGATCGCCGTTTGCGAGGAGCTCTTCCCAGGGTTTTGGAGCAGGGACATCTGGCCATCCAACTCGCCTGATCTCAACCAGGGGTGCACACAAATTTCTGTGCGTTAAATTTTTTAACGAATTTTTTTTAACGGAAAATTTTCGTTAAATTTTCGGTAAATCGTTAAATTTCGTTAAAACTACAAAATAGATGCAAACCCTTATTTCAAGTGAAAAAATCAAGGAAATCCTATAGGTTTCCACTTTAAGAGTTCAACAGCTAACGTTCAAGGAATGGAGTGCAACATTGCAATGTAACACAAACAACTCAAGATCAACAAACGTAGAAAAATAAACAAGACTTCAGTAACAAATTATCTACAGGGTGTGGAATAAGAACAGCTATGTAATTATCATGGAAGATGATCACCGACAAGGCAGTTTAAAATGTGCGATCACTCAGAATCCGGAGTTCCCCCTCCCCTTTCCTAGTTCTTTGCGAAACCGTTTGTCTGACTGTTCTACGACCATATACAATTTCGATGCGGGCACAGGCCACTAAGTACAAAAAGTTCAAATAAAGATACAATTAAAAGCCAGTCAGAGGAATGTTTCCACGTTATCGGACGCACGATTTTCGAGTGCTCGATGCGAGGGACCATTCATTTTTTTGCAACGTCGTGGCCATGACACGGCATCGTGTCACGTGTCCCACACTGCTGAATAGGTGTGACACATCGTTAATGTGTTAACGCCCAGGAAAAGTAGCTCCCAAATGTCTGTTATTAGCGCTTTTCTAAAATCGTTTAAAATACGTCCAGCTGCCTAAAAAATATTCTCTCCGTCTCGGCTGTTCCAGGTGGCGGTCAAAATATTCTGGGATAAGCAGCGCCAGGTAAGGATAGGCATATCTTACGAGGAGGTTGGACCAGTATATTTTTGTCGATTCGTTGACCTACTTGGGGGCTCGGCGAAGAAATTTCTAGCTCCAAAAGACATTAAAGGATAAGGATAAAGGAGGGCGTTACTCAATCCCTTTTGGGATGCGCCACGCATTCTACTTCTATGAGATGCGGAGGTGATTTGAATACGTGTTTGGCCTATACCTACTTGCGGTGGCCAGCCGATGAACAAGTCAGCGCTTATCCTCCCAGACAAGTCTGGATGGAAGGCTTGGTTGGCTGGGGCGGGAAATCCAAACCACGAACCTGGTATCGGGTGACAGCCGACACCTCCTCCGGCTGCGCTACCCGCGCCCCAAAAATGTATTATTTCCAACAATTCAAAACAGATTCATGAAAACATCAAAATGTTCTCGCCAATCTCAATAGTTTCTCAGGAACAATCCTTATCGGGAGGGTGAGACCTGCAACAATCGTGAAGACTAAGGGTAAATGTGATAAAACCACTGAGTAGAAAGTCCGTTAAAAATTCCGTTAAATTTCTAAAAATTTCCGTTAAGTCGTTAAGCTAGATTTTAACGAGAAATGCCGTTAAATCGTTAAATTCGTTAAATCGTTAACCGTTAAATGTGCACCCCTGATCTCAACCCGATGGATTATTCTGTGTGGTCGATCATGGAGCAGAAGATCTCCACTACAAGATACGCCACCGTTGAGCAGCTGAAATCGGCGTTGTTGAGATCCTGGGACGAGATTACAGCGGAGCAGTGTGCGACCATCATCAGCGACTTCCTAAAACGACTGCGAAAATGTATTGAAGCCAAAGGAGGAAATTTTGAGCACTTGTTGTGAATTTTCCTGTTGTATTATGTTGTTGTTGATATAATGAAGTTTCTGTTATTTTTGTTTGTAAATCTTTGGCGTTTATGTAGTTTTTTCGTACTGCTGAAATACTTTGAAAAATTGCCCGAACTTTTCAGCCACCCTGACCATGCTGTTCCCAACAGTAAAGTAACAAACAAACAGCTTGGATTACAGACACTTTCATATAGGCGAAGAACATACGACCACGTAATGATTCACAAAATTCTGAATGGTTTCTGTGGACTTGACAAACATGACTTGTTCATGGTGAGACCATCTAGAACCCGAGGTGGAGGACAGAAACTTTCGTTAAATCCTGCAAAATCCTTAATTTGACATAATTCCTTTGTTAATAGAGCAGGTTCGGATTAAATGAAACTTGATAAAAACACACATAGTTATTCTATTCAAGCTGAATCTATTTATTGCGAATGCAAATCGATTCATAAATAATTCTAGGACATATGTAACGGGATCTTGCGGCAGAGCCCCTCTTGGTTTGTTCTCCCTTCTATTCTTCATTTATCTTGGGTGTTTGTTATTGCATGTTTTTTCTAATTCTTCTAATTTGGCCTGGATCGTTAACCAATGTCATATGGGCGTCATTCTATACCGTTTCTAATTATTAGGTTGATCGAAAAATCTTGCAACACTAGCACAACAATAATCAAATTTGCCCCTATTTGCTATAACAAAACCCCAGTCCACGATATATTCCCCTTCCAAGTCTAAGATCCTGCCCCATCTTTCAGGCGGTCTTTCAATTCCTTTCCGCCAGAATTCCGAGGGCTGTGAGGAAAAGAATTCAGAAACCTCCAGTTCCACTTGACCTCGGTCATCGAACTCTCTACCTCGAAGATGCTGCTTCAGAGCTCTAAACAGGTGGTAGTCGGAAGGAGCGTGGTCTGGAGAGTACGGTGGATGGGCAGAACTTCCCAGCCTAATTTTCTCGCGGCTCACTTTGCGACATGAGGACGCGCGTTGTCGTGCAGCAGGTAGACATTTTCCCGTTCTGGACGTTTTCGGCGCATGGCGTGGGCCAAGCTCTGGAGCTGGGTAGCGTAGACAGATGGTGTGACTGTGGTCTCACTATCCAGCAACTTCCAGAAAAGCATGGGGTCTGAGTCCAGAGGGGGGTACGGAACGAGGTCGATCTTCGAAAGAGATATCTTCAGCCTCGAAGCGCTGATACCAGTGGACCACTGTGGAATCGTGAATGACTTCCTCCTTGAATGCAGAGCAGATGTTGGAGGCTGCAGCCCTTGCGGAATGGCCTTGCAGGAATTCGTAGTAGACGATAGGTCGTAGGATGCTGCTGCTTATCATTGACATTGTTGCCGTATTCGTACTCGACGAGGCCTTATATGTATAGTGAGAATGCTTGAGAAAGCTTCGAGAATGTACAGTGACGTCACCATACGAGATCGATACTGTGAGAGCTTTAACAAATTTAACAGGCAGTAGCGTAAAGTGTTGCAAGACTTCTCGATCAACCCAATACATTGTTCTTCACGTGGCTTTTAGAAATGTAATAAATAGTAATAAGTTCTTTTCTGCTGTTTGTGACATCTGCGCGGTTCAGTCATACAGGCCACCTCTAACGGTCCCCAACTTAGTGGCTTGCAATGCAACTCTTTTGTAAGAACTTGGGAACCCCTCCCCTCCCCTCTCAAGGACGACGACCACGTGAAATTTAAGTGTAGTTGACATGGCAGTGCTACTCATCGGCGGAGTGCATCAACTCCGCCGATACGGCGGGCCCTATTGGCGTTTGAAATCGTCGGACGGGGCCAGGTCGACGGAAAAAATACGCGGCGCGGGTGGCCGGAAACGAGCCGACGGCTTCGCCGTCCGGTGGAGGTTAGGTAGCGTGGTGAAGGTCAGCTGAGGACAATACCATGCGTGGCGGCTGCACCACTTGTCCGATGAATACGACCCTCGTCGGTTCCCTGTTGCCATGCCCGATCCATCACTTCCACACTTATTTTTATCCCCGCCTCGGTCGTCTGAACTTCATCGCTTGGAGACGTTGTCAGAAGCCTCAGTATAGTCCAGCTTTTGTATTAGAATCCTTGCTCCAGTCTGCAGCCGTCTCTTTTTTGTTTTTGTTTAGGTCTCTCCCGCCAGTTTACTAGCGCACACAAAACTATCGGAAGACACTAGGTCATAAGCTATAAGTTTTTGGGCATGCCTTATAAGTTTTCGGGCATGCCTAGGGCATCCTAAAGTTGAATTTTCAAAAGTTAGGAATTTCCTTCTCTAATAATCCAGCTTTAGACCCAATGGAAGATGGCGTTCTAAAACAACCAGCTATCAATTCATGCGTTTAAAATTGATAGGAATCTCTGAGGCAATCCAAAAATCCTAAGCTCTTATTATCGGAAGAAGACTCAATTTTTTCAATTTCACACTTAACTGCAACGACCTCTGAAGTTCGGCAGAAGAACGAATTGTAAATTTTTGATCCATACCAATATTTAAACTGTATAATAAGGTCGCTACATAAGAGTTCGATTCCATGCACGGGCGGCCGCCTTATAATGACTTCCACCTCTACAAAGTTAGAAGCGGAAAACGGAGTCCCTCAGAAGCTGTGACACTGAGAAACTTCTCATATCAGCGCAGTTGCTGCAAGGAGTAAATTTCAAGCGTATACGCCAGGATGTACGCTAAACATTGGGCAATAAGAATTTGTTAAATTTCCGGTAGTTTATTAGATTTCGTTAGAAAATATGATTAGGTGTGCGCTACTGTTTTATATGACAGATTAGTGGAAGCGTGTTATATATGACGTTCGCGTCAAACTGGAGACTTTTAAAAGGAACCGTTAGACATTTTCAAAGTCTAACTGCGCACCGTCCAAATAAAAATGATCGTCTTCCGATTTGAACTAGGAGGAAAGTTTAGAAAGGTCAAGATCGCTTTTCGAATTCAGCGATTAACCTACATTCTTCAAAATTTATGATTTGCTTGTCCCAAAATGTGAATATAGTGCTTGGATTGTCATAAATTGTCTTGTTTTTTTAGATATAAAACCAGTCTTCAGTAAATTTGAAAAGCAGAAACCAGCAATCTTTCCGTGTACTTGAAAAGTATGTGTATCGCACCACGCATCCATCTATGTAAATGCCGTTTTCATTTCATTGATAGCGAAATTTCTATTTGCACGGCGTTGTGCACTACTAAACAGGTAAAACAGGAAATATTGCAGAAGCAGACTTATAATGACTTTCCATCTTCGAGTATGCAGCATTTACATTACTAAACAAATGAAGCCGCAGACAAATGCATGGAGCGTCCTCCACTTGTATTACGCTAAGAAATTTCTGCTTTCTCGTACTTTTGAATAATCTTAAGCAGTTATGATCCTTTGAAAACAAATTTCATAATATTTCGCTGTGTTTACTTTTTCGCGAGAATATAAATAAAAGATTTCAAAGAAGACTACACCAAAATTACCAAATCAGAGTTTTAGTCTAAGCACCTCAACGATCTTAAATTAGTGGAACACGCCGGTTGTGATCTTAAAGATGTTCAGTTTGGCTTCAGAAGTGTACAATTTTGACGTGACAGCTGTTATTTCATGTTGAACAGCGTCATGCTTCATTCTAACATCAGTTGTTTTGAGCAACGTTTTCTACGCTATGGCGACTTTTTCTAGAAATATTCCATATATTACTCCATATAATACTCTGCATGTGAATTGAGATCAGCAAATTTGGTGACAGATATTCGATCGTACGCAAATGCTAGAAAAGCTCAATAAAAATTCCATTGAGTCGTTAAACGAGATTTTTGCAGGAGATTCCTCTAATTCGATATAATCGTAAACTCTTAACCCTTAAATTGCTCTGGTTTCAACCTGCTCTAGCACAATACGAAGAAATAGAATACGTGGCTACAAAGGGAATTCATACGTGTTTTTATTCCCTGTGCCTACGTTGCGTTTTGAAAGTGGCTGAGAAATTCTCCGCGACTTCATCCTTTTAACAATATTCTTTTAATTATATTAATCGAACTGTAGTTGTCTTGTTTTCTGAAGTCTATTGAATATATTAGTAAAATAGTATTAGCTTAGCTTCAAGATTAGCGTCTGATGTACACAATGACCTATTTGCAGCGATTCCACGTGGGTATATCAACCTCCTGGGCTATTATCCGTAATTGTGGCTGGCATTGCTCCTCCACCATTCATCAGGGCCTCGATGTTTCGTCGGTCTGTGGATCGGGACTAGTCCCGATCGCAGAAAAACTAACACTACTCGCGGCGAACTGGTAATGCGCTCGAGGTCAGGAGTACTATTAGGGGGGGGGGGGCAAAAGTAATGACACTCTCCACTTCGTTATTAAATAAAATAAAATATCAGTGTATAATAGAATAATAATACATAAAACATTAATATATCAATAATATTAGTATGCATTCTTCAGTACCGTTGAGTTGTAATTGAGTTATATAGAGATAAAAAAGTTTGTTGAATTTGTAACCTTACTTTTGCCCCCTCCCGTTCCCTTAATATAGGCACCTAGATCCCCGATGTCCAGAAATATGAGAGAACTTAAAGGAAATATCAGGCTTGCCTGTGAGGGATAACACTCCAACTTGTTCATTGGCAGGCCATTGCAAGTTATTGTATAGACCAAAATACGCATTAAAATGACCTTCATGACATCCCGTAGAAGTAGAATGCGTGGCGCATCCCAAAAGAGATTGATAAACACATCTCTACATACTGACTAGTAGGCTTTGAATCACAACAAAGCACATTTCTACGTAAAATTTTAAAGGTGCTCCAGGTCTATTCTTGCTGCAGTAAAATTTTAAAGGTGCTCCAGGTCTATTCTAGCTGGAGGGGGGGGGACTTAATAGAAAAGAAGGAGAAAAAGAAGAAAGGAAATCGAAAAGAGCGAAAAGAAGATGAAGGAAGAAAAGTGAAAAAGAAAAGCGAAACAAATGAGAGCCAGAGTGATGTGTGCAGAAGAATTATTGTTTAAATAAGTAGTTTTAGATGATTTTTAACTTAGAACATTTGATTGATCTATTGGGTGAATTGGGTGAATGCTTGCCTTGAAAAGTGTTAAGTTTGCACTGAAAAGTGCCCAGTTTTACGGGAAACTGGCATTCATAGATCCTTAGTCCTTAGGTGTCTTTTTTTGTCTTAGGGCTTTTTGTCTAAATCTTACGCCGTTCCTTACGTTTTGAAGGATTAAAGAGTTTTATGATATAGGATGAAACGATAAAGGACGGCGTTATTCAATCCGTTTAGGGCTGCGCTACGCATTCTTCTTTTATGGGATGTCGTGGAGGAGATTTGAACGCGTATTCGGCCATACAGTGTCTTGCGCTGGCCAGCCGATGAACAAGTCAGCGCTATATCCTTCCAAGACAAGTCTGGTGCCAGTTCACCAACTCCGGAAGGGTGGAAAATTTCGTTGGCCTGGGCAGGAAATCCGAACCAGGAACCTGGTGTCGGGTGCACGCGACAGCCACCTCCACCGACTGCGCTACATGCGCCCTTGCTATGGTTGATAAGCAATGATTCGGGAGCTATCCAAATCGGGGGGGGGGGGGAGGAGGGGGAGTGGGGCATTATTAAAAAAGCGAAACGAATGCAAACAGTGTGGCATCACTCGACTAGGAAATCCTAGTCGAGTGATGCCACATACAAAGGAAAGTTCTCTCGCAGGCAAGTTTTCAAAATGCGTCTGTCCACAATATGAATTGGTTCGGATCTCAAAAGTACCTCAAACTTGGGTAATTAAACCTAGTTCACGGTGTTGCCTTTGTAAACTAGTCTGCTTTCAGTTTTGCTGCAGTTGTTGAAGAGTCATACTGGGGTGCTCCCCCACTAGAACAGAGCCGGTACTCCTTGACTTCAGTTCCCGTTCCACATCACCGCCTCTCGTGAACTCGCTGGTGGTTCTTCCAACAATTCTGAACATACGACAGTCCTCTTCAACGCTTCACAGACTACAGATCGTCGGCACTCCTTCTCAACCGCACCGATTAACCATACGGAACGATCTCGAGGTTTCTGCCAGTCACGCTGTCGAGGCGCAGCTGGACACTGCCCGTCCGTTCGTCCACCCCGGCCGCCTCTAATTACGATACTCCACGCCCCCACTTCAGGTCCACCTGCCCATGACACCATGCGCGCAACCACCTGCATTGCCAAACAATGGACCGTGTTTTCTTCAATCGCCTTTCAATACACAGTCAGGCTGACTTCGCTTCTTCTTCTGAGCATGGCTTACGCTTAGCGTGCATTTATGAATCGGTCTACCTCGAACTTTGAACGGCCTTCAGAAGCCATCTTCCATATCTGAGCGTGTGACATAGCCCTCGTTCTAGCCGTCGATATCATCTTGCATAATTTCTAGCGCTCGAAAACGATAGCATCAGCATCTTTGACTTCTGTACCGTTTATATGCCTGCATGTAGATACCCTGTGCGCGTGTAGCGCAGTCGGAGGAGAACATCCGATAACAGGCTCCTGGTTCGGATTTCCCGCCCAGGCCAACCAAGCATCGGTGAATTGGTACCAGACTTCTCTGGTACCAATTCACCGATGGAAGCCTTGGTTGGCCTGGGGGGAAACCTCTGGGAAGGACAAAGTGCTGACTTTTTCATCGGATGGCCACCGCAATTCTTGGCCACGGCCATGTATGGCCAAATACGCGTTCAAAGCGCCTCCACGACGTCCCGCAGAAGTAGAATGCGTGAAAGGACTTGAGTAACGCGGTCCTTTACCGTTTTATATAGATACCATTTTCGCTGGGCACTTTCCAAACCAGATTGGACACTTTTACCTTAAACTGGACATAAATTTCAAACTGGATTTCTAAACAAGCGTGATACTTCTAAAATCAGAATGGACGTCTTCAAAATCGAAATAAGCTTCGACACGGTTAGAACAATTTAATTGTTGAAGAGGAATGTAGTTTGATTGTTTGAGATTCATCCGTCCCTAGAAGTGAGCACACTGTTTGAAATTTTATAAAAATTTCATTTTTGAAGGAAAATAATAAATTAAATTTTGCTTTGTAGCGAAAAAACAGCACATATTTGCTGTAGTCAGAAAAAAACTATAAAATTTAAAAAAATGTTTTCTTTTGTTGTGGCGGGTAGATTAAAAAATTTCCAAAAAAGGTGTGTTAAACTTTCATTGAAAACAATTTTTTCTGACGGTATAGGAAAGTTGCTGTTTCATTGTGGAAAAGCCCGTATCGATTTGGAAGATGTTCAGTTGAATTAGAAAAGTGGACGTGAACTTTGCGTATATATGTGAATTATTTGTTGCAAATTTGTGCTCTTTTTTCGTCTTCTTCTGATGCATTCAATGTTGCGTGTGGTAACACAGTTGAGGGAGCTGTTACGAGCGCTCCAGATGGAGTTGTTTGGCTTGGGTCCCGCCCAGGCCATCCAAGCATTACATACCATCGGTGTCGATGAAATGATGCCTGATCTCCACACACGCCAACGCAAGTCTACCACGCTTTGCCTCCACGACCCGAAATAGGTATTGATTGTTTGATTATTTGATTTGATTTTGATAGTTTATTCTTGTCTCTAGGCTTTTGTGATGTTTGTATTTTATTTTGCAAGATTTAAAAGCGTATGAGAAGGTAGCAATACGTTAGAGGTACAAACCTAAAAAGTCTACTCTGTATGTTGTCATGTAACAGATAGCCATACTTTAACCACGAGAAATCCAAGCGCTCTGCTATAATTATAGTGAGATTGGTGAATGCGGCTAAAATGAGGGGCCATGGAAAACATGGTTGACCTAGGTACGGTACGGCGGAGAGTTGTTGGATACACCGCCCTCAGAAAGGGGCGGGGCGAGGGGTGCGCCGATGACAAGATGTCCGGGTCCCTGCTTTCACATGGAGGCAACGCATTTCTAATTACTTCCCTTGGCCCTGCAGCTCTATCCTGAACTGATTTCGTTCTTGAGACAAGAGTCAGCATCTTGTTCACCATATTTAGAGGAAAAGAGTTTTCAGCTGCAACGCCTAGGCCTTGTTCAGGTCCCCCCACATTGCTCAGAACTAAGGCGTCGTCCGCATTTTCCGACAAGTATAGCGACATCTTAGCGAGATATGTCATGACAACAACGCGACCATCCACTGGAAAGTTCTTGTACACCAGGAAAATTGTCTGATCCTTGAAAAGGGAGGACGGTGAGCCGGTTTTGCGCACAATTACGGAGAAGCCTTCAACGTAGAACTGACCGGAATCACACATAGTCTGTAGTTGAGGCGAAAATTTAAAGGATTGTGGTAAAAATCGAAAGAATCTGGAGAGAAGAGTGACGTTCTCCTTTTCTCAACTGCCTCCACAACCGAACGGACTGGAAAATGATTTCAGAGTTCCCCGAGATACGCTTCCCAATCGTTGGACGACGTAACGCTAATTAACGACGGTTTCGCGCGCAGCAAACTTGTCCAAATAGGGCGGCGCGGGCAGGGCGGAAAGTGGGCGGCGGGCAGCACAGTATACCGAACGACTGCTCCGTACGGTACACACCAAGAATTTTGATTCGGCGCAGTCTCCTTTCGGACAGCTTTCTAAAATTACTCCTCGAAACGGGTTTCCAAAACTGTTTTTCTTTTGTTCAATATAAACTAACTTCTACTGGTTGAAATTTAGCACTCGAAAGCAAGAGACAATTACGGTAGCATGTTCATACATCTCCTGAAGAAAGCTAAGCGACTGTTTTGGAGCACAGACTGTATGAAACATGTGCCAGATCTATTCTAGTCGGAAGAGGCATCGCAACAAAAGCGGAACAAATGTAAAAGAGAGACACATTCCGGCTAGGAAATTTCAAAGAAGGATACTCTCGGAGGTCAGTCCTTGGTATTGTCTTTGTAAACTATGCATTCTGGTCTCGGTTTTGTCGCTGTTATCCAAGGTCAGAGTGAATGGACTGCCCCTCCCCCTCCCCCAATAGGATTGATCCCATATCCCTAATATAGTTTGTATTGGCACGTCGTTGCGCAGTTGCACCGATTGTCGTGTGCATTCGATTTCAAGTCTTGGCTGGGATTTCCCCTTCCAATTTAACAATTTCCTTCCATCTTCCGTCCGTCTGGGGTCAGTGAATTGGTACCAGGCTTGTCTGGAAAGGATTAAGCATTACCTTGTCCATCGGCAGGCCATCTCGTGTCATTCAAAGCGGCTTCAGGACATCACGTACAAGTGGAATGCATGGCGCATCCCCGGGAGTATTTACTTTTATCCGGTACTCAATTGTGATCGCTTCTGTAGTCGATGCTGGGCTGGCGGAGTTTCGTGGCAGCTCAGCGCTCCTCGTTAACGTTCCCTTCGACCTGACCGTTGTCTGGTTCGGTCGCCAAAGACGACAACGGCGCGAGTGCGAAACGGGCGGTTGGATCCTAATCTCTCGCAAAACCTCGACGACTCTCAGAGGCAAAAACCTGATGCCACACGGTTCGTCGTTTCCCTCCTCTTGTCGTGCCTAATTTGGTAGGACAGCGGGGTACTGCTGCTCTTATCTCTGCAACACTTCCAGTTACCGTTCTGACAACAGCTTGCTCGTCTGGCCAGCCGAGGTTCAATATCAATGTGAATTATATCAAACTGTTTTTCTGCCCTGAAATCACAGGCCATTCAAATGGGTATTCCAATGATTTTCACGCAATTTTTTATTTAATTTTTTACAATTACACTACTCCAAAAACGTGCCTGAGGTCTAAATCCTTTGCTTGTATGGCAAGCTCTTTATTCATTTCTTCGAAAAGTGCAGAAGATGTAGTCCCTCCTTGTTTGTCTACCTTTTGACGTAAAGCTAGGTGTCGGCGTCTATGTGTTTGGTAGGTTGTGTTGAGTGATTGTGTTTTTCTCTGATGGCTACGTTATGTACACAGTGAACAAATAAACAAATAAATTTGAATATTTGATTTCGAATATGCAAAAAATCGCACTTAACAAATACATCAAATATCAAATATATTCGAATTAGAATCTTTGAAAAGTCTGACCATTCGAAACGTTTGAATATTGAAAATTTTTATGAGAGCATAACTGCGCTGTCCATCCTTCAATAATGAATTGGGTAAGGATCTTTATAACAAGCAGATCTTTCCAAGTTGTGTGAATGAATAATTTTTAAAGCACTCCTGGTATCTCGTGTTCCTGATGGGGTTTTCTATTCTGCTTACTGTCCATACATCGAGAATTTCTTTCTTGATTGATTTTTTTTCGCAGCGGGCTCCGACTTTTTAAAATGTTCGGAAAAAAACCGACCGCTATCTCAAGTTTACTTAGGCAATAAAAGGGCATGTTTGCTGGTGCGTCCAGGAAGTTTTTCAATATGTGGCTTTGCCGTGTCTCTTTATCTATTTGTTTGTGCATGTGCATGTTGTTTCTAATTAGCATAATTGACTCATACATACCATTTTCACGTCGAATTGGACACTTATAAGCTTGCCTAAGACATTTGAAGTCAAAGCGAACTTTTCCAAATTGAAGTGGGCTTCTTCTACGTTAAACTAGAGAGCTTTCAAAAAGGTTAAAATAATTTTTTGCTCAAGAAAATTTTTAGTCTAACCTTCTTTGAAGTTTTGATTCACCTATTCAATAAATGAACATGTTGTTTAAAATTTTATAAAGTTTTTTATTTGAGAAGAGGTATTGATTTAAAACTTGTTTCAAAGAGCAGAAAAGTGGCCAGTTTTTAATGCCAAAAAAGGTTGCGCCATGCTCTCGTACAAGACGTTGCGATTTTTATCCGATTTTTGTCAAAACTTTCGTTTTTATGGAGTTTCATACATGTAAGCCATGCAAAAATGTGAAGAATACATGCGCTCACTTCAATCTTTTACGCAAGCAACATTTACACTATCAATCCAATAAAATAGCGTAGAGCTTTTTGAGTGTACGACCCCGTCTCGTCTTTTAACGTACTAGGTGACTGCTTGTTATGCTTTAAAACAAACTTTGGATCTATCCTAGTCGGGAGGGGCAACCTTAAATAGCTAACTTTCTACATCATCCCATGTCTTACAACCACATCCGCTGATTTTAATAAAAACCCTCGCGCTGCGGAACAGCTCCTGAACGTCTCGTAGAAACTCAAAGAAGGGATTGAAAACGCGAATGACTACGTGCTCCCCCCCCCCCGATTAGGATAGATCGCAGAACTCAATCATAATCACTATCTTTTCTCAAAAATAAGACTTCTATAAAATTTCTACAGCTCGAGCAGCTGAGCTAAAAAAAAACTTTAGAGGTTGTTATTTCAGATCTCACTTGAACAGACAATTATTCTAACCAACTTGGAGACCCTGCAGTTTCACTTGTAAGAAGTTCGTTTTGATTTGGAAGACGTTTATTTAGATTCCAGAAACATCAAATTTGTTCAGAAGAGTGTCTAATTTGACGTGAAAAGGTATATTCTATCGTTTGGCTCCTTTAGGCGTGTGCTAGCGCAGTTCGAAGAGGCGACGACTGTGATGCGCACTCCAATCCGGTGTTTTGGCTCGGATTTTCGTGCCGGGCCAGCCAAACCCTCCATCCCACCAGGCTCAGAGAACCAGATCTGGTACCAGACTTGTCCGGGAAGATGCAACACTAACTTGTTCTTCGGCTGGCCACTGCAAGTCATTGCGTACACTGAATCACATTCAAATAATTTCCCTCAATATTAAATTTTAATACAAAAGCGCATTATAATACAATACTAATACATTCAATTCGCTTCCACGACATCCCGTAGATACAGAATGCATAGTGAGTTCCAGGCAAGATTAACCACCATCAACCTTTATGCTTCGCATCAACGACAGCCACTCCTGTAACGCTGTACTGCCGAGTCTGGAAAGCACCTACGGCCAGTCATTTATATAGCTCGGCTGAAACGGGGAATTCTTCGCCACCACTGCCGCATCGGCGCAACAAGGCGAGTGCGAGAGATGGCTCGCGCGCGCGTCGCCTCATAGATGGCTATCATCTGTTTGTATGTGTCTTCTGGTCAGTCAGTCTGTGTACGGTGCAGATTAGCCGATCCGCGAATCTGCCGACAATTCCGAGCTGACACCTCCTCGCACTCATCCGCAAACAGTCCTCGTTCTCATCAAGCCTAGCGCAACCACCCAATACAGCAATGATCCTATTGCGGTTGCCAGCGTTGCTTGGAACTATGTATAATTATATGTATATACTGTTCGCTCAAATGACCCATTTGAAACAGATATTTCAATGATTTTTATTCGAATTTAAATATCCGATTTTGAATATTCAGAAAAATCACGTTTCCAAATGTATTCGAACTCGAATGCTCAAAAACCTGACCACTCGAAACCGTGCGATTATTGAAAACTTTATTGAGAGCACAACTATAGTGTCCATCCTATAATAGCGAATTGGAAAGAATCTTGATAACAAGCAGGTCTTTCCATATTAGTCTAAGTGAATAATTTCATGAACAACTCCCGGTTACTAGTGCTGTTCCCGAACGAGGTTCTCTAATCCTTTCACTGTCTACACATCGAAGATGCCTTTATTGATCGATTCGAATATTCAGAAAAATCGTGCTTTTCAAATGTATTCAAAATCGATTATTTAAAAAACTTGCATTTTTTGGATATAAAATTTTCACGGGCGCGTGTAGCGCAGTCGGAGGAGACGCGACTGTGGCGTGCACCCGATACCAGGTTCCTGGTTCGGATTTCCCGCCCAGGCCAACCAAGCCTTCCATCCCTCCGGGGTCGGTGAATTGGTACCAGACTTGTCTGGGAAGGATAGAGCGCTGACTTGTTCATCGGCTGGCCACCGCAAGTCATTGTATGGCCAAATACGCATTCATGTCGCCTCCACGACATCCCGTAGAAGTAGAATGCGCTGGCGCATCCCAGAAGGGATTGAGTAACGCCGTCCTTTATCCCTTTATCCTTAAAATTTTCACGTCGAATTGGACCTTTCTCAAATTAAACCTGACATTTTTCAAATAAAATTAGACACTTTTCGAATTAAATTTAACGCTCTTTATGTCAAATTGAACACTCTTCTAAGTTAGTGTAAATCTTTTGAAATCAGAGCGAACTAATGTCCAAGTTCGACGACTTTGAAACCAAGGCGTCTTGGGAGTAAGTTCTTTGCTTCTTTGAGAATCCTTTTTGCTACCAGACTTGGTATAAAATCTTTACCGCGGCCGACGTTTCGACGAACTCGTCTTTCTCAAGGCCTGAAAGAAGCTCGAAATCCTTTGACTCTGTGAAATTCACTGGATCAAAAACATCGCGCCCACCTCTCTACCAGGAACAACATGCTCCTAGGAGCACTAGGAGACCACACCGCATCTATGCATACGAACTCACCGATCCCTCCAGCGCAAAGAAGCCGGATCAACTGGCCACCATGGAACAAGTGAGACCTACTGTTATGGATTTGCATACTGCTCTTAGTGCCGGAGAGTCGAAAATGTACACAGAGCAGTATACGCAATCTCACAGCCCATACAGACGGATAAGAGGCAAGAATTCACTGGTAATAAATGACTTTAATCACTTCAGTGTAAAATGCACGGTGTTGTATCATGAAAACGAAACAGGGACCAGAAAGGCTCTCTAGGCCTTCTGTCTTCACAAATGAAATAGAGCCACTAACAACAGAAACGAATGCATCTCCATCACCAGTGAATTCTTGCCTTTAATTCGTTTGTGGGCTATGAGATCGCGTATACTGCTTTGTGCACATTTTCACCTCTCCGGCACTGGGAGCAGTATATTTGACCATACCAGTACATAGGTCTCACTTGCTCCGTGGTGGCCAGTTCATCCGGCTGCTTTGCGCTGGAGATATCGGTGAGTTAAAACGCAGAGAGGCGGTGAGGTCTCCTAGCACTTCTAGGGGCATGTTTTCCCTGGTAAAGAGGTGGACGAGATGTTTTTGACCCAGTGAATTTCACAGAGTCAAAGGATTTCGAGCTTTTTCATGTCTTGAGGAAGACAAGTTCGTCGAAATGTTGGCAGCAGTAAAGATTTTGTACGAAATCTTGTAGGCAGAAAGGATTTGCACCTACTTTCCTTTCTTTCATACCCGCTCCCCCCTCCGGAAGAGCTCAAAATGGAAGTTTCCCGGAAGCTATATCTTATGTCTATTTTGAATCATAAAGTTTTGCTTTATTTACCCTCATTAGGCTGTGGTTGCTTCAACAGTTTGTGGTGCTTCGTCTACAAATTTTATTTATTTTATTCGCTCGGGCGCGTGTAGCGCAGTCGGAGGAGGCGCCGACTGTCGCGTGCACCGGATACCAGGTTCCTGGTTCGGATTTCCCGCCCAGATCGACCAAGCATTCCATCCCTTCGGGGTCGGTGAATTGGTGCCAGACTTGTCTGGGAAGGATAGAGCGCTGACTTGTTCAGCGGCTGGCCACCGCAAGTCATTGTATGGCCAAATACGCATTCAAATCGCCTCCACGATATCACGTAGAAGTAGAATACGTGGCGCATCCCAAAGGGATTGAATAGCGTCGTCCTTTATCCTTTATTCGTTCGTCGTTGCCATTCCAAATTACAGTAGTAGTTTTAAATTTTAAGGGTGGAAGCGATCGTGGAACTTTTGTCATAAGAGAATACATAGTGCAAAAATTCTATCCTTTCGAGGGCTAGCATTCTATTTTCTTCCCCTATATTTTTAGCTGGGCACGTAGTTGCGCAGTCGGAGAAGCCATCAGCTGTCGCGTGCACTATGATTCAAGGTTCTTGGTTCGGATTTCCCACCCAGACCAACCACGCCTTCCATTCCTCCGGGGTCGGCGAAATGGTACGTCTTGTCTGGAAAACAGAGAATGCTACATCAAATGGGCAATGCAGGTCATTATAGGGCAAAATGCGCATTCAAACTGCCCCCACGACATCTCATGGAAATATAGTACGTGGCGGAACCCAAAACGCATTAATTAGGGCCGTCCTTTTTCCTATATTTTTAAACTGCTGTTTTTATGCTTTAGTGCGGTTTTTCTTCATAGGGCGTATCCCGTTCATTCAAATTTTTATCAAATCTCCTAGCGTCTGCAGTTCCGTACAGTTTACATGGTTAGTCTACATATACAAGTCTACATAAACCTTTAAAAAGGTCTCCTTCCCCTTTATATTTAAAGCCATCTATTCCGAGCTCTGTTTCCAAATCAGTTGCCCTGAAGCCGTCGAAGTTTTTCCATCCATTCTTCCTCCTTTTCGCTGTTGTTTGTTCGACATGAGCTTCAGGATATGCCACATGTATCGTTACAATCTATTTTTTCATGAATTTTCATTTCAATACGTTCTACTTCCAGAAAACCACATGTTCGCCTAGATGATCAATGCAATTATTGTCTGTGATTACTACCTGTTGGCTTATTATTCACAATGTTCGTGGTGACTTTCAAGAAACCTCGGAGAGTTTTTCGATTTCCGAAGGTAAGTCTTTCGGATAGGTTTTTCCACTCGGAAATTGCCTAGATTTTTATTATGTAATTTTGAATCACTACGAACCTTTCTATTATATCTTATTTTTACCTGCTTTGCGTTTCATTTTATCTGATTTCTATTTTTTATGTTTAATGAGATTCGAGCGTGTGTAGCGCAGTTGAATGAGGTGCCGGCTGTCGCGTGCACCCGATATCAGATTCTTGGTTCGGATTTCACGACCCAGCTAACCAAGCCATCCATGCCTCTGCGCTGGCTTGTTCAACAGCTGGTAAGCGAAAGTCATCGCTTAGGCCAAATATGCATACAAATCGCCTCCACGATATCCGTAGAAATAGAACGCATGGCGCGTTTCAAACAGGGTTTGAGTAGCGTCGCTCTTTCTCTTTTCTTTTACAGGTTGAGGCCAATCAAAGTGCTATATCCTTTAGTACTTTTTAGTTAACCTGTTTTCTAGTATTTCTTGGTGCACCTCACTTCTCTTTATCGTTAAGACTAAAGCTTTTGCTTAATTTCTATTTTTTTTCGAATTTTGGCATCAATAGACAGCCCTTATATTTCCACTTTTTCATAAAGCGACAGAGGTTCACTAAAACTACTCCTCTTCCTCTACTCTACCGCTGAAAAGTTACTAGGAGAGTACACAATAAATTTTCTTCCGAAATGCGTGCAACGCCTCGCATTTTCTCTTCGCTTCTCCCTTTTCTTTCTTCTTTCTTTCTTTCTTTCTTTCTTGGGTTTTTCCTTCTGTTTATCTGTTGACTCCATTTTACACGTTAGTCTAAAGCTAGGAGCCACACTCCTCTGAGATCGGCGAATGAATTGGTACCAGACTTGTCTAGGAAGGACAAATCGCTGACATGGTTACCACAAGTTAGTGTGGAGGCCAGATACACATTCAACTAGTTTTCACGACTTCCCAGAAAAGTAGAATGCGGGCCCATTCAAAACAAGAATTAATTGACTCTGATCATCATTTTATTGTAATAGAAAAAAGTTCGTTTAAATTGCTCGCTATTTATTACTTTTATATTACTGCAGTTGCTACGTATTATTTTTTGGTTGGTCCGCTTCAGTTTTGTTTTATTTATTGAAATTTACAAGCTCGCGTTATTTCTATTTTTCTTGCTATTCCGTTGCATAAGGCTTAACCTTTAAGGTTAGATTGGATATACATACAAGTTGCCTCCAAGATATCCTCCAGAAATAGATTTCGTGGCACGTTTCACACAAAATCGGCTGAAGCCGTCCTTTACCCTTATCTTGACAATATTGACCCACAGAGCAAGATGTAGAATAGGTTCAAGGACTACCAACATTCACATAAAGTATCTCTGCGCTATTACTGAGCGGAATATTTGCCGTCTGGTTAGCTGCCGTCTGGTATGCCCAAGATGAAGATGGGCGATGTCCCACGAAGCGAAAGGATGATGTCGCCGTCGAATCGTCGTCAAATCGAGCGCACAATGACCACTTCGAGCCGGTTGTCTGTAATTACCGTCGTGTCATCCATGGATGGGGGGACACTTGAAAGAGCAGTAGCAACAGCGAACAAGTCGCTCGAATTGCATATGCGATGCAATGCCTTCTAGGCGCCCGGTTGTTGCTCTGCTTCTGTACGCAGTCGATGGAGTGAGGTGGAGGGATTCTCGCTCTTTAAGGGCCTTATAGAGCAATGACACTGGGAGGCATGACAAGCGTTGAGCGCGTATTACGCATTCTGACGAGCATTCAGCGCCTGCTGCTTGGGGTTTTCTTTAGACAATTCGAAACAAAGATGGAATTGACAAGGAAAATGGAAGGAAGGGAGCGTTTAAGGCCAGTCAACAAGTGTTCATATGTACCTTGTGTTCACAAAACGCTGGTCGTTATAGCCCATATCATCATATCAGTGCCATCGGATAAAGGACGGCGTTTCTCAATCTCCTTTAGGAGGCGCCACGCTTTCTAAATTTACGGAACATCGTGCTGGCGAGTTGAGTGCGTATTTGGTCATACGGACAGCGATGTTCGCCTTACTCTACCGGCGCTAAAACAATTTAATTTTAACACATTTGTTTAAGGCTCGAGCGGCTGGTAGAGAGCCTATATGTTGTTACAGGATGTTTTGTTGCGATCAAAACTCTTGCGCCAGGCGGGACTCGATCCCGCATCTTCTGCTTTACGGTAGCCAACCGTCGAACAATTCAGCGCTTTATCCTTCTCAAACAATTCTGGTAGCAATTCACCGACCCCGGAAGGATGGAAGGCTTGGTTGGCTTGGGAGGGAAATCCGAACCAAGAACTTGAGTTTGCTCGTCCAGGTTAGGGTCGAAACGAGCTTAACTACCTTAAGGTTTTGTCTTTTTCTATTGGTCTAGGGTGCACGCTACAGTCGGTACCCCTCCGACTACACGCGCCCTTAGCATGACAGTATAAACGTCGAAATGTTGCTTAAGATGAAATGATAAGAGATGTGTGTCTACTCAAACAGTGTAGTTGTTTTCTCAAGACGGTGCAGTAGAGAATTTTTCATGAAAAAAATTCTCAAAAGGTAGTTCTAATTTGGTTAGACATGGTTAGTTCAAAGTTTGGATGCGTCTGACTTGGTCTAATGTACATATTACTTCTAAACGTGTCCGCTTCAAGTTGAAAAGTGCCCAGTTTAAAACAACGAACGAACAATGACGTGAACTCCATCCTCGTGATGAATATTTTCAAGCATCTATGCAGTTATTAGGGGCGCGTGTAGCGCAGTCGGAGGAGGCGTGACTGTCGCCTGCACCCGATACCAGGTTCCTGGTTCGGATTTCCCGCCCAGGCCAACCAAGCCTTCCATCCCTCCGGGGTCGGTGAATTGGTACCAGACTTGTCTGGGAAGGATAGAGCGCTGACTTGTTCATCGGCTGGCCACCGTAAGTCATTGTATGGCATTCACGTCGCCTCCACGACATCCCGTAGAAGTAGAATGCGCTGGCGCATCCCAGAAGGGATTGAGTAACGCCGTCCTTTATCCTTTATGCAGTTATTGGTAGATGTTCAGGTTTTATTTGTGAGTAGATCAGTCAGACTCTTCTTTCGAAACAACTTCTGTGTCGTCTGATTGACACTCATTACAGATGCGGCTGTCGGTTCGCGGATCGGTCGGGTCGAGCTGACAAACGGCTTCAATTATCGTGTATCCGGTGTCAATCATTACTTCGACTTTGACCCAATAACCGGATGGGTGAGTTCGCTGTCACATACATACCACTACACAATTTTGAAACCTCCTCTCTTAGTAAGATCGGGCTCTAAAAAACAATTAAAGAAATAATTGACTTTTTACTGAGCTATGCAATTAGTGCTGATGACTGTAGCGAAAAAATGGGCCACCATCAATAGATTTTATCGATTTTTGCGCGGAGTTCACCGCTCACCGAAAGATGAAGATATATGAATAACGTGTAGAAAAGCTAATTCGTCCGATTGTCTGTATGTCTGTCCGTTCAACATGTCCGTATAAATAATAGCGGCTCGAAAAGCATCCTAGGGAAATAGGTCAGACAGGATATGGATGGGTGCAAATATCATGGCCACATGCCAAGTCAAACAAGAGGAAAACAGCGCCAGTCTCGCCGCCATCATCGACCGATTTTATCGATTTCTGCGCAGAGTTAAGCTTTTACCAAAGGATGATGGTACATGAATAATGTATAGAAGAGCTAGCCGTTGGCTTGTTCGTATATGATTCCATCCGTCAGTGTCCGAAAAATCGATAGGTTTCATATAAGAATGGTCAAACAGCTGGAAAAGATGAGGATGGATACGATTATGGTGGGCACCGGTGAAGATAAACAAAAAAACTTCGCCCATCTTTCGGTCATCATCGATCGCATTTATCGATTTTTGCGGACTTTACCGTTTAACGCAATCAATATGGGTCGAATGCTACGGCTTTTTGGACGAACCCCACGCCAGTCATATCAGCCGCTAGGCCCATTAGGCAGAAGCTCATGATTAGTAGACTAAATTTTAATTTTAATTAAAATGTTTGTAATTTATCGGACCAATCAAGCTTTCCGTTTCTCCAAGATCGGTGATGTATTGACTCCAGAAATGTTTGAAAAAAAAAACACTGACCATGAGTTCTCCATCGGCTGGTCGCAGCAATTCACTCTATGTAGTGTAGGTGAGATACGCATTCAAACTGCCTCCACGACGTACATACGGTCGAAGTAGAATACGTAGCGCCTTCCACAGGAGGAATTGATCGACCAGGATCTTTCTGAGAACCGATGCGTACGCACACCGCTATAAGTCTGAGTGAGAGCGCATGCACGGCGCAATCCACGCGAATCTCCACCAGTTTCAGATCTCTCTTCGCCGGACTGTGGATCGGGAGCAGCTTCGGAACAGCACTGTGGAGCTGCTGCTGGTTGCCAGTCCACCGTCCCTGATTCACGTTCTGATCACCGTGCTCGACGTCAACGACAATCAGCCGACGTTTCCTGTTCCCTTCCAGGTATGTAGAGCATAGAAGAGCAATCGTTTTGTCAATAAAATGGAGACCACCGCCAAGTCGTGCCATCGCTCATTCCTTTTCCTTTCCTTCCCATTCCGATTCATTTCCGTGATTTGAATTTGCATAAATAAATAAACAAATAAGGATATAAATAATTATGCAGACTAGCAATGACGGTAGTGCTCTATCTAAATGCGTAGACGTGATGCTTCGTTCTGTTGAAATGCCCTAATTTTGTAGTTTTCAGAACGTCTCTGTAATTGAATCCAGCGCTGTTGGCACCCGAATTCCGCTGCTGCCCGCCTCTGATCCCGATTTTGGTCAGAATGGCACCGTCATTGACTACGGCATCCAGGAAGGCAGTGCTCTATTTGGATTGGTCTACCGGAGCTCTGGACTGCTGTACCTGGAGGTGAAGGAGCAGCTCGATCGAGAAGTGCAGCAACTGGTCGTGTTAAACCTCACGGCGAGAGATGGCGGCGATCCACCCAGGTATGGCTGGCCATTCATGGCGTACTGCCCCTGTTTCTCTTCTCATGAAGAATACTTAGGTAGTCTTTGTCGAGGCTAGAGCCCTCCAAGGCTGGGCCCTGAATTAGACGGCTGTAAAAAGATGCCCAGCTCACGTAAGGGACAATGACGATTTGCGGATGAGCGGATTACGGTGCGAGGGATTTGGTCGCGCAGTTACGACATCATAAGCCGGCCAGACATGTCGACCGCTGCCTGGCCTTCCGACTGCTGCAAAGCCGAAAGGGCCTGGAGCGTGTTCGTGACGGAACGGGCCAATGTTGCGTGAAGTTGCCGAGTTCGCCCGGCTGACCTTGTGCTGTGTCGCATCCTCTGGCTGGGTCCAGTTCTGGCGGCGCGAGAAATCTGTGAAGTGGTGCCTTGCAACTCTGGTAAGATCGTGTCCAGATAAAAGGCGCATCGCCCAAGCGCACGCGATTCCATCGAACAACGGCCGGAGAATGTGCGAGCCGCCGGGGTTTTATTGGCCGAACAGCCTTTGGCTTTCCACGGGAACTTGGTTCTGATCGAGCCGAAGGAGAAGGAAGGTTCTTCAAAAAGGAGGGCATTAGGTAATAATCGAACATGTACCATATATGAAACTAAACCTACAAAAAGATAATAAAAATTCAAAGAAATAATAAAAGGTGAAACTTTAAGGTTTTGAAGTTGCAAATGCATAAAACAAACCTACATAATGTAAAAGATATAAAAAGGATCGAGAAGATCGAGTGATCGAAAAGTCTTGCTTGCAACAATGAAATAATGCAATCAATTACGTAATCCGCACTCAAATCCAGAATTCTTCCCTATCTTGCGGATGAATTCATGCTGGGTGGACAGGTTTATAACACGCAAAGTAGGCGCGTGCAGCGCAGTCAGAGGAAGTGCCGGCTGTTGCGCGCATCCAATACCAGGTTCCTGGTTCGGATTTCCCGCCCAAGGCAACCAAACCTTCCATCTCACCGGGTCGCTGAATTGATACCAGACTTGTCTGGGACGGATGAATCGCTAGCTTATTTATCGGCTGGCCACGGAAAGTCATTGTATGGGCAAATACGCATTCAACTCGCCTCTACGACGTCCCGTAGAAGTGGAGTGCGTGGCGCATCACAAAACGGATTGAGTAACGCAGTCCACTGTCCTAGCGCTTGAAATATTTCTTCAAATATACAATTTTCGCGTCAAAGTGGACCCTTTTCAAATCCAATTGGACCTCGTTCTAACCTAGTTTGATGCCTTTGAATCCAAACTGAACATCTTCCGAATGAAGAGACCGTTTCTACATTGAATAAACACTCTCCAAGACTGCTTGAATAATGTTTTTGTTCAAAGAAAATTCAGTAAGATTTTATTTGAAATTTTTAAGTTACCTTTTCCACTAGGTGAGCATAAAGGATAAAAGGATAAAGGACGGCGTTACTCAATCCCTTCTGGGATGCGCCAGCGCATTCTACTTCTACGGGATGTCGTGGAGGCGATATGAATGCGTATTTGGCCATACAATGACTTGCGGTGGCCAGCCGATGAACAAATCAGCGCTTTATCCTTCCCAGACAAGTCTGGTACCAATTCACCGACTCCGGAGGGATGGAAGGCTTGGTTGGCCTGGGCGGGAAATCCGAACCAGGAACCTGGTATCGGGTGCACGCTGCAGTGGCGCCTACTCCGACTGCGCTACACGCGCCCACTAGGTGAGCATACTGTTTGAAATTCTCTAAAAAAATTCAACTATGGTCATGCTTATCTTCCTACCTCATGTGACGCTTTGATACTATTATGTAGAAAAAATATGTAGTTTCGAATGCATATGAAACATATGAGATGACTGCCAAAGGCTGAAAATATCAGCCGCTTTCCATTGTGACAGCAAACCCTATTTTCGTGTCATTGAGCTTTCTGGCTTGAAAACGGGAAAGAAAAATCAAAATTCAGCTGCCAGTTTAGGAAGGCGCTGACCAAAAACAGCAGTGAAACACTGATACTCCTTAACTCCGTTTTCAGTCAGCCAAAATGTGTTTCGACACAACAAGGGTTGTGAGAACGATTATTTTATTTACTTATTTATTCACAACGTGGTGATAGCCACACAGGTGATAAAAAACGTTAAATAGCAACACATACATTAATAACTTTTTAAAGAATATAATATGAAAGGAACAATATTCCTCCTAAAAATCATAGAAATAAAGAGACTTCTACAAAATCAATGTGTTGATATTGTTTACACTTTCCTTGCGACGGAGAAAGAATAGCTCACACATTACTCAGTTCACGCTTCGTTTGATGTCTGAAAGTCGAAGTAGGGAAAAACTGCAAAGAACGCTTTAAATAATTCGAGCAAAGGCCTACCTCCACGTTTCTAATCAATGTCGTCTTCAGAATTGGCTTCACTACGATCTACGTCGAAATCGTCGACGTGAACGATAACCCACCGACGTTCTCTGCAAGGGAGCTGGAGGCGAAATGGAGTGGTGAGAAACTTTGGAATGCTTTTCTAGGGTGACGATTGAAAAAAACTGACTGAAATCGGAAATCATGCAGGAACAGTTCTAAATTTTCATTAGTATTAAACTTATTAGCCTTTGCATGTATGTACATAGATGGGCACGTGCAGCGCAGTCGGAGGAAGTACCGGCTGTCGAGCGCACCGGACGGCAGGTTCCTGGTTGGATTTTTCGCCCAAGCCAACCAAGCCTTCCATCCTTCCGGGTTCGGTGAATTGATAGCAGACTTGTCTGGGAAGGAAGAAGCGCTGACTGGTTCAAAGCCTGGCCACCTCAACTCATTGCATTGTCAAATACGCATTCAAATCGCCTTTACGACATCGACATCCCGTAGTAGAAGTACGTAGAATGCGTGGCTCATCTCAAAGGAGACGTCCTTTATCCTTTATCCCTATGTATGTAAGTACCTGTAAGTTGGGCGCGTGGTAGTGGTGCTGAATGAGCACTCCATTCCAAGTTCTTGGTTCAGATCTCATTTCAGGCCCAGGCCAACCAAGCCTTCCATCCATCCTGGATCGGTGAATCACTGCATCTTTAGGTTGCTGAAACATTTGTTTCTGAAACATGCACAATTCGGCCTTTCCCACATGCAACTACATCTCTGGGAAGGATGGGATGCGTGGTAGCGCAGCCGGAGGGGGTGCCAACTTTCGCTTTTCGCACGAATCTCCGGATCTCGGTTCGTCTCCTGCCCAGACCAGCCAAGCCTTCCACCAATCTTGGTTCCGTGAACTGGTCCATCGGCTGACCACTGCGATTCATTGTATGGCGAAATGGGCATTCAAATTGCCTTCTCGACATCCCGTGGAAGTAGAATGCGTGGCGCATCCTGCAGAGGGTGCAAGTAGTGCCGATTTTATAGCTTATTCGTTTAATGCATCATTTCTAGCCTATATTTCTGTTTAAGGGCGAGCATCAGCTCCAATCACGACACTCAACGCCACCGATGCTGATGGCGGACCGAATGGAGAGATCGTCTACAGCGTCTCTAGCCCGGAATCGGAGTTCTTCCGAATCAAGGGCAACCAGCTCTTTGCTAAGGTGCGCAGAAGTGGTTGTTCTCCATGTGTGTGATAGCCATAGTGCACTTGAAATTGTAGCTGGGTAGGAAAGTGTCTGTGTGTGTCCTTCCTGCTCCATGGGGACAGCTGTGTTTGACCTCACACACGGACACCCCAGCGTCGCCACTTGTAGGCACCTTCACATTCAGACGACCTTCGGCACCGTGTTCGGTGCTCGGACAAACAATACAATGCCAAATAACGCGAATCGACGGCGCTAATAGATGGCGGCATGGTTTTAGTGTCGACAATGACCGCAGAGGGAATTGAAGAACAGCAGGGTTTGCAGCGAGTTTTTGAAGAGTCACAGCAGAGAAGGTGTGCAGCTTTATGAATATCCAATTAGGGCTCGTCGTACTGATGTGCCGCTAAGAATGGTCGTGTTCGGTACCTTTGTTGACTGGCGAGTGTTTGATCGCTGTTCTGCTTGACTGTGCTATGGTTGGCTGGAGTGCATCACCTCCCTTTGCTGCCCACGTTCACGACATGGTTCGATACTGGGACTTAAATGCAGTGTGCGCCTTGATAAGTCCTCTGTACCATATCAACTTTCAGGGATTTTTCGTACACTTAATTTCTACTGACATTCTGTTCTTGAAAAATGTGCTGTAGGAAAGAGAAGTTTAGAGCATATAATTTTTTTCTTACTTCACCTAATCATGGTTTTAAAGTTACAGTATTTTTAGAATTTATAAAAGAGCCTCTAAAAATGCAGAAAACAATTCTTTTCCTTTTAGCATAGCAAATTGGAGGACACTTTTTACGTCAAGCGGGATATTCTTCTAACCTATCTTTGAGACTTTTGAAATCAAAACAAACCTTTCCAAATCGGAATAACCGACGATGAGATGCTCAGAATAATTTTTGTTTAAGGAAAATTTGATATAACTTTCTTTGAAATTGTTTAGTTTACTTGCCTTAATAAGTGTAGTGACTCTACAATTTTTTTGGAAAGCTGTTTAACAGAAATTTTTCTTAAAGCACAGCAAAGAAGCGAGAATATAGCGCCTTAAAAGACGAGATCGCGCCATGCATTCAAAAAGTTGCCGCATCTTTTATTTGATTGATAGTATAGATGCTGCTTATATAAAGCATCAAAGTGAGGATATGTGTGCTCTTTTACAGTTGTTTTTGTTGCATATTTAAGATATTTCAAACTCCATGCAAACTTTAGAAGTTCTGCTTTCAATCGGATAAACATCTTCGACTACGGCGCTTTGAACGAGAGGATGGCGCAATCTTTGTGGCACTAAAAATAGTTGCCTCCTTAGTTGTTTTTATGAGCAAGCTCTAAACCAATAATTTTTATTATAAAAATAATTTTTTATAAAATTTAAAGCAATGTAAGTTGAGTAACACTTATTGGGGACGTGAACTATAAAATCAAAGAAGTTATGCTAACATTCTCCTTGAACCAAAAATTGTTCTAATCGTTTTGGAGAGTCTCTATGTAGCTTAATATAGAAAAATGTGATTTCGATTTGAAAGAGATTGCTTTGATTTCAGAAGTCTTAGGCTAGCTTAGAAGAGTTCCAATTTCACATGAAAATGAAAGATATTGCACAATGTTTCTGTGAACTCATCATGGTCGAGTCAGTGACTGACTTCTGGGTTCACCGTACGGTTAAACCATCGAGATAAAGGGATTAAGCATGCCTACAAAGTGCTTTTCATCGTATCCTGCCCATCCATTCGTGGGTATTTATTTATTTCATTCTACGTTAACCACGTACCAAGAAACTTTATTAACACAACACAACAGCACCTGAGAGACAGAGCACTCCTCGGCTGGTGCGTGCCTGGATGTACTCCGATAATTCGAATTGTTTTCTGCCAGGCGTTTATTGCCATTCTGCTTTACTGACGGACCTAACACTGACACTCTATGACTGATAAGTGATACATTATTGCCTTTTTCAATCATATTTGTTTCAAAGTCATACATATATTTCTTCTTTTCAATTTCCTCGTTTCTAAACGAGGTAGAAAAATAAGAGAGAAAGGGAGGGAGAAAGGAAAAACAAAGCATCTGCTGATATGTAGTCGTTGTAAAACATTGATTCTTTCTAGTTTGGCCTCAGAATCCTTACCTGTTTTGCATTTTATAATGTCAGATGAAAGATGTTGGATTGGTTAATCTGAACAATCTGAAGTTTATAACTAACACATTTCTCTAAATAGCAGCAGGTGCTTTTTTTCCTTTTTCGACAAAGTTGCCTCTCCTTAAAAAAGTTTTGAGTAAAGATACTGCTGTAGTTGATTTGAAATTATTTTTTCTGACTTCTCATGTTTTTTGCTTATAATTGGATAAGCTTGCTAGGTTACAGTCAAATGGTGAAATTTCAACTTATTCTTCATAGTAGGAAGACCAGTAATCAATGTCAACAGCTTTACTGCCAGATGGAGGACACTGACAAGTCTTGTGGGTATCTCCACATACCCATGAGTATCCCTTTACCTTTATTTTTTGGAAAAACCATTCATTTTTGTGATCACCAAAACTGATGTTTGTTCCTAATTCTAGTTTCCTACATACATAGACTCTCTAGTTTAGCCATGACAGCTTCATAGGGTGACAGCCTCCTTTCCAACAATACCACAGCGTCAACCTCACCCGCGGCAGCATTTTTTGGCTGCGGGAATGCGCTATTTTGGTGTACGTTCGTCCTTGTCAACCGTCACACTCCCCGATCACGATGATTCAATTCACATAAGGTGGTACTTTGACGTTCGCCGGCGCTTTCGCCAAGAAAAAGTGCGGCCCTCATGTGCCATTTATTCGGATGGCGGGAGAAATCTGATGGAAATGGCAAATAGAAAGGGGAAAATTCCGATTCAAGCGAGAAACTCATTGAAAAACGGAAAAGTGCCCATCCTAGTAAGGGGGGGGGGGGCGGCGGCGTAATATAGCTATCACGTTTTCTAAATAAATTGACAAAAATAATGACACAGCAGCAACCTATGCGACCTTCTATGATGGCAGACTCAAAAAAGATTGAGGTATGGATGCACGTTTCAGTACTATTTATACATTTTACTCTGAAGACAACGAAAGTCGGAGCGTTAGGCCGTGATAGTAAAAATACATCTAAAACGCTGTCTAACTCAGCATTCTGGAAGTACACTATTAGACTGTCCGGAAAGTTCTCAACGTTTGAGTGCTTCACTTTGATCTACCATAAATTTCTGAAATCTTATCGGATTTAATCAAAACAAGCACAGTCCGAGATGGGTAGTGCAGTCGTACCTATTGCGTGCACTTCGAGTCGCTTGCAGTTCTTAGTGCGGATCCCGCCTTGCCAACCAACACTTCCATACCTCAGGGGTCGACTAATTGCTACCGGGCTTGTCGAGGAACGATAACAGGGATAAGGCTGGCTTGTCTGTGCGGCCTTGGAGGTCATTGTTTAGGTCAAACACCCATTCAAGTGCCTCCATGTCGTACCGCGAAAGTAGAATGCGTGGCGCATCCCAAATAAGGATTGATTAACGCCGTCGTTTTTCGTTTACCCTCCATGCATTGATGTGACTTACTCAACCTAGACTTTTTACTGTCCCTTCTAGAACTGTGTGTTTTCAGTCCGACACCCCAAGTTGCTGCTCTTCACCTCCATGCACGGTTTGCTTCGTCTCCATTCGAGCCACTGATCGTGGAACGCCCCCGCTGGAGAGCACGGTACTACTCAAGGTGCTGCTCAGCAACGAGAACCTTCACGATCCGCACATTACTCTACGGTAGGAGATGGAGATTTTTAAGGCACGTTGAATGAGTGGCCATTGGGCACTTCTACAGGCTCCATCCTGCGACTGTTGATTTCGCTCTTATCGAGGTCGGCGCTGCTGTTGGAAAGACCGTAGCTGTACTTACGGTAACTGACGATGATGGTCCATTGTCAGGTGAGCAGTTGCACAGCACCTAGGATTTGCCGACTGCGTACAGAAGTTGTTCTTCAGACTCCTCATCAGTGTGGATCGAGTCCGGCAACGAGGACGGGGTGTTCGCGCTCAGCGTCCAGAGGCACTTCGCGCTGCTTAAGCTACTCAAGGACTCTGCGGATCTCACCGAACACGAGTACGACCTGCTCTTCGTGGCCAGTGACGGGCAGGAACCACAGCGATTCACCAACGCCACGCTCAAGGTGAGGCGCTTCGGGCAGAAGTGCTGTCATCACAGGGAATGTCCGGTGTTCAGATCTACAACGAAGCGAAGCTCGCCTCGTCACCGGTGGTGGTCGAACGAGAGCTGAGTGCATCGCTGTTGGAAAGCTCACCGGTGGGCAGTTTCGTCGCACAGGTGCACACCAACTCGTCTGGATGCCACTTCGAGCTGAAAGGCGACGGAGTGCCGTTCAGTGTGGACAGAAATAGTGGTAGGAGCTGTGCTGCTTTCCTGTTTCTCTTCTAACAGCTAGAAATTCGTACTAGATGTGAGCGTAAGGGGTAATGGTGAGAGCCTTGTAACTAGTCTTACGCGGGCGAGCCGAGCATTTTACTTCTACCTGGTGCCATACAAGGTGCCTCAAAAGAAAAATGTTGCCTCCACGACATCGTGTGTAGATAAAATGCGTGGCGCATCCCAAAACGGATTGACTGACACAGTTCTTTATCCTTATTTATTCGTAAACGCCGTTACAAAATTTCGAATTAACAACTACTGAGCTGATAATCGAAGATGCAGAAGCTAGAATTCAGTTCAAATGGGTTCCTAACAGGACGTCCCAAAAATGTAGGCACTGCTTGAAAGGTAAGTTTCAAGCAGTGCCTACATTTTTGGGACGTTCTGTTAGGAACGGGCTAAGGCTAAGTTTGGTGCCAGCAGAGGTACTGAAGAAATTAAGAGCTCATATATGAAAGCGCAAGAAACAGAAAATTCCCCTGTATATGAGCATTAGGGACTACGCGACGTACTCGGCTGAATTCTTACGCTTGATTGATTGTGTTTCGCTTGAGTACTTGTCCTATTACATAATAATAGTATAAAATACGTCCATAAAGTGGCTATGTTAATTTTTTGCGTCCCTTCTGAAGATTCAAACTTAAAAACATATTACAGCTTGTGGCGAAATGCAGGAAATTCTAAGAAACGCAGCTACTGTTTAAAAGGTAGTATCATTGTAGCTAGTGAAGCTTTTAAGGATATTTGGGACCTATAAAAAGCACAGTATAACGAAATTACCGTGAAGTGAAAAATGGTTAAGATGACGCCATGCACCCGTCTGAAACTTTACATTCAGACTCGATCAATTGTGTATGGGCTGAACGCCTGCTGCAATTTTGTTATGAAATGAGCAAATTAGCTTGTGCTGAGCTTCTTTCAACGTACAGTACTGGGAAGTGCATTACAATGTTCGAAAATACGAGGTATCCTAAAAAACAGGGATTATCGAGTTCTGCATCACAAGTCAAATAACAAAGGAAGACACCCGTAAGTACTTGTTGACGTGGTGCTGTTATGATGAAGAAGGCGCTATTCTATTTGTTGTCTATGGTAGAGTTTAAGCAGCACAAGGCTCCCAAAAATCAATCGAGTCAGAAATGAAGGCATTCAGGCGAGTGCACGGCGCAATCTTGACCATTTTCACGTCAACGAGCTTTCGCGTACCCTATGCTTTTACATGAGTCTCAAGTATCTTTCAAGTCTTCGGTAGCAGCCATGCTAGATCCTTTCAAACAATACCTACATTTTGTAGGAAACCCTGAATTTTGCCACAAGCTGTAGAGTGTTTTTAGATTTCAATCCTTAAAAGAAACACAGGTCGATACGTACATTTTATGAGAAGTATTCAAGCGAAACACAATCGATCGAGTATAAAATGTAGGAATTCAGACGAGTGCGTGGCTCATTCGCTAACGCTCATATATCGGGAAATTTCTGTTTTCTTGCGCTTTCATATATGAGCTCTCAACTTCTTCAGAATTTTTGGGACACCCTGCTGGGAGCCCATTTGAACCAAATTCTGACTTCTGCACTTTGTCGTATCAGCTCAGTACATACCTGCCGACTCCAATCATTCTAACAGTGTTGACGAATAAACAAAGACAGAGAACGTCGTCAATCAATCTATTTTGGGATGCGCCACGCATTTTATAATATCTATACATGGCGTCGTGGAGGAGGCTTTACACTGGCTTATAATGGCCGGCCTATTGGCCAGTCATTGTTTCACCCTTCCTATACAAGCGTGTGGTACCAATTCATCGGCTCCTGAGGAATGGAAGGATCAATTAGAGGAGGAGGGGGGGGGGGGGGGGGAGTGTGAACGAAAAACCTTGAATATGTGTGCACGCGACAGCTGACGCCTCTCCCGGCTGCGCTTCCATGACGCATCCGTTGGAGAAACACGCATTCAACTTACCTCCACGACAACTCGTAAAGGTAGAGTGCGTGGCACATCCCGAGTAGGGAATGACTTATGTCGTCCTTTTCACCCTTTGTCTTTCTAATGAACCAGAATGGAATGTGATGTATCACAACAGTGCATCACATTGAGGAAAGCGGATGTGCTTATCTTGAGAGAAAAATGGTAGAAAATGGCAAACTTTTCTTACAACCTGTTTAGTATTCAAACAAGTCTTCGTCCTTGTCATCCAAAGAGATCATCATGTCTCTACTATGTGTGATTAGCCTTTCGAAGAATTTTATCAGGCGAAACAGTAGGAGAAGATAATAAAAAACCGCCCAGAAAAAGAAAAAACGCTCTTGTTGAGCTTTGAAAATTTCAATTTCTTTGAATATCGAGCGAATGTCGAAGGTTGGCTTCTACAATTAGAACTAATCTAGGCATCGTCATCACCTCGTCCTCCCTGGATGTGAACGCCGTTGAGAGGTACGTGCTGGAAGTACTGGTCCAGCTTCCGCCGCCGAGTATTCGCACCGTAACGGCGACGATTACTGTGACAGTCGTTGATGTGAACGATCATGCGCCGTCATTCGCTGATCTACCGGATCGATTATCGATTGCTGAAAACACAACAGTAGGAACCGTCGTTTTTACGGTTAAATCGACTGATAAGGTGAGCGATTGTTGAATAGTAGATAGAGTTAATGCATTACTGAAAGGAAATACTGACATTAGTGACAATTCCTTAGCCACTGCGAAGCGCGCTTATCTTTTTTTCCTACTTGTCCTTAAACTGACCTACATGGTTGCGATGCTAATCAGACCAATCACACCTCACCGAATGGGTGTGCCATACAGAAAATCTGTGTATGGTCTCTGCAATGATTGGCTGGCACATGTTCGGTTGGTGACCTGATTGGTCGGTAGGCTGGCACGTTTCCGCCCACTTTGCAGACCACAATATAGACTAGTCTCCTTTTTCTATTGCTAAGGTGAGCGATTGTGTAATACTAAATAGAATCCACGGATCTCCCTCGATACCACGGATCTCCCTCGATAGAGAGCCTTCGGGCTCTCTTGTTAAGAGGGATCTCGGGCCGCTTGTCGCAGGGCCACGTGGCGCGTCCCCGGGTGGTGGATAGGGGAATTAAACGCGAACCAAATGCGACCGTGTACTGCCCAGAGACGCAGGTGGGATGCAGGGGATGGACTCCTTGCTCCTGCTGTGTCGGGTCGATGCGTTCCTTGTGCGTGGGAGCGGCATGTTCGTGCACAGTGTGCGTGGATGTGTCCGTGACTGTGCGGATTGTAACTGTGTCGGCTCGGCCAAAAGCTTGCACTCGGTAGACTGGGAGTACATGTAAGGCGATTCGAGGCCGCCTTAAGTCTCGCCCCGTCCCTTCAGGCAGTCTGGCTGGCTGCCCGGAGTACCCCGCCCGCACGACAGAGCCTGACTAGCTACCCGTGTTGTATTCCAGTCAAACACAGCAGCAATAAAGGGCCTCATTCCCCTGACCCCGAAAGAGCCCCCATTTCTGCAGCGATGGGAAGGACGAGTACGGAGAGGCTGCTAAAATCTCAGGGCCTAACCAGGCTGCGCAAACTGAGAAGGACTAGGATGACGATCTGTACTTACAACGCCCGCACGCTTGCGTCGGAAGCATCCGTCGAGGACCTGATGATGCAAGCCAGGAAGATCAAGTACGACGTCATCGGACTGACCGAGACGAGAAGACACCACCCCCTACACGCCGCCTACGACTCCGGAGAAGAACTGTTCCTCGGAACATGCGACAGCAGGGGAGTAGGCGGCGTTGGTGTCCTCGTCAACACGCACTTGGCCATGAACATCGATTCGTACGAGTCTCTGACGAGTCTCTGACTAGCCGAATCGGACGTCTGCGACTGAAGCGATGTGGCTCCGTGCCAGCCTTGACTGTGTTCGTCGCGTATGCCCCAACATCCGACTACGACGACGAAGACGTCGAGGCCTTCTACGTGGAGCTGGAGAAGTTCTATAAGGAAGATCACACCTTCTACAAGGTGATCGTCGGCGACTTCAACGCCAAGATCGGGCCACGAAGGTCGCCGGAAGAACTTCACATCGGAACCCACGGTTTGGAGTGGAACGAGCAAGGTGAAAGGCTGTCTGAGTTTATCATGTCGACCAAGACCATCCATGGAAACTCGCAGTTCCAGAAGCCTCCCTCCCTACGATGGACCTGGGAATCCCCCGATGGCCAGTTCCACAACGAGATCGACCACATCATCTTCAATCGCAAGTATTGCCTGACCGATGTCTCCGTTGTCCCCAAGTTTTACACGGGATCGGACCACCGCCTCCTTCGCGCGAGGTTCCGCTTTTCGCGTCAAGGAGAGAAGGCCGCGAAGTTCAAGAAGAGGAATCCCAGAACGACCATCAACTGGGACCTTTACACCTCTCTTGTCGGCCTTTGGGAAGATGCCGTCATGGACAACGTCGACGAGGAATACGATCGCTTCGTGCACCATCTCCACGATAGTGCTAAGGGAGCCGAGAGCTTGAAGACCACCAAGAGACGCCTGTCTCCGGAAACTCTCGAGCTGATACGCCAGCGTGGAGCAGCACGAGCGTCAGGCAACTACCAACTAACGTCCGAGCTTGCAAAGCTATGCAGAGCGGCGATAAAGGAAGATCTCAAGGAGAGAAGGGCGGAAGTGTTGGCTGAAGCAGCAGAGGCAGGGCTGAGCATCCGCAATGCCCGCCGGAACTTGGCCAACTTCAAGACCAAGATGACCGCTCTCCGACGTCCTGACGGAACCATCACCTCTTCCAGAAGGACCATGGAGAAAGTCATCCACGACTTCTACTCCGATCTCTTCGATAGCCACGTCCACCTGCCCCCATGCCATCTTCCGCAGGATGGATACGTCGTTCCCTCTGTTCTCCCTTCCGAGATCCGACACGCCATCTCGTCGGTGAAGAAACGTACAGCACCCGGTTCTGACAGGATCAGAGCTGAACACCTGAAGAACCTCCCGCCAGCGCTCACCAACACCCTGGCGCGGCTCTTCACACGCTACCTGTCCGAATGCAAGGTTCCATCTCAGTGGAAGACCAGCAAGACCGTTTTGCTGTACAAGAAGGGAGACGTGCACGACATTGGCAACTATCGCCCGATCTGCCTGTTGTCCGTAGTCTACAAGCTGTTCACTCGAGTCATCCTGAATAGGATTAGTAGAACGCTGGACGAAGGACAGCCATGCGAACAAGCAGGATTTCGGAGAGGATTCAGCACGATCGACCACATACACACCATTACGAAGCTCATCGAAGTGTCGCGAGAGTATAAGCTGCCGCTGTGCCTTACGTTCATTGACCTGAAGAAGGCATTCGACTCCGTCGAGACTGAAGCGGTCATGGAAGCCCTGCTCACCCAGGGCGTTCCCACTCAGTACATCAGGGTCCTTCGAGAGCTGTACAGTGGATTCACGACCAAGATCTCACCATTCTACAACGACGTCGTCATTGACGTGAAGAGAGGGGTTCGACAAGGGGATACCATATCCCCGAAGCTCTTCAGCGCCACCCTCGAAAACGTCATGCGCGAACTAGAATGGGAAGACATGGGAGTGAAGGTCGACGGCCGGCAACTGCACCATCTTCGCTTCGCTGACGACATCGTGCTCATAACCCCGAGCATCAGGCAGGCGGAACGAATGCTGGCCGACTTCGATCGTGTATGTGGAAGCGTTGGACTGCAGCTGAATCTTACGAAGACGATGTTCATGAAGAACGGATGGGTTTCTGATGCCCCATTCTCGCTCAACGGAACGAACATCTCCGAATGCTCCAGCTATGTGTATCTGGGTCGCGAAGTCAACATGACCAACGACCTAGCACCAGAGCTGAGCAGAAGGAAACGAGCGGCTTGGGGAGCTTTCAAGAGCGTCGAAGAAGTCGTGAAGAAAACGAAGAACGTCCGACTCCGTGCCCACCTATTCGACTCCACTGTTCTTCCTGCCCTAACATACGCCTCAGAGACCTGGGCTATACGAAAGCAGGATGAACACGCGATCAGCGTCGCGCAGCGTGGAATCGAGAGGACGATGCTCGGAGTGACACGACTCACGCAAGTGAGAGAAGGTCTCCGGAGTTCCGAGCTTCGCCGACGTTCGAAGATCAGAGACGCTGTCGCATGGGCCAAGTCGTCGAAAATTAGGTGGGCCGGCCACGTAATGCGATTCGCAGACACCCGCTGGACGAGAGCCGTCACAGATTGGATTCCGCGGGATGTCAAAAGAACACCAGGACGCCCACCAACGCGTTGGTCGGACTTCTTCGTGAAAGCCCTGAACGACCGATATGACGCTCTTCGTGTCCCTCGAGCGAGGAGGATCCATTGGACCACTCTGGCACGCGACAGGGACGAATGGAGACGCTGCTGGCGCCCGCTCGAGCAAGTCGATGATCAACGGGACGACAGGTGATACAGGTGAAATAGAATTATTCCATTGTTGGAGGGAAATAACGAATTTAGGGAAGCGTATAGCCAAAAGTTCCTTAGCAGTTCTATTCCATGGCCGTTGCTATGCGTATTCTTCTTTTCCTGCTTGTCATTAGAGTGGCCTACATGGGGAGGGGAGCGAACTAGACCAATCAGGCCACGTCGAACATGCATACCATCTAGAACGGTGAGCGCACGATCGGCGCGCTGATTAGCTGACACGTGTTCGGTTGGTGCTCTGATTGATAGGTTGGCGACTTTAACGCCTACCATGCAGGCAACATCAACGACTAGTATCCTTCTTTATTTTGCTTGAATAAAGGTCCTAGCATGTCTTTGAGTCAACTAGAAGTCAAAAATTTGTAAAGCTGTTTCAAAGCATTCAGAAGACAGGTTAGAAGCCGTATTCACCTCCCCAGTTTCTTGAGCTCTGATTGATTGACTAGCTGGCTCGTTCTCGCCTATGATGTAGACCACATTAGCGACTAGTGTCCTACTAACGGGCGCGTGTGGCGCAGTCAGAGAAGGTGCGACTGTCGCGTGCACCCGAAACCAGGTTCCTGGTTCGGATTTTCCGCCCAATCCAACCAAGCCCTCCATCCCTCCGGGGTCGGTGAATTGGTACCAGACTTGTCTGGGAAGGATAAAGCGCTGACTTGTTCATCGGCTGGCCACTGCAAGTCATTGTATGGCCAAATACGCATTCATCTCGCCTCCACGACATCACGTAGAAGCAGAATGTGCTGGCGCATTCCAGAAGGGATTGAGTAACGCCGTCCTTTATCCTTTATCCTTTATCCTACTAACTACTAATATCATTTCATTATTTATTTATTTATTTATATGCCACGCCACTGAGGGGCGTGCTGAGAACTTTCACAATAAATGACAAGGTTAGATGGAATAGAGTACTGGGCCAAAAAAAGGAGAAAGAAACTTACCAAGAAAAACCAACAATTCCAAGTAATGGTTAGTAGTAATACAACATTCGAAATATTAGTAAGGGGTGAACTTAATGCGAGTTCTTAGTAATGGTCATTACTCTCAGTTGATCCAGGTAGAAAACTATATTTGTATGTAGATTCTACAAAAAACCATTTTAACCGGAGTATGCTTGGATGCGATGATAGCTGCAAAGAGAGAAATTTTTTTGGAGCACCCTATTATATCACGGAAAACACGTGGCAGTAATATGAGTAAAACTGATATCTATAGGAAGATGAATACCAGCCGGAGTAACTGCCAGAGGGACAATGTGTTTCGCGGTGTAGTTTGTGATCCCGGTCCCCCAGGACACGCACTACCGGGCGTACTCCGTGTCTCAGAAGCTCGTTATACTGGTACGCACCCGGTGGCGGGCCGGAGACACATGAATGCTCAAAAGTGAGACAAGGCATGCTGGATAGCAGAAAGTAAAAGTGGGAAGCTGGGAGCTGGAAGGAGTGTCCTCCTTGAAAAGATAGAGCGCAAACTCAAATCCAACCTGCTCGAAAAAAAAAGTTGCAAACAAGATGCCCGCTAAAGGCGATAACCCTTTGCAACTCATCAATCACAACTCAGCGCAACTAAGGCTGACTTTGATTGTCTCAGAAGACTGAAAGAGCATATGCTAAGTCAAAACTTACAAAAAGTTGCCTCATGCTAATACTCTTAACTGGAATTCGAAGCAATGACAAAAGTCACAATATCTCCTCTCTTCGCCAACGCACGAAAGAGAAAAAAATCAACAGGGAAAATAAAACGCAAGTGGTAACCATGATGCAATTGGCGAATGGAGAACGACAAGCCACGTACCCGCTCCGATCAGAAGTCTGGAATAGCAAGAACTTGGAGCAGATTGATATTTTTCAATTTAGTTCTGAACACGGATATGTTCGGGGCTTTCAAAAGGGTATCGGGATGTTTTTTGCAGCCATCTAACTCCCTGAAAAAAACAAGGACCTTGGTGGATTGATTTCTGGTGAGTCTAGGATTCTCAACGAACGACGAAAAAGTACGCCCACGGCAAGGTTGGAAACATGAATATTTGCTCAGCCGTAGTTTCAGATCGCCTTTAAGCGACTTGAAGCCAAAGGCTTTATTGCTAAACACTCGTCGTTAAAGCAAACTTTTGAGATTGAAATGCTTTAAACTATCAAAATAACTAGGAAGAAGGAATGGATAGTTCGGATCAGGTTTGCAAAGATAAAGTAAAATTCGCGTAAACGTTTGTTGGACTTTCTCAATTTCCGCATGAAACTTCTTCGTATGAGGACTCCAAATTTGGAATCCGTACTCCAAATCAGGAATTACATACACCTTCTACAGCTTCAGATATAAAGAAGGATCGGTACCCTCGAAGTTCCTGAATATCGTAAAGACAGCCGCAAACGCCTTTTGAATTGTCCGCTTGATATGAAGTTTTGCATCAAGATTATCACTAATCAGGATTCCAAGACCACGCATCTCCTTCACAATTTTTGGAGCAGTGCCATTACAGTAATATA
Organism: Heligmosomoides polygyrus polygyrus; assembly: GCA_947396885.1. Classification (NCBI taxonomy): domain Eukaryota; kingdom Metazoa; phylum Nematoda; class Chromadorea; order Rhabditida; family Heligmosomidae; genus Heligmosomoides; species Heligmosomoides polygyrus. The sequence continues at coordinate 77,384,282 of OX377203.1, read as the reverse complement.
TTTGGGATTATCCGATTTTCCAATGTGCAACAACAGTTTTATCGAGGGAATGTCCCAATCCTTAGCCCAGTCCATCATATTAATAATGGACTGTGCTAACGCCTGATGAACCAAAACCTGTGTTATCATTGTATATTCCATACACCTTTATATCGTTGGGCATATATCTGAACTTTAACGTCTGCATGCGTAGCTAAGCATGTGGGAAGGTCCATGGTGTATATTATGCATAAAGAGTAGATGTGAAAGGACACCTCCCTGAGAACTCCACTTAGGCACGGAAGGCGTGTAGAAAAGCAGTATCCTACTTTAACGTACATATATCTCTCTGTTGAATATGAACGGATCCCTTCTAAAAGCGAATTCTTTGGTCCCAGCTTCTCATGTTAAACAACTGCTTATCGTGATTCACTTTATCGGGGGCTTTCGATAAGTCGAAATAAATGATCATCATTAGACTCCAGATTTCCTCTTCAATTTTTGAGATTCTGTTTCTTGAGGTGTAACCCAGAATAGAGGTAGTGCTCAAAAAAAAAAAAAGAAATCTGCTGTACCAAAGTGCTGGAAAAGTGCCACTTGAGGCGCGAGAGGCAGATCCGTCATGAACCTCGGATTATTTTTGCGATTTTAGCCGAGAACCCTCTATTTTACTAAAACCCTGTCTTTTTCAGGACCATGGAGACGGTGCTAGATTGGCATATCGTCTGGTAAACGACGAGGCCGCCGAATATCTGTCGATTGAGGCGAATTCCGGGAAGACCACTCTACGAAAAGCGGCGGATTTTGAGGAAATCCACGGTTTTGACGCGGAAATCGAAGTGTGCGACGGCGGGCTTCCTGTACTGTGCTCGTCCGTCGTTATTCCAGTTTCAATTCAAGTACGTTACCATAACCCTTCGGCGTCCAAGAATCACCCTTCCCAATGGGGAATTCTCCATTCCAGGACGTCAACGACAACGCGCCACGGTTTCCCTGCGGGACTGTCCATTCGGTGTTGCCCGAGGGCTCTCCTGCCGGTAGCCTAGTTGCGACTGTCTTCGCCGAAGATCGTGATTCTGGACAGGCCGGCACCGTCCACTACGTCTTGCTGGACGCCGTCACGGGCTTCTCGATCGACGTAACCACTGGAGTGATTCGTACCACTGAACCACTGCGATCGAAGGAGAGCAGGGTAAGTTACTCCCTTTCAGCCTGTCATAGATATAGTAGTAGTTGCGAGAAATTGCCAAACATCGCGGGAAAATTTCTGACAGTTCGCCTTTATAAAATGCTAAGCACTGTCTAAAGGTGAGCTGTCAGAAATTAGTCGGAAAATAGTTGCGAAAAATTACCGAAAATTGGTGGAAAATAGCGTGAATCTAGCACAAAATGGCTCGAAACTAGTAACAAATAGCTGAAATTTAATGGAAAATAGCCGAAATTGTCCCATATTTCACCAGTTGCCGTAGGCATCACAGAAGACGTGCTGAGGACCTCGCGGAACGTGTATCGGAGTTCATATGACGTTCCACAGATGTCGCTAACGAACACGATCGGACTCAAAAAACGTTGCGCTGACGTGAAGCGTGAGCGTCCGAATTCAGAACACACGTCACTGACGTCGTGCAAGAGCGTTCGGATTCTGAAGATGTGTCACTGACGTCGTCCAACAAGCATTCGATTCGGAAGGCGTGCCACTACGTCGGACTTACTTAATCCCCATTAGCGGGCGTCAGTTTGAGGGCGGCCTCGAAGCCAGCGTCGCTGTTGGTGCCATAGAGTGCCGAGAATCACGGGCAGTGTCCTGCCATGCCAAACGATCCAGGGCCACTTCTTTCGCACGCTCTAAACGAAAGCCTCTTTTACTCAAGTCATCGTGCACTTGGTTTATCAACGCCTTCTTCGGAGCGACTCGATGGAGTTTCCACCCGCTCAGTCTGGTCCTCCACAATAATTTGTTGGGTATACGCTGAGCTGCCATTCGGTGAACATGTCCAAACCACCTCGGTCGGCGTTTCCGGATTTCGGATTCAATGGTGTGCTGATTGCAGCAGGACTTTCGTATATTTTCATTCGTAATCCGATCGCGAAGTGAGACGTTTAATATTCGTCTGAAGCACCTCATTTGGAAGACTTCTGGTTTCTACAAGTCTGCGTCGGACTACCTGCGCTTTGATTCAAAAGACGTTTCATTAACGTCGTCTAACGAGCAAGCGTCCTAATTTAGAAAAAGTGCCACAGTTGTGTTATATGAGCATGTGGATTTAGAATATATGTCGTAGGAGTCGTACAAGCTCCACAGCAGGCGGGAGCATCGGTCCGGCGCCCAATATCAATAGATGATATCGATTTTTGACCGCTGCCTTCGGCTTGCGCCCCCTTTCGCCTTTCGAGCGACAGAGCAAGTGAGAAGATATGATGCCCGCTTTCTGAGCTTCACAGCAAGTGGAACGTTTCGATTTTTCTAGCAACATCGATCGATTTTACCGATTTTTGCTAGGAGTTGACCCCCCTTCTTAGCTTTTTGTTCTCCTTTCAACGTCTGGGGTTCTCATCGTGGAAGAGGTGCAAGTTCTATTGTTATAATTGATCAGTCAGTGAGTACCTATCGATTGCATCGATTTCTGAGCGATGTTGACTGTTTGAGGATGGGGAGTGAAAGCGCCCAGACTCTGTCGCTAGAGTGATAGGCTGGGCTGCGGGAAAAAAGGAGAGTTGTAGAACCAGCGGGGGACGTAGATGGCCAGCAGCACGAAGTAGTGACCTCACTGAGCTGTCTGGAGAGGACGTCGATGTTGAACATATACATAGAAGAGGTTGTGGATGGCTTCATCTCTCCAAAGTACGCAGCTGGTCTTCAAAAAAAGTTGTATAATTCTAAAATCGTCTTTTAATATAATACTACTTGGAAGGAAAAAATCTGCACAAGAAAAGCAGTTGCTTTGAAGTGAGTTTAGCATATTGGTGGGAAAATCAATAAAATCAGTAATTGATTGATGCCATCGTAATGAGACTGCCTCTAAAAATTCGCTTTTCAGATTCGTGTCGGAGCCAGTGACGGCGGAGGTCTGGCGTCCGAGAACAACGTCACTGTCACTCTATTCACTACAAGAAGAAGTCCTTTGAAATGGGAGAGTGCTCCTGACGCGATTGATTTGCCCACGACTGCTGCTGTTGGCGACACCTTGGCTGTTTATCGGACGGTAATTCAATTCAACTTGAATTTCACATACATAGGTGATACGTTTTATTTTTAAGGAACGCATGAGTTTCACCATAAAAATCAGGCTTTTAAAAGTAATCTCTGTAAGCATTTTTAGAGAGGGAGAAAGGGTCGATATCGCGAAGCTGAGCATAATTCGGTGGTGGAAACGCACTGTCGGATCATAACCAATCAAAAAAGCACCTACCAGATACATGCTAGCCAATCAGGCTACCGATCGTGTCTCTGGATGTCACGCCCATTCGACGCGGCCTGAGTGGCTGTCGCGTTGTCACCTTCCGATGTTGCCCACCGCCGTGACATGGCCGAAGAAAGCTTAAGCTTGACATCCCATTGGCCGCTATACGAAGGCTGAGCCCAGTCACACACCTTCTTTTACCCACGGAGGCAAGAAAGGACTTTATAAATCTCGGAAGTCGTTTTGACTGACTTCCCAGATTTATAAAGTGACTCAGCTCAAAAATCGATATAGCTAATCGATATAAGGCGCTTGTTACAAACTCTGCCCAGTGGCAGTCCCCTTAATTCGCACTCACCACATTTGAAATCATTAAGCGTAGGCAAAAATCGAAAGTATTGATCGGCTCTGGTATGCTAATTGATTTGTTTACTTGTTGCCAAGTACGTCCAGCTAACTACCAGCAGATTTGACTGGAATATTATTTTGATAGGTTGGTTGATTCTGTTTACATGACGATCTGAAGACCACCGGCCATCATCTTTGCGTGGGCACACATTCAGGCTAAATAGCGGCGGATTATCTCCTTAACATATCATTGAATAAACATTTCTATTTTTGATTTTATTTCGTTTGGTTTCTATGCAATCCTTAGCGCGGTTTTTGAATGTGGCAACCATTTGAAGACTTTTCAGATCTATTCCAGTTGGGAGGAGGCGTAGGTTGTTTTGCCCCACCACCCTCTCCCCTAAGTTTGCCAGTGGAAATCCAGTTCCTGCCATGTGACAAGAAGACTTTCAGGGGGAACTGTAAAATGATCGAATCAATCAGTTGCTAAAATTTATTGAATCAGTGTATAGTAATGCAAAGTGAAAGCGAAAGCCATAGAATTAATTTTCTGCGTTTTTCAAGCCCTTTTCTGCCTTTGCCTTTTTATAGTATTTATTGTAGGTTACTTATTTATTTACTTACTTATTTATTACAGGTTTAAATGCGAACTTATGAGAGCCATCACCCAGGAGCGTTTTTCAGAGCACACCTTCTGTGCTGCAGTCGCTGTCTCCGTTTGTGTCGATTAGTCCAGAAGGTGTACTACACATCACTAAGGCGGTGCCCGTCGATACCGATCGATTCCACGCCTTATTGATCGCCAGGTCCGGAGATGTGTCCATCAGCAAATGCGTAGAGCTGAAAATGCGTCACGAGGCTCGCCCGCCGTCTTTCGGGAAGAAGCTCACCTCACTGAAACTGAACAGAAACACCCCGCTGGGAATGCAGCTGATGAAGGTGAGACCTCGAGCGAGTGATTGATCGCGATTGATTTTCGTGAAAGTCTCCACTTTTAGGCGAATGCCGGAGGCCGCTTCAACTTCTCGACGGACTGTCGCTGGCTGAGGATCGACGGCGACGGCGTCGTCTCTCTGAAGGAACTGGTCGACACGTCGATTGACAGCATACAGTGCGTTGTGGAAGCGAAGGACCTGCAGGGGAGGAGTGATCGGCTGAAGATTCACGTCGCCATGCGAGGCGATGACACGGTCAGTACCGCTAGTCGGGGAGAGGCGTTAAATTCTGGTCGTTAGGTTTTTAAATGAATTATTTTAACAAAAATTTCACAAGATTTCCGTTAAATCTTCAAGTTTCGCTGAAAGATGCAGATAGCTGTGTACTGTACTATTGTTTCAAATGAAAAAACGACCGGTGGAAGCGTTTTATATCCATTTTCACGTCAAATTGGAGAATTTTGAATTCAAATTCAACACCTTTAAAATAAAAACGAACCTTTTCCAAATTAAACTAGGTCCACTCCAGAAATGTCAAGGCAAGTTTTCAATTCGAATGAATTATAGTTACTTCCTTGAATTCGCATAATTCACCAATTGCAGAAAGCCAGCACATCGAATGGACATAAAGTTTTTGTTTTTGGACGCTGCATTTTCGCATTTGAAATGGGCTTGAAACTGTTCTTTCCTTGAAAAGTGTGGAAATTTCCTAAAATGAAGTTCACTGTATTTAAATACCTTTTTGGTGAATGTAATTTATAAATTTACTAGGAGAGTCACAGTAATGTTTAAATCGATGATTAGTTCTAACCTTCTTAGAGTGTTATTCAAATCGGATGACACCCGCTTCGATCTGAAAACTATCCAGTTTGATCTCAAAAGTGTCCAGTTTGACAGAAAAGTTTCATATTTCGATTTCGACTCCATTCATTTCCAAAATTTGCCTGACACCTCATGGTATGTGAGGGCTTCAAGCAGCTTCACGAAATGAATTGGACCATGGAATACGCATTAAATTGGGCTTCACGACATTCCGTAGAAGTAAAATACGCGGCGCATCCCATAGAATGGTGAAAGTCGCAGTAGCACATGCCGGGCTTCCCGAGAAGTTTAAGTGCTTCGATTTTCGTCCTAACATCAATTATTTCCTCTTAAAAATATGCCAAATTTCAGAAAAATTTGGTCGTCGCTATACAAGATTCTAACGGAAAATTCTGTTCTCTAGAAAAGTCGTTCTTTAAAATCGTTAAATCGCCAATCATAAAATGGTCGCGCTGCTACTAACCAGTGGCTTGTCTAGGTATTTACCCGTCAGGCGAAGAACAGTAAGTGAACTTGCACGGTGGTTCAGTCTTCGATACGTGTTCTTGATACACACACAGGAGACGTCGTTGAACGATTTCACCTCAAACTTGGGTAACTAAGCCGATGGTATCAGCATCCTACTATATATAAAAGAGAAGCGTGTCTGTGTTTCCGTCCGTTACAACTGGAGTGGGGGAACGGCGTATTGGCGATACTCAATGATTGATGGCGATTGACAGCGACCCGAAACTTCAGACCTGGGGGTAATCGAGGTCGCTGAACACGAATCTGATATTCGTTTTTGAAGTATCGATCGCTATAAATCGATATTGATCAAATTATCGATATATATATATATATCGTTCATTTCCCTATTTCTTTCTAGCTTGCCCCAAACGTTAAGGTGTCCTTTTGCAGAAACATAGGTGATAGCTACAACTGATTATTAGAAGTTATTACTACAGCGAAGCCGTTAAGAAGCCGTCAGTGCGGCCGAGAATCTGCTCTGACGGTTGGTATTATTATATAAGAACACATTAATACGTTAATACCGAACATGAGGCACAATGTGGATTTCTCAGATAGCTTTCTTTTATAATGAGTTTTTGCTTCCCAAGCGCGAAAAATCTGATAACGCTAAAGCTGTGTTTCTTTCTGAAATCCCGAGAATCGTCCTATGAATGCGTCATTTAACGATTTTACCACAAACTTGGGTAATGAAACCCACCGTATCAACACATCAATATATAAGAACACATTAACAATAGTACCGAACATGAGGAAATAAATGAAAAAAGGGAAATGATACTAGCACCATGTGGATTTCTCGGACTTTTTTATAATGAGCTCTTCAACGCTAAAGCTGCATTCTTTTGTAAAATCGAACGAAATGTGGTCGCAGCAAGGTAGCGACAAACAGCACTGTTCCAGCCGTTCCGCCTCAACGCCACCTACAACCTGCACATGAGGGAGGATGCCCGTGTGGGGGCGGTCCTCGCCGTTCTGGGCAACAGCTCGGTCTACGCGTTCAGAAGCGGTTTGAAGACGCCCATTGATGTGTTTCCCGACGGTACAATTTACCTTAGGGAGACTTTGAATAGCGGCGAGGTGGACGTGATTTCGCTTCCGGTCACCGCAACTCACAGGTGAGAGATTTTTTAAGAATTTATTGAAATCATGTGCAGGCATCAGTTCTAAGCAGCTCTCTCTGCAGATCTCTGAACCACACCTACTCCACGGTTGTGCACGTCTTCGTCGATGATGTGAACGACCACACTCCACGTTGTTCTGAAAAACGGAGCTTCGAGATCGACGAGAGCCTCGGAATTGGATCGACCGTCGGCTACTTGGAAGCGACGGACGACGACGTTGGGCTTAATGGCGTGCTCGGCTACCGACTGCTCGACAATCAGGAGCTGCTCCGAATCGGACCAGTCAGCGGCAAGGTATGGCTATGACCTAATCACTAATTTTTGGTTATTTTTTGATTGTTTTCTCTACCAGGTTTTTATTATAATATTTCATTAAATTGTAGACTAGGTACTTACCGCTAGTTGAGACCACAACGGCGATGTTCCTCAACTGTTTTAATATTTGCTACCTATAGCGCAGTTTTAGTATCTAAAACTTTTCCTGATTCATGTCGCAAAAGTGGGCAGCATTGGAAGGCGGGAGCGCGCTACCCACTGATAACCAAGCAGATCACCGATCGAATATCATCATCCAATCAGATGTAAGCTGTTACGACGATGTTTTGTTGCGATCAAAACTTCTAGCGCCAGGCGGGACTCGAACCCGCACCTCCCTCTAACCGGGCGGGAATGCTCTACGCCATTACACCACCGGCACCGTTTGATCGAACGCAACATCCACACCTCGTGGGACCCATCAGCACTCACCCGTACATCGGGATGAGCGATATCAGCATGGAACCAGTTAAACTGTAGGTCTTGATAGAAATGATTCAAATCAGTTTCTTTAAGCCTCAATTGGCTGGTACCGAGGATGTAAGCTGTTACGACGATGTTTTGTTGCGATCAAAACTTCTAGCGCCGGTGGTGTAATGGCGTAGAGCATTCCCGCCCGGTTAGAGGGAGATGCGGGTTCGAGTCCCGCCTGGCGCTAGAAGTTTTGATCGCAACAAAACATCGTCGTAACAGCTTACATCCTCGGTACCAGCCAATTGAGGCTTAAAGAAACTGATTTGAATCATCCAATCAGAGTACTGATCGTACGCGCCGCTCACTCTGAATGTCACGCCCATTTAAAGCGGCCTGATTGGCTGGCGTACTCCCCATCTCCCAATGCTGCCCACTTTGGCGACATGAACCGATTGAGCAACGCCTTGATGATTTCGTAGAACGACTATGACATCCTTTTTCTGTTTTTTCTTGAAGAGAAATCTCTAAATACTTTGCTGGACTTTTTGAACATACGTATCCTTCCTTAGTAAATTTTCAAGGTTTAACGCGATTTTTGGGCGCGTGTGGCCTAATCGGAGGAGGTGTCAGCTGTCGCATGCATCCGATACCAGGTTCCTGGTTCGGATTTCCCGCCCATGCCAACCAAGCCTTCCTTCCCTCCGAGGTCGGTGAATTGGTAGCGGACCTGTCTGGGTAGGACAAAGGACAAGACTGACTTGTTCATCGGCTGGCCATCGAAAGTTATTGTTGGCTAAATACGCGTTCAAATCGCCTCTCTGACATCCCGTAGAAGTAGAATGCGTGGCGCATCCCAAAAGAGATTGAGCAACGCCGTCCGTTACCCTTACCCTTATCCTTAATGCGATTTTAAGGTTACAACTGCCGCTATGCTCGATGCGGAACTATTGACGAAGATCAACTTCAAGTATGAAGTCTACGATCACGGTAGGTACCCCACGATATACAATTGAGCTGCTCGTAGCAGCCACGTTCAAGGCCTTCTCCTTAGCTGATCACTTACTTTCAGGATCACCTTCACGGGCCACTGTCTGTAATGCGACGGTTCTCGTGGCTGACGTGAACGACAATGTGCCCCAGATGGACCGTGACGTCTACACGGCCAGCGTTGACCTGAACACAATGACTTCTAATCGAACACTGACCCGAATTCACGCCAAGGATATGGATCGCACAGCTACACTGTCCTACAGACTGCTCAACTACTTGCACTTGTTCGAGGTGAGGTTGAGAGGGCTTGTTCTGGAGTCTCTAAATTCAGCCTCTTGACAATTGCTGCACCGAATGAACTGGGAAATTCTGCTCTACTCGCAAACTCAGTTGAAAAGACTATGCGAATAATGGCATATGGAAACGACATTATGATTCAAATAACTGATGTATCTTCGGATCTCACATCGCATATCCGGATCGGATAGAACATCAGATTTCCGATAAAATTCATCTGAATTATCCGAAAATTCGATCTGCTGAGAATCACGCCTATCTGAATCGGCCTAGCAAGGACGGGCTCCTAACTCATGCTGAGCTTTTGCGATGCTATTTTGACAGGATGTCGGGACCGGTGGGCAGAGTCCAGAACCACAGTTATTTTTTGCTGAACGCTTCTTTTGAAGACATGGACTAGGTGAAAACGTGTGCGCAACAATCACCAACCCTTATGACAAGCGACGAGATGTGTCTTGGTGGCGCAGTTGGTGGGAGTACCGCCTCATAGAAGCACGCCGGCGGGCTATTGAGATCGAGTCCGCGTACTGCCAACATTTTTGTACATATTAGTTTTTTGGTGTCACGCTTTCTGATGATCACAGGAGTCAATTTGAGACCATCAATGCTTACATCAAGTTAATGCTGTCAATTTGCGCCTTCATATGTGCTAGTTTTTCACCGATGCGTATCTGCTCTATATCGTTTCTTTGGAAATAAAAGGCCTTATTGCTGTTCCTTTTTAGTCAATAGCTGTGACACAAAACTATGAAACAAGTAAACCGAAGCGTTTGTCACACCTGCAGCATCTTACAAAAGCCAGTGAGGAACAATCTTCTCCATCTTCGCCAAGGTCCCAACTTCATTATACTACCTTTCAAATCCGGTACGAAAGTGGAACACAGTCGGTCGACAGCACGTTCAGGTGAAAACAGCATCTATAGTACACTTATTTGATGATATGGCCAGGGTTCATAATATTCAACCGTAAGGTACACGTATTTGTGTGCAGTTACGGTATTATTGGTGATACGCATGATATGATAGTGGTGCAGATACACATCGTTGAAAAACTAGCACATACAAAGGCGAAAATAGACAGCATTGGTTTGTTGTAAGCATTGATCGCCTATAATTGACTCCTGTGATCATGTGAAAGCGAGATACCAACAAACGAATATCAGCTAAAATATTGGCGCAGACTCGAACTCAAAAGCCGTGCTTCTGTGGGGCGGCACTCCTACCGACTGCGCCACCGAGGCACGCCTCGTCGGCTGTCTTAAGGGCTGATGAGTGTTGCGCACACGTTTTCACACCTCTCTTTCAGGTCTTTAAAAAAGCGTTCAGCAAAAACTAACTGCGGCTCTGGACTCCGCTCCCATGGCTCTACATTCTGTCAAAATAGCATCGCAAAAGCTCACCATGAGTTAGGAACCATTCCTCGTAAGATCCTGGCTTTTCAAAAATCATTGTTTGCACAATTCCTTTAATCAGGATTATGTCAGATTCAAGTTATCGTAATCGGCATTGGATCCAATCTCTACCATGCAGTGTACTCGCCTTATGTACTATTTGGCTTATTTGGTGTATTTGGTTTATTAGTTCTTTATCATTTTGGTTTTATTTTATTTAGTATTTGTAATTGGGAGTTCTCTCGCTTTATGTCTGCATGTTTGTCTTCTTAATAAGGAATAGTGAAACCCGAAATAGCTAGATATTTATTGACAACGTTTCGAGCAAGGCTTTAGCCTTCCTTCGGGTTTAAAATGACCGATGGTGCCCATACAAACAAAAACAAAAACGTTAATAAGTATTTAGCTATTATTTAGCTTTATTATTAAAAAGTCGAATATTTCTTAATTAAGTTTTTTATTTTTTATAATTTTTCTGGCAGCATTAGCGCTGTCCTTGAAAACGTCCTATCATTTATGGGACTCTTTCTGTCTGAATTTGAATGTGCCTCTTTACATTAGCACCTTTCTCTGCCCTTTTTAAGCTTTAAGATGCTATTCTCATTGTCAGCTCACAGCCATAAATTCTAACCACAAAGCATGAACTCATTCTACGTTCTGTCCATTCTCACTATCCTATGTCCATCCTTCCGTCCGTCCGCGCAAAATTAATAGCCGTTACGGGAGCCGGTTCCACATCTCGATCGCAGCTCGAAATCCCTGCTCAGGTTTAGCCGTTCAAGATGGTAGTCACGTGAACATCATGAACGATGGACCACAATCAATATTTATCGATTACCGGGGAAATCTAGGGTGAAGTAGTGAGAGTTATCGCTTTGTCGGCTGACTGTTCTCTACTGGATGAAACATTTGCAGCTTTCATTTAATTAAAAAAAATAAAAATAACCTTTATCACTTAAAAGAATTTTTGCATTTAAAAGAAACTATTTTGCTTTGAAATTTTTTATTATCAAGGAATTTTCTTTGACCCTCAGCTGGTTGTAAGCTGTTGTAACGATATGTTGTTACGGCCAGAACACTAGCGCTAGGAGTGACTCGAACCCGCACCCCACACCTGCTCGTTTATAACCTTCCATTACGTTTTTCTATTGCTTCATTAAAATGTATTTTCGCTCCAATCTCCTAAAACTTTTTTCTATTTTGTAGCTTTTCTTTCTTTACTCTACCGTTTCAGTCAACTCATTTTATTCGACTTATTTCATCTTCTCTAATTTCTATTACTAATTCCTGTCTTTTTTATGTAGACAGAATTGCCAGACAGCTTAGCATATACACCTCTTATTCACTGAAGAGCCATGGTATGAGCATCAGGAGGTTCGTCGGAAAACGTCTGAGTGGCGGAGCAAGCCGCTTTTTCGCTTCCTCTTATAATTATATTTTTGTTTCTTCTCTAAAATTTCCAGTTGTTCCTCATTTTGTTATAAGTCCGTGACTCGAGACTAGAGATGTTGTTTGGATGCTTTTCTCTTATAACTGACCCCGTTCAAAATCATCTTTATATGCGTACTATTGTTCTGCTAAAACGAATATATTCGAATTGTTATTCGAGTATTTTATTCGAATAATTGTTCGAATAGACGAATATACTAGATTTTCGAGTAATCGTTGGAGGAGCCATGTCCGAATATTATTCGAAAATCGAATGATTTTATGCGAATATCGAATAATTTTTCAATCTTTAAGCACATAAGCTTATTTGATCAGGTTGCTCTACTATTCAAATATCCGATTAAGCGAAAATTATACTTATTCGATTTTCGATCATTCGAAAATTTGGTGAGCGAATAAATTTTCATTCGTTCGTTCCACAAAATTTCTCAAAAGCACAACTGTAATAGATGCTTAACATGGGGTTAGGCTAATCATCAACGTTAAGATCAACGCCACATCTGGTGAAGTTTCTCGTCGAGGCCGATTGCGGCCAGATTCGCGCTTCAACATCTCAGTCGCAGCTAGCGACGAGGGAGGACAGCTCGCCAAGGCTGTCCTCATCGTCACTACGTCTTCTGACGACTCTGCGTCACCGCTGTTTGATAAAATGGAGTCCTTCAGGTATATTCATCCAATTCTTAGAAACATACTGTATCAACATGTACGCCAGCCAAAACAACATAAAAACGACTGATGTAACTAAGAGTTCGCAAAAAAGAACCTGAAAGCTGAATAAGAATTCAGTGGGTTCTACATAAAGAGTTTATGAAGACTTTTACTAACAATAAGTATGATGTGAAGGACGCAGTTGGGGAAGGCGCTGGATGTCTCGCCTGCATCCCAAATTGAGGCTCTTGGTTCTGCATTTTGTGTTCCCGCTCAGGCCAAACAACAAGTGAAAAGTCCTCATGAAACCCAACCCGAATTATCCTCGAATTCCCACTACTATGACAACAAGGGCAAGGAGGTTTGAGCATTGCTGGACTTTCGCGTTATCTCCGAATCGAGGTTCTTGATTGGGGCTCCGCCCAGGCCGACGAAGCTTTCCACACATGCGGGGTGGCGAATTGCCAACGCATAGGTCTTCGCTTGTATCCGTGGTCATCCGGTCGATCATCGATTTGCTCGAGCGGGCGGCAGCAACGTCTCCATTCTTCCCTGTCGTGTGCCAGAGTGCTCCTCGATCCTCCTCGTGCGGGGCACACGAAGAGTGTCATATCGGTCATTCAAGACTTTTACGAAGAAGTCCAACCAACGCGTTGGTGGGCGTCCAGGTGTTCTCTTGACATCCCGCGGAATCCAGTTGGTGACGGCTCTCGTCCAGCGGGTGTCTGCGAAGCGCATTACGTGGCCGGCCCACCTAGTTTTCGACGACTTGGCCCGTGCGACAGCGTCTCTGATATCCGAACGCGATGAAGCTCGGAACTCCGGAGGCCGTATCTCGCCTGCGTGAGTCGTGTCACTCCGAGCATCGTCCTCTCGATTCCACGCTGCGCGACGCTGATCGCATGTTCATCATGCCTTCGTGTGGCCCAGGTCTCTAGACGTATGTTAGGGCAGGAAGAACGGTAGAGTCGGAACGTGGGCACGGAGTCGGACGTTCTTCGACTTCTCCGACGCTTTTGAAAGCTCCCGAAGCCGCTCGTTTCCTCCTGTTCAGCTCTGGCGCTAGGTCGTTGGCCATATTGACTTCGGGATCCAGATACACGTAGCTGGAGCATTCGTATTCCGTTGAGCGAGAATGGGGTATTAGAAACTCCTGCGTTTTTCATGAGCATAGGGCTTCCACGCACCATAAATAAATAAATAAATAAACCCTGATGTGATATGACACTCTTACATCTGCATGTGAGATTTCTTCTTTTCAGGATCTCTCCTATCACCACAATTGGCTCCATCATTGGCAAAGTTCGTGCTGTAGCTGGGCGGCAAGTCGTTCAGTACCGCATTTCGGACAAGAGGTTCGACGTCGACTCATGGGGCAACGTGATCCTCATTGAAGAACTGACATCAGCTGGCTCGCACGAGTTCCTAGTGATGGCCACCACACCGCACAGGAATGTCACTGCCGTTCAGAAGGTCACTGTCGATATGGCGAAGGTTGATTACAGTGGAGAGGAGGTGTTCCGAGTGAAGGTAAGAGCTCGCCAGTGAGGTATGCTCTACGCTTTAGTGGATAACAAGACATGTTTTTAGGAGAACTCTGCCACGGAGACCATCACTAGGCTGCCCGAAGACTTCGACATTCTGTTCGCTGTACCCTCGTCTTCTGCCTTCAAAATAGCCAACCAGAAGCTCGTCGTGCAGACGGCATTGGATGCCGAGAAGTCGCCGACGTACCATGTGCTCGTTGGAAACAAAAGGTTGGCGTTTTTGCACCTCCGGTTCTACTGAGCGCTGATTAGAAACACGTCTAAGTTCGAGAAAAAAGTCTAAGAATTCAGGAACTCTCGACTGATTACCGTCGAGGTCATCGATGAGAACGACAACGATCCCGAATGCGACGTTACAACGTTCATCGTCGACCGCTTGCCATTCTCGACGGCTTTCCGCTGTAAGGATCCTGATCAAGAAGGCGTTGCAGAGCTGACGTATCGGACGACGTCGAAGGGTGCGACAATTTCGACCGATGGTCAGATCACTGTGTCGTCGTTGGGTGGAACGGTCACTTCCATCTATATAGACGTCGTTGATGGAGAAAAGTGGGTCTCTCACGAACGATTTTGCGGTTTTTATCTTTCATATCTATATAAGGCATATGTGGCGATATCATCTTCAAGTCAAATGATAAATAAGTAAAGCCATATAATTGTGATAATTTAATTAGGAAAGTATGAAAAACAAAGAATTAGTTTGGTTTTCGTTTCGCACGGGCCCTTAGACGAAAGCCAAACGGACAGAGTATCCTTCCCCCTGTGCTCGTCAGTAAAGGAGGGGAAGGAAGAAGGAGTTGCTGCTTAAACTAACCTGAGCTCCTCCTGTTGAAGTTGGATTTGGCGAGCAACAATTGAACGTAAAGAAGCAAGTTTTAGATGTTATAGATAATTAACGCTATAAGGATACCACCAGAAAAGTATAAACCTTGAATGAAAGGTGTTAAGGAGATGTAAGAAGGGTAGCAGTAAATTAGAATAGATAGAGCAACTCGCAGCAGTGGCACGGAGAGCGCAACGTGGCTCAACGAGAAGATCCACCACGGGGAAGGGACTGGATTAGTTGAAAAGGGGGAATGGGTTGTTAGGGAAGGAGTTAGTTAAGGTGAAGGAGGAAATAATGATGAGGTAGACCCTCACGCCAAACCACCAAACGCCCTCCAGTCCACCACCACGAGCCCAGGAGTATGTTTTTATAGTTTATGTACTAGGATATTAAGACGTGATAAAATTAATGGACCGCTGGAAACAACACTAATCAAAGCACTTACATAACGAGTCCATTATTTGAATTTTAGAGTGACCTAGATCGTATTTATATTGGATAAATTCGTTTTTATGAATGCATTTAAATAACGAGCAATTGAAAAAGGTACTGTCATATCCTGACTCAAACAGTTGCCTTTTAGTATGCACAAGTCTAGTTACGAAATCATCTTTGAAACTACAGGTGCGTGCAATTCTTAGAATTTCTGCATAGATCGTGGCTTTTTTGATATTAGATGACAGATTGGCATCGAAATGAGGAAATCTCTTTATACTAAAATTAAAGGAATCTGTCTTATTATAAAGCTTAGTGGTTAATCGATTGCCTGAGCTCTTTATTTCCATATCTAAATAGTTGCACGAGTAGTCGTTGTCATGAGTAATATCTAGGTTCAAGACATTATTATAGACGTTGATAAGTTTGTTATAAATATCATTAGTGCTGCTGTTATGGACAACTAAAATGTCGTCCATGTAACGGAACGGAATGAACAAGTAGAGATTAGGATGAGTAATAGAGTAAACATATTCGAAATATGTGAGAGTTAGATCAGCCATAAGAGGACGTGTATTACTACCCTGCGGTACTCCCACTTTTTGAATAAACAAATGGTCAGAGAATTTACAGTAGCTGTTACAAAGAAGGTAATCTATAAAATAAATTATATCGTGTATAGTGTAATAATTATAGTTTTTATTTCCTACAGAGCTACTGTAGAAGGGTTTATTATAACCATTATAGGCAATGAAGTTTTTGTTAGCATTTTTAAAACAAATTTTGAGTATCTCTCTAATATTGTTAAGAATATTGCAGTGGGGTAAATTAGTGAACATATTGGTGAAATCGGCTGAAAAAACTTTTATATTGTGCCCTCGTATATTTTGTATCCGTTCGCTTATATTAATGATTTGAATAGACCAATATCCTATAAATCCTCTATTTCTGGTTCTAATGGTGTCGACGTAGTTATTAAAATGATTCCTAATAAACTTAAGAATATTAGCTAGAAAGACGGAGAGTGGTTTAACGCTGCTATCTGTCGCACCAGTTATGAACCTGAATTTAACTGGTGTTTTGTGTAGTTTAGGTATACCATAAACTATTGGAATATTACTTCGCGGCAACAATTGTAGTTCATTAACAGTATTGAATTTAATGTGTTTTTCAATAATTTCTGCAGTGGTGTTAGAGTCTACTAAGGTGTATGTGTTATTTGTAGATGAAGACATAATGGTTTTATTAACCACACTAAAGCCCATTTCTTTCATAACGCATTGAAGATAAAACTTTTTGCATACAATACCATAATTATTAGAAGCCTTGTCTAAAGGGCAAAAAACCCAGGTGTTTTGAAGACTTCTGATTTCCCGAAACGTTTTATTGTCTACGCTGTCGTTTGTTTGGTAAACGGATGTGTAAAATAAAGGCTTGATTATGTGTTTAAAGTTTGTTTCCAATATGGAACGAATCAAATTACTAGCATTGTTTTTCAGTTTATATTTGTTTTTTATTACCGTTGTATTATTTTCGACATTACTTTGTATCCAATGTCTGACAGCTTCTTTGTTGATTTGAAGGGTAGGTCTGAATTTGCAACCTTTGTTTAGCAATTTTCTTATGCTGTGGTTAGTTATGAATTTAGTATTCCCTGTAACAATATGTCCTGAGTGTGGATCCACAAAGTTTTTAAAGTACAGATCAGTGCAAATGCATGTACCTTCCATAACTGTAGTAATTTAACAAGTTGGACAGTCTTCAAACAATCTTGGTGCTTTTGAATTCAAACAGAATGTCTTTCATATAAAAATGAGCCTGTTCCATATTAAGCTGTACACTTTTCAAAAGCCTGAAACATTTTTTTTTGTTTGAGGATAATACGTATGTTACGACTTTCTTTGAAAATTTTAAATTCACCTCTTCTATGAAGTGGAGACACTTTTTTTTGAAATTTTTAAAAATTTTCTTTTTCAAAGAAAAATACTGCTTTAAAACCCATTGCGATTTTCGCTTCTGTACTACCGGGGAGACTATGATTTGTCTTTGAAGCTTATTTTAATATACAGAATGTCAGAAATTTTTAAATGCTAAGAGGAAAGATTGCGCCATGCGCTCGTCCAGGAGGTCGCGATTTTCGTTTGATTGCTAGTGTAAATGCTGCTTACGTGAAGCAGCAAAGTGAAGAATTGTTTTTCTTCTAGCGTTGATAAGTGTTTAACTCATGAAAACGCATGTTCTGACATCAGTCAAGGGAGATTCGCGGACACGTAGACGGGTGCATGGCGCAATCCCTTTTTTAGTGCAAGAAAACAGCCGCCTTCCTGCACTTTAAAACAACTGTAAACTACTGATAATGGATCAGTATTACTAAGATGATTAGTAATTGTAATAGTCACCAGTTTTCTCTATCGATCAAACGGAAATAGGGACATCCTAGACCAGTGCATGGCGCAATCCCTTCTCTTAATATTTCGGCAAATATGTGCATGTCGCGAGGGTGGGCAGCATTGAGAGGTAGGAGCACACCAGCCAATCATAACCAAGCAGAGCATCATCGTAGACATGCCAGCTAAACAGGGCGTTCCGGCCGTAAACACTGTCTATGACTGGCACGCGCGCTCGATGCGACCAGAATAGCTGACGCATTCTCAGCTTCCAATGCTCGAATGCGCGAGTTGGATCAGATTTCAAAAAGTGCTCGGATTTCAAAAGGTGCGTTCACTTTCCAAGGCAAGTGAATCAAAGATCTCGAAAAAGCCGCAATACCTTTTCTTGGCTAAAGAATTTTAAACAATTTTAATATAAAGACAAACAATTATATCCAGCAGGGTGCTAGTTTTGATTTAAAAGATATTGATTCGATTTCAAAAAGGGCAACCTTGCTCCAAAGGGTGTTGGACCTGGTTGGAAAAGTGTTCAATTGTATTTGAAAAGTGTCTAAGTGATGGTTCTAGTCGCGAATGCGGGCAGCATTGGGAGATGGGAGCACGCCAGCCAATCAGGCCACATCGACTAGGCGTGCCATTGAGAGATGACGTGCACGGTCGATACCTGGATTTTGCTGGCGCGTTTTTGTTCAGTGGTCTGATTGGTTGCGATTGGCTTGTTCTCTGATTGCGGTGCTGGTTATATTCGCGACATGGATCCAAGTGACTACAGACGAAGATCAGAAGGTCGATACCAATTTTAGTCTTAAGCTGAGAACAACATCAGAAGCATCTGTTAATTTTGCGAAGGCAAATGCATAGTCAGAGGGTCGGCCAGTCATACTTTCCAAGATAACGCATCAACGTATTCCAGCTCAACGAACAGACGCACGAGAAACGTCGAAGTGCGTCTCATCCGCGGCGCCACCGTCGACCGCGGCATCTCGTTCCCGTCCAGGGAGATCTCCATGCTCCTGGCGTCATCGCAGCCTGTTGGCGCCACCCTCGGACGAGTTACCGCCGAGTCAGACTCGCCTCTGAAGTACTTCGTTGCCGGAGCGGCCTCCATCCGCATCGACGAGGACAGCGGAGTGGTCTCGACGTGGAGAAAAAGTGCCGGCGACGAGACCGCCACCATTGTCGCTGTGTCTCCAACTGGAATCGCCACGGTGAAGGTGCACATTCTCGGCCTCTATGTTTTAGGTTGGAAACTAAGTCGCCGCCGGTTTTCAAACATTTTGTTCTGAATTTCGCTGAATATGTTTTGCATAGTGTCTATATTATACATATTGAAGAGAATGGTTTCCTCTATCAGAAAGTGTTTCGCTCTTCTCATATTTTGATTTTTGTCAATTGTTAGCCTATTAAATTGGAAGGTCAAAAAAGAAAAATGACTTCCACTGACAGCTCATTGTCTTTGCTTACTTTCGAGTTTTTTTGCGTAACTTAATACACCATACGAAAGAGGATGGTTGGCCTTAAAAGAACGTCTGTTGGGTTTTTCATTCATTTTGATTTGCATCAATTTTCAAGACGCTAAAGTGGAGAGTCCAAGGCACGAATTATTTTTACCAACAGCTCCTACCCTTTGATTCATCTTTTTTTAGATTGGACAGTGTTATATATCGTTTGAAGGAAAATAGGTTTCTCCATAAATACACATGTTGTGTATTATACAGGCTGCCTCAAAAAAATGTACACACTGTTTGAAAGGTTATAACTTTCCTTATAGTAGAGGTACTGAAAAAGTTAAAGGCTCGCATAAAAGCTTTAGAAAATAGAATTTCCATGACGTACGAGCGGTAAGGAATACGCCATGCACTCGTCCGAAATTTTGCATTTTACACTCGATTGATTGTTTTTCGCATGAATACTTGTTATAATTTCTTCACAAAGTGGGCGTTTTGATTGATTTAGGCTTTTTTTATGGCTTAATACTTGAAAATACCCTATGGCTCGCGGAAAATGCAGGGTATCCTAAAAGATACAAGTGTTTAAAAGACATTACTAACATTACTGCTAGTGAAGCTTTTGTGATGTTTCAGAGTCATATGAAAGCACAGGGTAACGAGATTTTTGTGGCGTGCAAGTAGTTAGGATTGCTCCATGCTCCCGCCCACCACCTTGAATTTCATACTCGATTGATTGTGCATGAGCTGAATGCCTGCTATAACCTTATTGCTACCTGGCCATTTTAACCTGCTTCTTTTAACGTTTGCCGCCATCTAGTAGCTGTAGCTAGTAGCTTATGCCGAACAACGTCTTCGTTCAGTTTGAATGTTGCTTCATCATTAAACAGAATCCGTCTAGGAAAATGGGCTCCTACTCACATTTAAATTGTGCAATCAACAAACTCTCATGTCACGTGTCTTTCACATGGTTATCAAGTTTTAAACATCAAAAGAAGCACACCACAGGTTAATCTGGTCAATTAATAACAAGATTGTAGCGAGCATTTAGCCCATGCACAATCAATCGGGTCTTATATTCAAGGTGGTAGACGGGGCATGGCGCAATCCTAAGTATTCGCATGCCACAGAAACCTTGTTACCCTGTGCTTTCATATGAGTCTCAAACATCACAAAAGCTTCACTAGCAGCAATGCTAGGACCTTTAAAGTAGTACCCAATTTTTAGTATGCCCTGTGTTTTTCGCAAGCCGTAGTGTGTTTACAAGTTTTAAAGTTGAAAAGAAGCACAAATCGATCGATAAGGTTATTTTGGGGAAAAATTGTAACAAGTCATCAAGCGAAACACAACACGATCGGGTGTAAAAGACCAAATTTAAGAGGAGTGCGTGGCACATTCCATACCGTTTACAAGTCAGAAAATTTCTATCTTCTTAAGCTTGCATTAAACCTTTAAATTTTTGAGTTCGTTCACTTTGAACAAAGTTATAACCTTTCAAGCAGTGTTTACATTTTTTTGAGACACCCTGTACATTTGCTCATGCTGATTTTCGTCAATTTTTAGCGGATGGTAAAAAGGAGAATAATGATTTGAGCCATCAGTTCCTTCTCTTTTCTCAAACATTTTCAAAAATGTACTATGTCATTTGAAATAAAATGATTTGGTCTACCAGAGTATATGTTTTCGTTTTTAGTCATTGTGAATTTTGCTAATTTTTAGCTCATCAAGGTGGAGTGAAAAAGCAAACAGTAGGAGCTACTGGTACAGATAATTTATGAATTCTGACTTATTTTAATGCCCTTAAAATTATGCAATTTAAAATGAACGGAAAACCTTTAAAAAAATTTTATGCACAAAATTTTCTTGTAGAGCAAATCATCCTCTTTCCGATGTTTATTTTTTTTTGAAATATGAACCTAAAGTGCGCTTGAACAAAACAAAATTATATCGGAAACTTTTTAGCCATGAAACGTATCCTTTGTTGTATAATTTGTTCGAGTGTTGCATAACGTTGTAAAAAACTCGAACGTAAGCAATCATTTTTTTAGCTTTTTGCTTTAATGACCTAAAAATTAACAAAGGTCGGCGAAGAAAAAAAGCGAAAAATATTCTCAGACAGAGCAGACCATTCTCTTTCGAAATGTATAGGTCGTTTTGCAGGAATTTCAGAGAAATTCAGAATAAAATTTTAGAAGAACGGGGGGTTCTTGTTCCCAACCTGGAGCTTTGTATGCTCCTCTTGAGACTCACAACGGGCTGTTCAGGTGAACATTGAGCTGATCGAGGACGCGCTCTTGTTGAGACGGAGCGAGTTTCTCTTTGTGCCGCCGTCGCTCTCAGCCGGTCAGGCTCTCGGTCGGCTTGACGTCGGTCGTGGCGACGTGTTCGTGGAGCTATCAGACCCTTTTGTCTACGTCCGTGGGAAGGAGCTGCTGTTGAAGAAGCGCCTAGACATGAGCGATGTGAGTTTTGGCATTCCGACAGGACCTAGGCCTTGGGTAGCTAGCCAGCGTCGTATTTCTAGAAGCAGTTCTACAGTCTCGCAGCTACAGTTAGGAAAGGAAGATTGTCCGCTGACGTGAAGGTATGCTGTTCTTGGATTATGGTTGTCCATCATATATTATATATGATATCTCTTATTTTATATTTTGTTTATTTTCAACCCCCTCCCCCCCCCCCCCCCTTCACCACTTCCTCAACTGTATCCCAAATAACCGTGCGGTTTAATGGGTCGAAGATTTCACCAGTTTTCATGCATTTGTGATGTAATAACACACTAAATTTTAGTGCTCGTTATCCACTCATTACCTTGTTCGTATCTGTCCTAATCGGAGGGGCAACCGTACAGTTTTTATTTTTTTTAACATTTGCCTACATCATACCTTTCCACGGAGTCATATTCTTCGAGATTAAATGAAGCTCTCGAGCAGCAGCTTGAGCTCCTATGAAAGCCCAAGGGAAGAAATTAAGACGTAAATCATTATATGCCCGCGCCGATTAAGATACATCGCTTGGATGGGGCGCGCGGTAGTGCAGTCTGCGGAGGCGCCAGCTATCTCGGTGAATTGGTACCAGACTTGTCTGTGTAAGATAAAACACTGACTTTTTCACCGGCTGACATATACGCATTCAATTACTCCATGAAGTACAGTGCGTGGCGCATCCCAAATAGGGACCGCCTAAAGCCATCCTTTATTCTTTCGATTCTATACAGTAACGCTATCTGCGATTTTGCTAGATTAAAGTCTTTTTTAATAGGAATCTAGTTTAAAAGGGGGGAGCGGAAAAAAGATATAACTGGTCGTTAATGTGGGCAACATGGTAGATGAATGCGAACAGCCACAGGAAAAACTGACCGAACACGTGCTAGCCATTCAGAAAGCCGACGGTACACGTCACTTTGAGTGACACGCCCAACTCGATGTGTTTTGATTGGTTGGCGCGTTCCCTACGTTCCATGCTGCCCACGTTAACGACCCTTGTGCCCAGAGTCTCATGTGAAGAAGAACTTTTGAGACGTCAGCCTTGAAAACTACTACTCGTTTAGATTTACGTGTTACGCCCAGTGGTAAACGCTTCTCGACGCGATGATGGTCCTCTTGAATTCTGGATTCGTGAAAATGCTCCGTACGGAACTGTGGTCGGGAAAGTACCGTCGTTTGGGAAAGGTGCCGTTGAAGTCGTAAGTCATCTGCTTGAAGTGCTTGGGTAGAATCTCATATCTGCAGGTCCGGCTTTGTTCTCGATCATTGGAGACGTCGAGCTGACAATCAACAGCAAGAGCGGGATAATCAGGACCAGCGCAGTGTTCGACCATGAAGAGGTAAGGCAATTCAGTCCATGTCGCGAAGACGCACCTCGGGGTGTGGGAACGCGTCGTTACTCCTACCGTAACCAGAGCAGCCAGTCAGGTAAGGTCTGAGCCGCACAGACAGGGCACATGATTGGCTGTCGCGATTACGGTAGGAGCAGCGGCGCGTTCCCGTATCCCCGCGCTGTCTTCAAGACATGTATCGACCGTCTAGTCTGTTTTTTTGCCACTGTTTGGGTTCTCTTGCTTACATGTGAAAGATCTAGATTGCGATGTCTCATTGTGACAAAGAAGCGTGAAGAACCTATAATTGTCTTTAAAATTTCGGAATTTTTTACGGCCACTATGAAAAAATAGCTGTCAAGTTTCACAGCTTCTATAGATTCTTATGATCTATTCTCCTGTTTGTTTACGATAGTTTTTCATCTACGCTTTGTATAAATAAATAAATAAAACAAGATGTATGTAAAAATGAAGCAATTTTCCTCGACATTTTAAAAAATAAAAAACCAAAAAAAACTGAAAAACTGAAACTTTAAAAGAGCGGAACTCGTATTGGGATCCGAACATAAAATTTGTAGCTAATGGCACATATTCAGAGGCAGCTATACAGCTTCAAGGTCAGATCAACATCTGAATCTGGAGCGTATGTGGATCGTGATGCTCTACTGGTAATTGACGAAGAGAACGACAACATTCCACAGCTCTCTCGTGCCAGCTACAGCGTCGAGATTCGTGAAGACGTGTACGTCGGCACCGAAATTCTACACATTAAGTGGACCGACAAAGACTTCAGTGAGTGGACTTGATTCCATGTCGTGAATGTGGGCGTCATTGGGAGGTGGGAACGCGTCAGCCAATCACAGCCAAACACCCCACAGCAGCCAAACACGCGTCAGCAGTCGGAGTCTCGACCATACTCTGATTGGATATCCGTTCGATGCGGCCTGATTGGCTGGCGTGTTTCGGTCCCACCTCCTAAAGCCCACGTTTGCGGCTAGAATCGTGAAGTGTTAAGAATAAGTGAACATCTCATATATGAGACAAAAAATCCTTCCTCCCTTTCAAGCTCAAGTGGTTTGGTTGTATTCAGTTTCCTGGTAGCGAATGTGGGCAGCATTGGGAGGTAGGAATACGCGAGCCAATCAGGCCGCATGGACTGCGAGTTAGAGAAGAAGTGTAGGGTCAATACCTGATTGCATGGTGCGTGTTCGGTCGGTGACCTAATCTTATAATCGGCTGGCTCGCCCTCACCTCCCAATGCTGCCCACCTTTGCGACATGATCCCATTTTTCAATAGTATCAGGGGCTCACTGTCAGCAATATGTAGATATTGTCTGACATAAGATTCCTAAGAAAAAATTCTGCAGGATGAACTGGTGTTTGGGCTTACCCTACCCTCTGGCGCTCATTTCAAGAAAAATTGATTTTGTTGTGTTCAGTTTTTGGTCCTAGTCACGAATGCGGACAGCATTGCGAGATTGGAATCTCAGGATCCCAGTTTTCAATAGTTTCTAGGATTCATTGTCAGCAGTAGTTTTTGTCTGACATGAAATTCCTAAGAAAAATATTCTGCAGCATGAACTGATTTTCGGGTTACCCTCCCCTGGCACTTTCATTTCAAGAAAAAAAGTGATTTGGTTGCATTCAGTTTCCAGTTCTAGTCGCGAACGTGGACAGCATTAGGAGGTGGGAACGCCTAGCAGCATTATGAACCGACATATATCTATTCTCTGGCTAACGCAAATTGCAGCTGTATGGGCCAAATACGTATTCAAGTGGCCTTTTCGATTTCCCGTAGAAGTAGAATGTGTGGCGCATCCCAAAAGGACTTGATTCACGCCGTCATTCATCGTTTTGTCTTTTACTGACCTTTTAGAGTATCAGTTTGGTGCAATTTCCAAAGCTTAATTAGTGGATACACACAAACTAATAGTCGTTTCATACCTGTGTATTGTTAGATTGATTCCATTTAACATTAAGTGTATGCTTATGTAGTAAATAAATAAATAATAGTCACAAGGTAGTCTCCTCAGGGCACGAGATACTGCAGTCGGAGGAGGCGCCGCATGACTTTCTAAAAGGCTTGCGTGACATATCCCGTAGAAGAAGAATGTGTGGCGCGTCCATAGACAGATTGCTTTGTTCTTTATCCTGGCCTTTTCAGACAACGCCTTTCATCTGTCAATCGCACAAGGTAACGAGCTGGGCCAGTTCGAAGTGGACAGTCAAGGACGGCTAAAGGTATATAAATTTACAAGGCGATCGCTGCGACATTGGTGTCAGCTCCTCCAGGCTTCGAGAATTCGTTCTAGGTGGCCGCTCCGCTGGATCGTGAACGCTTCGCTGTACATCGGCTTCTGATTCGGTTGAGTGACGGTGTTGCTCCATATCCGCGTAAGAAACCACTCTGCAATTTTGGGCAATTATTTTTATCAGTATTTAACCCTTATAGTATTGTCACGTGGACGCGTATAGCGCAGTGGGCGGAAGCTCCGGATATCGCGTGTTTCCGGTACCAGGTTCCTGGTTCGCATTTCCCGCCCAGGCCAACCAGGCCTTCCATCCCTTAGAGGGCGGTGGATTGGTGCTAGGGAAGCACATTTAACGGTTAACGATTTAACAACTTCAACGAACTAACAGCACTTTCGTTAAAATCTGCTTGACGACTTAACAGAAATTTTCAGAAACTTAACGAAATTTCTAACGGACTTTTTTCTGAATAGGTTTATCACTTTTCCTTCTAGTCTTTACTAGTTCTGCAAGCGCGACGTTCTTCCCGACTAGGGCTGCTCCTGAAGAACTTGATATCAGCAAGAATTCCTGGTAGTGAATTGTTTCTGCTATGCTGCGTTCGTTGAACTTCAGTTGTAACCTGTTGAAATTGAGAGTGGAAATGTTTCTTCTGATTTTTTTTCAATTAAAAGAACAGTTTGCAGTTAGTTGATTCTTAACAAAATTTAACGAACAATTTTCGTTAAAAAGTTCGTTAAAAGATTAACGCCAAGAAGTGCCAAAGACGGGCTCAAATCGCCTCCTCGACATCCCGTAGAAATAGAATGCCGGCACATCCTGTAGAAATAAGGTTTTAATAATGCCATTATCCTTTATCCATCATGCTTTATGACCACAGAATGCGTACAGATCATAACTGTATAGTATGGTGTAGTTGTGCATTTGAGAAAATTTATCGAGCGTCGAAAATCCGATGTCGAAAATCTTCGAGCGAATGAATGAACGAATCTATTCGCTCTTCAGTTTTTTCGATTGATCGAAAATCGAATAAGCCCCACCTTTCGTTTATTCGAATATCCGAAGAGCCAACTAATTTGCTTGGATTAGATTCCATGCATGAAGATCAGAAGTTTATACGATATTCCAATAAAATTGAAATATTCGATTTTCGAATCATATTCGAAAATGTCTCGCTTTCGTGTTACGAATTCAAACGACTTTTCGACTTTCTAAAACCATCGATGTCCGAATTCGAACAATATTCGAACATGTAGAAATATCGAATATTCGACTATTCGGAGATGATTTTTTGGATGTATTCGTTCGAGAGCAACTATAACTGTAGTATTCTGTTCCACGTGTGGGTGAGTTGCAAAGGAAGGTTGATTAGTTGACTCATTTCTAAATATGGTTCTGGTACTTTGAGCTTGGCAGATAACAACTACAGAAATACCCCGCAAGAAAGAGAAAATTTCATGTTGACATTAAGCCCAGGAAACCGAAAAAAGAAGGAAAGTCTGCGTTGGTCAATCTTCTAACGCAGTGCGCCATGCGTTCTATTTTCACAGGATATCGTAGAGGCAATTTGACTGCGCGTTGGCCTACCTACTGACTTAACGGGTCAGTGTTTTATCCATCACAGGCAAGTCTGGTACTAATTCGTCAATCGATGAGGAGTAGAGGGCTTGGTTGGCCCGGTAGGGACCCGAGCGCATAGCTTCAATGGCGCCTCCTGCGGCTGCGCCAGCACGCATACTGCTTAGCTATCTGTGTCAATTAAGTGTTTTTATCTGCAAAAGCAACAAATTCTTTCTTCGAGAGATTCGAATTTATTCGTAAATTTGCCACGAGAGTTGATTTACCTCAAACGTGGGTAATTAAACCTTAATTGATGCGTTTATTTCAAATATTCACATCTACAAAAGAAGAACACAGCTTAAAAATTGATACCTTAACAACAACAGCCATTGGTCCAGTACTTCAGGATGTTGTTTTAGATCACATCGTTGAATGCGTCGTGGAGATAGTGCTGCTCGACGTCAACGACAATGCTCCAGTGTTTCAAGGTGCAATGGAGTTTCAGGTCGAGGAGAACAGTTATCGAATGAAGGTGTTCGGTAAGTCTGACTTGAGACTACTTCGCCGCATTGGTATGTACAGCTGTCGGTCGGAGGAAAGGTGGCAGTACTTTGAAAGGGACCTAAACGTATAGGGACCTCCTGTTCAGTGTCGCAGCGCTGGTAGGGGTAAGGTGGAATTTTTCAAACCGGAAGTATTGAATCTGTAGTTGGAAGCTCTTGCAGCTGAGGCTTGAAAGTTGCTCTAAAGTGGGATATCATCCATTATTTTGTCTTGTTTTCCATTACCTTCTACCTTGGCAGTACTCAGATAAACCTTCTTTCTTGATTCTTGATGAGTTATGACTTTTTTGTTGACATTTCTATTAGTGTACTTCACGAGTTGTTTATGTTTCGGCTTGATTTTCTCGTATAAATAAATAAATAAATAAATAAATAAATAAATAACTATTTAGCTTTTTAAGAGAAAAGAAATTGAAATTGTGAAGGCTACAAGGGCACACCCCATACAATTCCAGTTTAAATTGAATGCTCTTCCAAGCAAACTTCGTGGTTCTGGATTCAATGTGAACGTCTTCCAAATAGAAAAGAACTTTTCGCAGGTTTAACTTCAGACTTTCCAAGATGATTAGAATAATTTTTTGTTTATCGAAAACTTGGTACAACTCTCTTTGAAGTAATTTTTTAACCGTCGCTGAATCTTGGCATAAGGTTAAGCTGAAAGGTCTCAACATCGAAGTTTTTTTAGTTTAGCTGTCAGAATGACTGTAATAATTCTGTAAAATTTTTATCTATTGAAAAAATATCATCTGTATCACCTGCCGTCTCGTTGATCATCGAATTGCTCGCGTGGCATCTCCATTTGTCTCTGTCGCGTGCCAGAGTGTTCCAGTGGATTCTCCTCGCTCGAAGGACACGAAAGACGTCATATTGTCCGTTTAGGGCTTTCACGAAGAAGTCCGAACAACGCTTTGGTGGGCGTCCTGGTGTTCTCTTGATATCCCGCGGAATCCCGTTCCTGACGGCACATTACGTATCTGACCCACCCAATTTTCGACAACTTGGCCCATGCGATAGCGTCTCCAATCTTCGAGAAAAAATGTCTACCTAAATTTTGTTTTAAAGTGCGACAATGCCACAATCGTCTAATGCATTAAAAGACGAGAACACGCCTTGCACTCGAAAAGCTCTTCGAGATTTTTATTTAATTGGTGGTGTAAAGGCTGCTTACATACAGCATCAAAAAGAGAGTATGTATGTTCTTTACAATCGTATTTGTTTCATCGTTAGCAGATGCGAAACTGAAATGCACCCAGAAAGTTTGCTATCAATCGAATAAAATCCCGTCGTCTTGTATAAGGGTATAGCGCAATCTCTTCTTCCTTCTGCACTAGAAATGGATGTCTTCCAGTCATTTAAAACAAGCTCTAAACCATTATAAAATTTCCTACAGTATGCTCACTTATTGGGGCAGATGAATTAAAACTTCAAATTAAAACTTCAAAAAACGTCTTAAAAAACTTTATTTGAACAACAAGTTATTCTAACCAGACTGTAGATGAACCTGTAAGAAACTTATTTCGATTTGAAAAACGTTCACTCTGATTTCTGAAGCACCCAGCTTGTATGGAAGAGTGTCAAATTGAGCCTGAAAATTGTATGCATTGATTTTCTACTTATACCAAGATTTTTTCCTCTGCTAGTCGAACAATAAGAAAAAGTCGCAATAACAAAATAAGACACAATAAACAGCAACAACCATGCGCGTTTTTTGTTACGCAGTCGAACAGAGAATATTTCCAGGCAGAATTCGAGCACTGGATGCAGATGAAGGCAGGAACGCAGTGCTGTTCTATCGGATTGTGCCGGACTCGTTGCCGAGAGCGGAGTTCATCATCGACGCCGTGCGAGGAGACTTGATGGTGGGGAGGACATTGGCTTCTGAATATCCGTTGGATGCAGATTAGGCCATAAATATGCAACTGGATCTCATACCTTGGTCAAGCTTGAGGTTATAGGGTCAAAATGGTGTTGTACTGTAGCCGCTTCTTGGAGGTGGAAGGGGTCGTTCTGATTCCGTCTTCCTGCCTCTCAAATATGAAGTGGACAACTCCTGCGGCTAGAACTTGCTTAGGAGGTCTATTTAGCGAACTTGGGCGAGATACTATTTTTACGCCAAACTGGACACTTTTCAAATAAAACTGGACACTCTTCCAAGCTAGTCTAGGAGTTTGAAATCAAAGCGAGCTCTTCCGAAATGAATTGCGCTGCTTTTACATTGAGTTAGAGCCTCTTCAAAAAGGAATAATTTTTTGTTTAAGGAACATTTTAGTATAGCTTTCTTTAAAGTTCTATTTTATTTGGCCTATAAGTGAACACTTTCTTTAAAATTTTGTAATTTATTATTATCATTTTATTAATTTTTTATTATCTTTATTTTATAATTCAAGATTTTTCATTTCTTAAGAGGAATTAATGGTTTAAAGTTTGTTTTAAAAGGCAAGCAGGCAGCCAGTTTTCTGTGCCACAAAAAGACTGCGCTATGCCCTCGTCCAAAACGTCGCGATTTCTATTCGACTGACGGCAGAATTTCTGTTTGCATGAGGTCTGACACTAGTTAACGATGTAACACAAAGAACTCTAAAGAACACACTTATCCTCACTTTGGTATCTCATGTAAGTGGCATTTATGCTATCGATCAAATAAAAGTTGCAGCGAGCTTCTGAGTGCATGGCGCAATCTGATCTTTCAATGCTCTATATGCTCACTCTACTGCTGTACTTTAAGGAAAATTCTAATTTATAATTTTTTTAAACAAAAACTCTCTAAAATTACCAGGCATGTTTGCCGACGTGTTCGGCACGTCTACTGCATCACCAGGCACGTAGAAGGCGTCTGGGTATTGTTCGCTATTTTCGCCTAGCTGATGTTTCCGCCCGTGCTTTCTCCGACCGCCTATCGATAGCATGACTCATCGCCTAGCGCGTTATTATAAAGTATGATTGCCCTAATTGGGACAGGTTTACTAAAAAATTTCAAAGGAAGTTATATCAATTTTTTTGAACAAAAATTTTTCTGACCGTCTTGGAGAAGTCGACTGTAGTTTATCCTGTATGAAAGTCATTTCCACTTAGTAGAGTTCGCTTTGATTTCAAAAGCCTTAATGCTAGCTTAGATGAGTGTTCATATTGAATAGAAAAGCGTCCAATTCGAGGGGAGCATGGTGTATTTGTAATTAACGTTTCAAGCTCCTTCACAGGATACAGGCAGGAAGCTGAAGGCGTTCTCTGCTTGCAGATACTCAAGCAACCTGCCTGTCCCTACCTTTCTTTCTGCACCTCTACACCTCTTCAGCTGTAGGCATGATCTAGTTTCAGGTTAACAAAGCGCTGGACTTTGAGAAGAGATCCAACTACACCTTTACCGTGGCCGCAATGGACTACGGTGTTCCGCAGATGCAGTCGTTGCAACGGATCACTGTTTACGTGCTCGACATGAACGACCACGTGCCCGCCTTGCGCAGTAATGCTGTTTCGGTCACGCTCGACGAGGTAGTCTTGGCAAATTATTTGTTTAACGTATTTTTGTGCCAAGTATGTGGAGGGTGGCTGATCTCCTTTGTACTTGAGCCTTCGAGAACAAACTTCCTTTCAGGTGGCGGCTCGAGGCTTCTCCATCCTGCAGTTCGAAGTTGACGACGATGACAGTGTGGGTCTACGTTCACCCTTTCTTTTTGTGTTCCGAGGGTTGTAGCGTAGTAGGTGAAGGCGACGGCTTTCGCTTGAACCCCGAACAGAGGCTGTTGGTTCAGGTCGATCCTAGAGCAGCCTACCCTATCATCATCGGGGAACCGGAATTGGTGGCATTCTTGTCAGGAAACTGTGTATTATCGGGTTACTTTATAATGAATGAATAAAATAAGAAGTGCCCAGTTTAAAGAGAAAATGTGAAAAGTTTAAAGTGAAAATGAGTAAATGTTAATTTTTAAATTTAATTTTTGATATTTTCTTGATCTTGTTTCATAATCGTCTATTTTCAGATGGAAAACTCGGCGAGCATATTCACCATCGAAGAGGGATACGGCGTGTTTGATGTGACGCCAACTAGCGGTCAACTCTACGTCAGTTCACCACTGGACTTTGAGTCCCGACGACTCTACAACGTCACCGTATCAGCGATGAACATTGCTGGAGGAGAGAAGACCTATGCGTGAGGAAAATCTTCATTTATTTGCCTCTCATGCTCAGTGAAGTTCTTGAGAAAAGCTTCATTTAGTTATTTTACCGCCTCTCTACTCACTTCTTAATGATCGAGAGTTGTAATTTTTCTTCTGAAGTGAACCGTTTCTAACTTACTGGACAACGATGAGGTCGGTTTAAGGTCGGCGATGGTGCACGTGAACGACAACAACGACGAGCGGCCGCAGTTCGTCAACGGCTCTCCGGTGCAGTTTTCAGTCTATGAAAATCTACCCGGCCCTTTTCCTGCGGTCATCGGCAGCACCATATCAGAGGTTCGGAAGCACCTTCTCTCTAACTGCCGCTATCTCATGGTTTTTTCTACAAACTGAAATCAACACAGCTTCAAGCCGAGGGCGTTCTAGCAATGGTTTCGGATTTGTATAAGGAATAAGGTGGAAGCGCGTCAGACAATCACAACCAATCACATTACCGACCAAACATGTCAGCCAATCATGGTCCCTGCATAACAGGCACGCCCATTCAATATGGACGGATTGGCTGGCGCGTTCCCACCTCGCAATGATGCCCACGTTCGAGACCTATGCAAGAAATGACGTACAACTTGTACAGAAAGCTGTTTTTCTAAGCGTTCACATCTTTTTTAAGGATCTCGACAGCGGTGAGAACGGACTGGTGGCCTACAGTATCTTCAAGGGAAACGCCTCGTTGTTTTCTGTGAATTCTGCGACCGGTATGTTCTATGCATAGTTAGCAGATCAGTGTGTAACATTTTTACAACAAATTTGACATTCTTCTGTCAAAATGAACACTTTCCAAGCAAATCGAAGCAAATCAAATTGAACACCTTCAAAAGCGAGCTTGACGCGTCTGAAATCAAACTGAGCATCTTTCAAATCAAAACAAGCGTCTTCTAGATTAATACACTTTCTAAGAGCGTTAAAATATTTTTTGCGTAAGGAACATTTTGTATGACTTCCCCGAAGTTCTTAATTTCCTCTGCCTCAATAAGTGAACTCGTCGCATCAGATTTTATAAAAAAAATCACAAAAATAATGGTTTGAAGCTTGTTTTGAAGTGCGAAAAGAAGGCGGCATTTTTAATGCTAAAAAGAGACTACGCATTACAGTTGGCCGGGATGTCGCGATTTTTTGATTAATAGCCAAAATTTTGTATGTGTGCAGAACATACTTGCCAATGGTACAGCAGAAACGGTTGTGAAAAAATTTCCCTTTTTGTTTTTGGTAAGTAGGATTTACACTGTCAATTAAACGCAAATTGCAGTGCGCTAGACGAGTTCGTGGCGCCATGTCTTATATTTTACTAAGCTCTGAAATTGCTGCTACTCTGCGTTATAAAATTTGATTTAAATTTTTGTTTTTCCTAAAAAAATAAAAAAGTTGTGTGTTCACCTTTGAAGCAGGTAAATTAACAATTTTTAACGTGCCCTAAGTTACAATAAAATTTTCAAAGACAAATTTTCCCTGGATCACTTCCAGTGGTCAGCGATTTACCGGATTAGTTCACTCAAGCTTTAACTAGCCACTCTATCTGATGTTCATCTGGGAGTAAGGCTGCCTTCTAGCTGTCGATGTTTAGGTGAACTGCTTGTGCTTGCCGCACTCGATCGTGAGGAGAATACTGAGCACTTTCTGACGGTTCAGGCTATAGATTCTGGATCTCCGAGGCTCTCCGGCACAACCGATATTAAGGTGAGCTTCCTCCTACAGTAATGAACTGACCACCGCAAAAAGTTCTTCCTTTGAGATTACCGTACTCGACGAGAACGACAACGCACCCCAATTCAAGCAGACGTACTACTCTGCGCATGTCCGCGAGAACTCACCTGCCGGCGTGAAGTTGCTTCAGGTCACCGCTGTGGATAGGGACGATGGACAAAACGCTGTTATTAGGTCAGTCAGCTCTCCTTTCCTGAGATCACTTTCATAACGCACTATCAGGTTCTGTAGATGCAATTGCGTTGAGTAGAGGATTGCCTTTCGTGATTGGTCAGAGTTGCTTTTGACCAGATTGCTTCCTTTTTTCTTCCTATTTCCTCGCAAAATGTTGTTCTAAATTATGAGTCATTATTAGTTTACTGCAATTTTAGCTAAATATTAAGTTAAAAATTTGAGCCTAACTTTTTAGGTACTCCCTACTGGGAGAGAGTCCATTCGATATTGATAAGAACACCGGAGAAGTGCAAGTGGTTGGCATGGTGGACAGGGAACTCTCCAGTGAATACAGGCTCATAGTTCAGGCTACAGACTCAGGAAGGTAAGTCAATTTTTACGGGTTACGACACCCATTCTTCTGAACGCAGCGCTTCGCCAAGGCCGTACATGAGCAGAAAAATTCAGGTATCGCAGATTGTCATCAACGACGAAGCTTCTGATTACCGTGGACGACGAAAATGACAACAGTCCCGTCATCAGGAACAAGCTGCTTGATGTCTTCGTGCCTAGCGATTTGAGACGCGGTAAGTCACTTCATCAGTTTTACTTTATTTGCTTAATAAGCTACGTAACGTAAGTGTCACAGGCGACATAATGCAATTTGTTGCGATCAGTGGCCCCACTGGCGGAGACGATCCCCTGCCCTTAAAGTTCGTAACCGCCCCATGGGCACCCCAAGGTAACCTAGATGTCGTCTTACCCATGGTAGATATAAATCACTATTGGTCCTGTTTATAACGCATTGCCTACATACCGTGATGATGGAGCTCGGGAGGCCATACCCTTTGCCTCCTGCCATCTGGCTCCTCGCGTCCTCTAACGTCCACGGAAAACCCCGCAACAGAAGAAAACAATGTTCGTGTACAACAAACATATGCATGGGAAGATCAGTCTTGACAGCCTTAGAAGACAGGAGACTGATTAGTAGATAAGGGGCTGACCCGATTCCTCCAACATGACACATAACAATCCATGAGAATTGTTACAACATGCATAGTGAGTGGCGAATTCCACACATATGGCATGTAATGGAGGAAGAAGATTAGAGGTCCTCCTTGGCCGTTTTGACTGGGATTGATTGGGCCGCGGGGGTGTGCTCAGTGCCCTCTAGACCCCACGGCCCTTTCCTGGTGCTGCTACCCGCATTGTGCACGTATTGAGCCGCAGGGCTGAGGCCAACGATGGTTATCCGGAGTGGAAGCACGGAAGCACAAAGTGGGCAGATGTTGTCGCGGTAGAGCGGGACCACCAGTGTGGCGCGTGCGAGTCTAGAGAAGCGGCAGCGCCGATGGATGATCGACGGCACCTCATCGGCAAGCCACCGTGAGAAACTATGCACCCGGGCCAAGCACAGAACAATTGAATTCAATTTCTAAATTGATCTAGGAAGAGCTGGTTTTGCCCAAGTTCCACTTCTCAGTTGACATAAGAGCTCTGAAGATTCTTCCCGTTCAACTTCAAGGTTTGGAAGCATCACAGACAACCATTATCTTGCAATGATATTCAAAGAATGCAAACAATGTTCAGTGTCTATAGGGTGAAAGAAGCCAACTAGAGTACCTAGGACGATGTAGCTGCAAAAAGAGCTTCTTAGCGAAGCCTTCGTTGCAGTTTTCAAGCGAATAATATGTTCCATGTGTAAAACACTAAAAGCTCCACTCTTCAGTATGTAGGCTACATGTAGGTTACGGAGGTCTTCGAGGTTAATTTCAATGCGCTTGCAGTGGGACGCCAAGTGCATTACGCCATGTTCCTCCCAATGGCAGCGCAACAGCAGGTACACCCGCCCCCTGCTGG